>BSBK01003918.1:1862500-2465000 GCA_027943335.1 Chamaecyparis obtusa
ATCTCCTAACTCTAGAACTTGAGGAAGGAAAATCATTGTTTTGTATCTCTAGATCATGAGAGCAAAATATCAACCCATTAACTTATCCTATCAGATTGACATCAACATCAACCAAGTGATTCTGACTGACATCAAATGATACCAAACCATCATTAACTTATCTGGAGCATCAACACCTTATCAATCAAATCTTTTCTCATCAATTTCTCTCATGATCGAGGCATTTCCAAATTTCTATATTGGGAAACAAATCAAAATTTCCCATTCTCAACCAAATCATCCAGAACCATTTCGATTCATTTCCCGAAGGGGCATGCAATCATATCATCATCAGCATAAGCAAATCAAAGCGTAATCTTTTATCAGGAAATTTTTCGCTAAATTAATCGAAAAGGGGCATCAAACATCGAACCACATCAAATCAAGTATCGCATCAGTAATCTAACATCAGATCGACCATCAAAGAAATCAATCAATCCTAGCATCAAAATCTACATCTCATATCAAACATCAAGATCGACCATCAACAGAACCAGGACTTTTTATCAGTTGGATCAAAACATTCTTTGAATTGACACGCTTCACATGTCAACTCAAAGAGGGGCATTTGTAATCACCAAAAAGTGGACAAGATCATTCATGTGATTAATCAAGCTAAATCAAGTCAAAATCAAAGCAATTGAATCAAAACAAGCATTTGGCCAATCAAAATTAAAATCAAGTCTTAATTCAATATAATTCAAAATCTAAAGCCAAAAGACTAATTAAAGCCTATTAAATCAAGTGAAATTAAATCAATATGCAATTAATCCAATTAATTGTATAGTTTGAATTAAATCAAATCAACCCATTCAAGGGGTACACTTGGCTAAATAAATGAATTAAAATCAATTGATTAAATCTTAATTTCTCTCAACAACCAAAAGGGAGGAAAATCAATCAACCAATGAGATTTAAGGAAATGAACTCACATGGATCAAGCCAAAATGAATCTCAATCACTCAAATTGAAAGAGCATCTTGTCTACTTGTCCCAAGCTTTGAGGACACAATATTTAAATTGTCTTCAAAGGGTGGAACCAAAGACTCAACTCAAGCTTAATCATGATCAACACAACTACACCCCCTACCCTTGTCAAATCCTATATATGCAAGGCAAAATCACTCATAAAACAATTCATAAATATGAGAATAGCATCCAACCTCTTGCATTTTCTATCTAGAAAGGTAATTTAGAAGTTAATTAAGCATTTCACTTTGGAATTGAATTAATTAGCTTAGCTTATCACTCATTTCTCATTCTAGGACTGTCATTAATGGAGGCTTGTTGAGAGCTTCACATTGACACTCTTAGTTAGAGAGCCATAAAATACTTAATTGTGCTTTATTTGCTAAATAGAGTTGCTAATCTTAGTTATTTAGTTTCTATTTCATTTATTGTTCAATACTAATTCTATGAAAATACTATTTCTACACACACACACACACACACACACACACTATATATATATATATATATATATATATATAGACACACACACACACATGTATATATATTATGTGTATATATATATATAATATTGTGTATATATATATACACACACAATGTATATATATATATATATATATATATATATATATGTATATATATATGTATATATGTATATATATATGTATATATGTATATATATATGTATATATGTATATATATATGTATATATGTATATATATATGTATATATGTATATATATATATGTATATATGTATATATATACACACACACACATGTATATATATTATGTGTATATATATATATATTGTGTATATATATACACACACACACACACAATATATATATATACACACACACATGCGCGTGTGCGCACACACATATATACAAATGTTGTTTGTGTGTCTATATATATAGACATACATATATAGAAAGAATAAAATTATAATTCTTATAATATAGATTTGTCACACCAATATCTTGTGTAAGGATGTTTTTTTATTTAGTTTTGTTACATGTATTTTTTCGTTAATTTTTTAATTTAGCATAATTGTAATTATGACTAAGATGTATGTCATAAATCATAACCTTTTTCATATGGATTTAAATTAACTTCTTATTTTTGTGATGAAATGAGGATATCCATATCTAATCAAAATATGTTTTTTAATCTATTGTACTATTTTTTCACATATGTGAATCAAATACCTTAATGTTTGATGAAAAAGCCTATATTCAAAAGAAATAAAAAGTGACTATCTTAATAAAATTTAATATAGTTTTGAGCATAAACTCTAAATGAATTCATTTGAGCCCCCAAAGGTAAAGTAAAAGTGATTTTTTGTTATCATTTTGATAGGTGCGGATGTGACTCTATTGCATGTATGTATTAAGACTATAGGGGTTCTCTCCAAGGGGGTTTGAATTAAGAGGATTTGATATATCCGTCTTCAATTAATTCTTTCAAATGGGACCTCTCAGGGCTTAAATTATTATATTTTCTAAACTATATATAATTTCAACAAAAATCAAGATGTCCCCAAGTTTCTAACCCGCTATTGTGGGACTACCTTGGATAGATGTTCATTTGACACCATGTTTGCCTTGACAAGTCACACTAAAAAATGATGTGGGACAAGAGAAACATGTGGTCAATGAAAAAGTGATGCCAGAAAGTAGCTGCTAAAAAGAACATTGAGCATCTCAAGAGAAAAAACACTAATGCAAAATCTAAAATGAGCCTACTCAAATGCTAGGAAAACATACAGTAAAGTGTAGGCAAAATTGTAAAAGGATATGCAATTTTTGACTCTCCCACTTTAGCAAGCTTATAAATCTAAATGAATATGTACTCTAAAAGAAAACTACTAAAAACACATAACATCATGATGTCAAAAGGATATTGTAGATGAAGTAGAAAAATCTTTAATCTAAGGAAGCATGCCATAAAGGTAAAGACTTGAAAAATAAATGCATTATATAGAAAAAGTTGCACAAGATAATAAGGTTAGAACATGAAATTCACAAAGCCACATGGTTAAACTATGATAGACATATAAATATATAGACAAGAACATGGAGAGTGCATATACAAAGTGATGCAAGAGCATCTTGGGTTTCTGGGAAATCTTGCATCAACCAAAAATATTTTCCTTTCAATTTGTTCTTAGTCTCTTCTTGTTAGCCAGTTGCAGTGTTTTGTGTGGCATTTCTCCCAGTTGGCTCCTGGGGTCATGCGAACCTTATGGCATGTTCTAGAAATCATGTGGAATCTATGTCTAGGTTCGTATCTCAATCTATTCTATCTTTTTTGGAGATTTCTTGAGTTTTTGGTTTGGACCTATATGTTCTTCACGTCAACGGCTTAATTTGAGTTTGTCGACTTGTGAAGTTTTCCTATGGCTTGTGGATCTAATTGGCGCATTGTTCGATGATATTATGCTCATGACCGACCTCCTTGTGTGATCACACATCATTCCATATGAATCTAGAGGTGTTTCTTATAATTTGGGTCCTTACCTATTTGTTGTAATACATTTTCTTCATCTTTGGAGAATGTAATCTCCTTGGCCGACTTGTGGCTTGTGAACTTGTATATATTGTGGCATTTGTTCTTTAGTTTGGTAGCTTGGTAGTAGCTTAGAGATAACTCTCAATAGTTAGTTAGAGTCCATAATGGATCTATATTTATGATTGTAATCAAGCATGTATGCCTTAAGTGTAAGCCATCATGTGGCTAGAAAAATATCATATAAATCTTGATTGTCTGAGATAATGCGAAAGCCTGAATAGGCATGTTTTCTATTCATTGCTATTGTTTTAATTGATTGCTTCTGTTGTGTGACTCATGTTGCATGGCTAGGACCATCTCCATTGGGTAAACTCCTGCCATGACTGCATTGCAAAGGAACATAACAAGTAAACCAAAATTTTTGAGTCAACAAAGAGAAAGAGACCTTGGTGCAAAAGGTTGTCTCAATCCCACACATCAAAACAAGATAGAGGAGTTCTAAAAAGGAGAGAAGAATTTTATGATTGATTGCTTCAAGGAAGAATATACCCAAAAGTCAAGGAAGTAACAAATATCAAAGCGAGAATATAGGAATTAGGCACTAGCTTGCTCCATCGCTAGGGGTCATGAAAATGAGCATGATCACAATCTAGCATTGAGTTATGGTAGGTGATCAATGACTAGTAGCACCAACCTCGTTGTGGAGGAAAGTGGCTACCAAAAATGATATATTACAATCTAGCAAGTTGTGTTATGCTAGGCAATTGATGATTAGTAGCACCAACTCCATTATGGAGGAAAGCCACTACCAAAAAAGACAATTAGTAGAACCAAATTTTCTTTGGAAGAGGATGACTATTGATAGAGATAAATTTTTTAAGTTTAAATAGACATTAGGTAGGACCAAACCTTCTATGGAGGAAAGTTGCTACAAACATAAGGTAGGACTAGCCTCACAATGGAGGATAGTGGCGATAGACAAGATTGATTTTGATAAGTCCCATACAAGGAAAAAATAGATACTCACAAGAGTGGGTAACAAATAGGCAATCACCATGATGGGTGAGAGGTGAACATGCACGATTGCAAGTAAAAAAGAGATGGGTACTACTATGAGAAAATAATAGGTAGTCACCAATATGGAGAAAAAAGATAAAAAAACACTTTGAGTGAAAAATAGGAAGTCGCTAGTGCAAACCAAAAATAGATATGATAAGAACGCACAAATGAGTGGAATATGTATGCACCCCCTTAAGGTATAAGTATAGTTACTATATTGGTATCTTTAAGGAAAATAAGGGAAAATGAAATAATATGATTTCTCAAGAGGGATGTACATTGCCCAAAGAGAATTTTTCACTTTCCCCCAACATATATGGGAGGACAACTATGATAGAAAATGTTGTGTTGCGACCATAGAAAAAGTATGGTTGCACATAATTTTGTGCCACAATGAATGATAATGAACAAGAAAGATATGAGTGTCATATAGTGAGGAGTGACACAATGGAGCAAGGGAGGTGTAAGAACCACATGATAAAATGCTTAGCATGTAGATTATACATGATAAAGTTGAACCTCAATATCATTTGTCATGCAAAGAAGAAGAAGCAGATGTATCAATACAAGAACGATTGATGGCACCCAATTCATGAAGTGATGAAGCCCAATTCATGAAGTTATTCTATTTTATTTTCATGAAGCCCAATACAAAGGAATAATGATCAGTGACAATGGGTGTGAATGATATTTTTTAAATGCAAAATTTATATTATTTATTGAAGGAATATGTAAAATCCAAAGAGTCCCAATCATCGCGACCAAGAAATGCATTCGATTAAGAAGAAGAATGATTTGAAGAATTATATTTAGAATAAGCATTTTTCTTAGGAGGAATAGAATCGGTAAGATTGTATTTGAAATAAGTATCAAAGGATGATGTTAAACTAATGTGATCCATAGAAGGAATGCAATGTTTAAGAGTATGAGGAAATGAAGCCTGAATAGCTATAACTATTTCACATAAGAGCATAACTTTAGGATCAACCTTGATTGTAACTATTTAATTATTATGAATAAATTTAATAGATTGATACAAGGTAGATGAGATAGCACCCGCAACATAAATCCATGGTTTTCCTAGAAGAAGGTTATATTGTAAAGGCCCTATAGTTATATACACTGGGATGGGAATGGTAAAATGTCCAAGCATCAATGGTAGTATGATTGTACCTAGATATTGGATCCCAATATTGTCAAACTCACAAATGAATAGAGATGAAGATGCATTAAAATATATGTTTATCTTAGGTAATAGATCAATACTACAACAATTTAGTATCAAACTAGTATGAATGAGAGTATGTCTAATACTAATTCTATTATAATAGTCTATAATCATGAGTGGATCAACTTGATTTTTCACTTCAGGATGAGTAAGTTCATGCTAGTAGACTATAACATCTAAAGTATAAGATCTTATATAATCCATCAAAGCATTTACATCACTTAGTCTAGCAGAAGATGGCACAAGGTTCTTCTGCCAAGCCTCTTGAAGCATACTATGATAAAGGGGAGAAGTTTGAAGAAGATCCTAGAGAGAGATATTAGCAAGAGTGACATTAAGTTATTGAATAAGGTCATACTCGGGATTTAGATAGAGGATCAAAACTATATGGATGAATAGGTTGAGTAGGTGAAGAAGAATTTTTATTATTAATACTTGCCTTATTTTCATGATTGTTGTAAGTATGGGCTATAATTTTGTAAGAAGGAGGCTTATAATTCTTGCATCTTGTAAAAGTTTTGGTGAGTCATTTAAAAAAACACCACAAATAAAAAGGATTCTCTTTTGAGAAGGACTAGCTAAAGTCACATAAATTATAGGTCTCTAAATGTCTTGATAGGGGCAGTAGAGACTACAGGCACATTCATAGACTCATTACAACTTGTATAAGAATTGGTTTAAGGAACTTTCTCATCGTCGACTTTTGGGGGAGAAGTTTGTACTTGTTGCATAGTTCACTTTTCTTTGACTTTTTTTTAAAAAAATGATAATTTTTTAAAACTTAATATAACTTTGAAAAAAATTTACCAAATTTTTTTGTGTGCACCTATGTATTCTATTGACACAATGCAAATGTCAGTGCCTGCAGAGTGGTACATACCATATTGTATGATCTTGTGATGTGCACAACCCAAAAAAGCCCAAAATTTTGACTATCTCCAATTTTGATGATTTGATAGGTGAATTATGAGTTTTTGGGCCTTTTGAGCATGATGATGATGTTTGTTTTGCTCCAAAGTGCCAAGATCTGCCTCAATTTGTGTGCCCCAACCAAATTGACCCAATTTTTAATTGCTTGGATTTTGATGAAACGATAGTCAATCTTTAGGTTTTGGCACATTGTGAACTCGATAGCAACCTCTATTTGAGCTCAATGTGCACAAAAAATTACCAAAGGTTGGATCCCTCATGCATATAGATAGGAAATTAATAGATATGGCGCTCTGACACCATATACGAGTAGATGAAACAACTACAGGAGCCAAGAATCATCTGCAAACAATACACTTATCACACAAAAAAGATCAAGCAACTATAATATGCTCTATAGAAACCCTAGAATTCTGTATTGATTGCACAATGTTGAATTAGGGATACATTACAATGAATGAATGACTTTCTTTATAAAAAGAAAGAGATGGCCTAATCCTAAATTTAGGAAAAATAAAACAAAGCAAAGTAGGAGCTAAATCGACCTCAACTACTGTTGAATTAAAACTAGAAAAGAAAACTCTACTTAAAATAAAGCGCCCAAGTTTTTGATTAATTGCAAAATCAGGTTTTGAGGGACCTGAAACCCTTTACAACCATATTACATTAAGATATTCAATGAATCCCTCAAAACAAAACGTTGCCAGAAACCAGCAGAACAACCAAAAAAACCCAGCAAAACAAAACAACCAGCATCAAGAACCAAAAGAAAGAGACACATGAAACCAGAACTAGGCCAGGTCCTTGAGGGTACCCGCCACCTCCACTTCAAGATTAGACATCTTCTGAACAACAACCTTAAGATCCAGAATTTCCTTCAGAATAGAAGGAGTTTTTTTCTTCATGCTTGCTCTTGTCCTTTTTCCAGGACTAGAGCTTCGACCAACAACATCAACAACATCAGAATCCACATTGACGATCATTTTCTCAAGGAAAAAACCTTCCAATTTTTCCACCAAAGCGTTAAGATTCTCTACAGAAGCTTTGATACTCTCATGACTATGCCGGAGAATCTTTTTCAACAAAATAAAGCACCTAAGTTTAGCTTAAGTCAAAAAGTAATTTAAAGACCTAATCAATAAATAATTAGATAATATGTCCTATTTGCTCTAATATATAATTTTTTATCACCATAAATTAAATAGAATTCACTCTCGCTTAGATCCAAACTCATAAAAGAATATATATATATATATATATCATCTTAAATTGCACTCCAAAAATAAAATTATTAAATAAATTCAAATTCATAACAATTACTGCATTACATATTTAATTATATGTAAATTATTTTATCCTAAGGATTGACTCGAATTATTAATCAATTAATTAGTGGCAGCTTACTAGCATGTACCTTATTCCACTAGGCGACAACACTTGGAGGTTTGGGTGTAACCATGAGAAAGAGGTTCACCTATATAAATAATAAATAAATAAACAAAATTAAAAAAAATAAATTATTTTTTAAATGGGATTGAGAATGACGGAACAAACGAAACATCCAAAGCTCAACAAACCCCATAATCTTCGATCATATCGAAAGAAAAGCCATAATAAATACACAAATTCTAATTAAGAATTAAATTCCAAAGGCTTGTCTTTTATTTAGATCGCATAACAACTTCCTTAGCCTTGCCAAGTCATTAATAAAATATAGCCAAAGATAGATGATTTTCTATTTTATTAATTCTTTTATTATTTTGTTTGTGAGAATTTAAATTTTGTGGAATTGTAACTGGATTACTTCATTTTTAAGTGATTTTGATAGAATTAGAATGGATTTCTCTATCAATGGTAATGATAAATAATAAATACAATTTCTAATTTTAAAAAATGTTTTTTTTAATATTTTAATATATTAGATTAAGATAAAGACATCGATTGATATTAATATAGTTTGGATTGGAAGATGTATTGATGTATTAGAATTTTATTTGTTTATTTTTCATTAAGTAGTTTTATATAAGAATTTAAGGCAAGTCTTATAATATTAAGAAAAAGTGTTCTAGTATATAATTTTGTTCAGAGGTGTTTTATAATAGCTAACATAATCTTAAATTTAAACATTTTAAAAGTAACATAGATGTATATAACATTCAATATACTTAGCATGTGATGTTTCTAAATTTAATTAAGTTATTTTCCGATCAAAATAATGAACAATGACTTTTAAAAGTACAATTATAATCGACATAGAAAAAATGGAATATATATTCGCATTAAAATAAAGTAAACAATGTAATTGCAAAGATTCACTCTATTTTCATCCTTTTAGGGTATTGTTAATCAATGTTTCTTATTTTCTTTCTTTTCTTCTAGTTAATAGTTGTGTTTCTCTTCCAGTTTACAAATTTGTTGGTTGCAAATGTTAAGAGTTTTCACATTGCATTTCAACAAATTACAAGAAATTTTTAATAGCTATAAAATGTTGTCAATGGAAACCCTTCATCACTTCAATTACTCTTCAAAATAAAGAATGTAGAAATAATTTTTTTCGAAAGATTTTAAGTTTGGAATGACGTAGATTGAAGGAATTATCTCACCAAGCACTCTAGTTATTTACAATTTTGGTGGATATGAAGACTAGTATTAGTTCCTTTAGATTTCTACATGATTATGAATGTTTGAAATATAATTGGGCATTTTTGTATTATCATGCCCTTATAGGTTTAGCTTAGTTTTCTTTTAGGATAGTTATTTTAGGAAAATTTCTAACTATCCACAAATAGATTATGGTAACTTTCTAATATCTGTTGTTCTTTAGAGACCTCATACTTTATATTTTTTATATGATATTTTAATCAAACAAACATTATCTCCATGATTGCTATCTATCAACTTACAAAGAAAAATATATTCAAATAAAAATAAAACAATTCTAAAGTAAAATAAAACAAATGTTAAGTAAATAAAATAATTAAACTATCTGTAATTTTTTTAAAAATAAGAATAATAGCGGCTTTAGTAAATTTAAATTAAAGTACACCATCCACAAAAAAATTAGGGGAATACATTGAGATGAATGTGTTTTAGATATCTATACTAGTAAAAATAGAAGTATCTAAAGTAGGAGAATTCTCACGTAACTTATACAATTAGTTACTCTTATAGAAACCCCAAGACTAACTAATTGTTAATAAGTCCTTATATTTTCTTACTAATACCCTTCAAAGTATTATAAGAAGCTTCCTTTCATGGGACCATAGTGTTAGTTGTGTAGGCAATAATTCAATATGGCCCTCCAAAACACAAAAATTTCCCACCACATAAAAAATAGATGATACACAATAGCAAGTATATTGATGAAATTGATTGACTCATAAAAAGCTCACCAAAGAATGTGTCTTGTTGAATCTGAGGTTCCAATGCTTGAAAGGGATGCGACATTGATAGTATCTTAAATAAATTGAGTGGAATCAATACCTCTATAATATAATTACCACCCCTCCATATTGCCATATTGTTATCAAGATTCAACTTGTCATTTTCAAGTCAAACTCATTGATCTATGATTCACGAGTATTGTTTCAAAAGAACCCATGATCTCTCATGAGATAGAATGGTACACTTAACACTCATTATGTGTAGGTGATGCTCACATAGGTGAAACATAGCTTTTGGCCATTCACCACAAAATATGGCATGACTTAAAAAATCTGCATAACACAATATGTTTTCATTGATTTTTTTGCATTTTTACAACATTGTGGAGGTGGATTATGATGATCAGACCACTGAAAATCCGTCATGGTATGCAAATTTTGATTTTTGTACAGACATTGCAAAGAGAAGAACCACGTGCATTGAAGCATTGAACGTTTGTCAGAGGTCACCTATAAGAATATGGTATTGGATAAATCGTTAACTAAAACATAAAATATATAAGAGAAGTTTGAAAAAAAAAATCAAGTGTCCCCCTTGGTAAGATGTACATTTTAGTTTACGATTTAGACGTTGCCTAAGAATACTACTCCTACTCAAACATGCTTTATGATATAGCTTCTTCCAAAATTAGAGCAGTCAACTTGGTACCAAAAAGGAAAAAGATGTTACTATTTCATGTACCTAAGAGTACCAACCCCACACAAAAATGGGCAAGAATGAGTGAATTATTTGTACAACTCAAACAACCGAATACCAATGCTAATAAAAAAGATTCAGAATATTTATCTTTAAAAAAATGGGCGACATACGGTAGCACTTATTGAAAGCTGAAACGCTTTAGCTTGCTTTCTCTAGCGGTGGGGAATAATATGGTTGGTTCCTTTACAAGACTTCCGGGCGTGAGCTTCGATTGTGCTCACGTGTGCCTGCGACGGCCGTTGGACCCGTCCTTTATTTCTTTCCCCTTCCCTTCAACATTTCATATGCCTTCAAATCTGCATACACAATAATAATAATAATAATGCACCCACATGTTCTTCCTTCCACATTTTTTGCTTTCCCTTCCGCACGAAACGGAAACCCTACTTGCAAAACCGTGGGCAGTAAGTGTGAGTGAGTGGGACAGGGGCAGCCGGCAGCCAATAAGGACGACGACGCATGCTATTGCATTAAAATAATCTTGCATGGGAAGCAGGCATTGCTTACGTGGACGGGTCGTAAAAAAATAAAAACACTCAAACTGCTCGTTAACGAACTAACGGGATCTAGCCTAATTAGATGATTAGTGTAAAGGTGGTGGAGTTGGGCGGTCACGTCGAGTGGGCCCGAGGCAGGCGGCCGGACGGCGGAGCAGACGGCGCCGTCAGGCGCGCGGCGCGTTCAACACCTTTCTTTCTTTTTCTCTCTCCTCTCACTGCAGGCCGCGCCGGCCGTAGATTTTAATGGATAAAATATTGTAAAATAAGAAAAGGTGAGAAGTTCGTCGGTGTGGTGATTGCCGTCCAAATCCGGCGGCGGTGGCAATACGGGAGGGAGGGAGGGGCAGGCGTTCAGTTTCCCCAGGCCCAGCTGCCGGCACCTGCCCGGCCGGCAGATCCCCGCCGGCGCAGCCGCCGGAGTTTTCTGTCGGCCCCCCTATAAACCTCGTCCACCTCCCCTCTCCAATTTGCAATCATAAATATTTCCTTCACGTCCACCTTCCTTAAGCTTCATTCAGTCCTTTAAAGCGCTGCCGGATCTTCCTTAGCATTCGCCTTCACTTTCTGTAGGTAAATTTTGTGGTCTGGTTCGTTTTCTTTTTTGTTCGGTTAGGGTTTGTTTTGTTCGGCCATGGCTGCGAGAGAAGAGCTTCAGAGCGGAGTGCAGGCGGCCAAAGAGGTGCATTTTCGAGGGGTTCGGAGAAGGCCGTGGGGTCGATTCGCGGCGGAGATCCGAGACCCTTGGAAAAAAACTCGCGTTTGGCTCGGGACTTTCGATACGGCCGAGGAAGCTGCGAGGGCTTATGATAACGCGGCTAGGGCTCTGCGTGGAGCGAAGGCGAAGACGAATTTTAGCGCTCCTGCGAGGGATTGTAGTGGGAATAATGTTAATCAGAGTAATACTAGCCCGAGTAGTACTATTGATTCGTGGTCGAATCCCCGGAGTGTTGTTGTTTCGCGGCCCAGCGCGCCTTCGGAGTGTTCTTCCTGGAGAAGCTTCTACAGCGGGAAATATTTGGACGCTGCCGCTGGGGCTAGCAGCAATAGCGCCAGTTTCGGCGGAGTTACTGTGGCTCATGGCTGGAAGCCAATTTACGTTGGGAGAGCTGTTCCTGTGGTGGAAAATAGAGCCTTTGATTTGAATATTTCCAGTCCTGATTTTGGCCAGGATGTGAAGCCTTTGAGGCTTGGACTGCGGCCGCAGGAGAGCTTTAATGGACCTGTGATGAATAATAATAGATCTTTTGAGTGTTTTTCCGAGGCGAAGATTCCTGGAAAGTTGCTGATCTTTGAAGGAATCGCGTCTCGACCGGAGAAGAAGCAGAAGATTTGTGCGGTGAATGATCTTGAGGAAGGGTGTAATGGCCGGGAGCGGTGGTTGATGTTGAGTAAAGGAAGCGGCGTTGTGACGGAGACGGAGCCAAGGACTATTCATAGCGACTGCGATTCTTCCTCGTCTGTTGTGGTCGACGCGGAGGCCAAGAAAACTCAGGATTTTGACCTCAATCTTCCCGCACCGACTGATGAGGCGTAGGCTTCGAGTTTTGGCCTTCTAGATTAAATATTTTTTCCGTTTACCTTTAAAGTTCAGAGCCATGACCCTCTGAACATGATCGTGATCCTTTTGGTCACAGCGATAGCTATGCGGCTGTAATATACCTCATCATTCTCGTGCTTTCGACGAGCTTTAGATTTGCATTTTCTTCTGTGAATATTTTTCTATTTAAGCCAAGGCAAGAAAGACTGGCGTTCCCTTGTGTATTTTCTCTAAAATTTTCAATGGAGAAATTTTTTCAGGCATCGATCTTTTTCGGTTTTCTCAACTTATTTGTGGATAACTTGTCAATATTTAGATGGAAATTGAAGCAAGCTGTCTCCGAAAAGAATTTTTGAATTCATGTCCTTATTTTCATTAAACAGAGACAGGCGTTCGAACATTTTCATCGTCTAGATAGAATATTAAAGTAAGGTGTCTCAGAAAAGAATTTGAATTTGTGACGTTCTTATTTTTATCAAGTTTAGGCAGGCATTCGATTATTTTCATCATTTAGGTGGACACATTAAATAATTTGTTTCAGAAAAGGAGTTTGAAAGCGTTATTATTTTCATCAAACTTAGGGCAGGCATTTGTATATTTTCATTATTTAGATGTAAGGAAGTTGTTTCAGAAAAGAGATTTGGATTCGTGTCGTTCTTGTTTTCATCAAACATAAGCAGGCATTCGCATTAGATGGAAATTTTTAAGGTTGTCTCAGAAAATAATTTTGAGTTAACGGCGTTCTTACCTTCGTCAAAGATATGCAGGCATTCGAATATTTTCATCAATCTGGTGAGAAGTCGATCGATTTGAGGGTTTCTGAATGATAAATATTATTACGTCAAATCTCTGCGGAAGAATTTTATTTGCATCAAATATCGCTTACGTCCTAAAAGATCTCCATTCATAAATTCATTACTGTGCGCCTGGAGCGCCGCGTAGAATAAGAGAAAAGCCTTAAAAGGCGCGTGAGTTCAGAGGGGTTTATAAATTTACAACTCTGCAAAATCCATCGAATCATCATTTCTAAGACGGTAACTGGGCGCGCAGGCCTAACAACAACTCCTAAAAATTGATTCACTTTAATGTCACTGAAGCGCACGGCAATGCTGGGGAATTCTTTATTGCGGTTTGTGTGTAACACACTTATCTGATGAATGACAGACAGCATGCTTATTTCGGATTCGAACCGTCGACCTGGTAACTTTTTCTTTTCCATTTATCCTTTCCCTTTTTAATCCTCCCCTACAGCGCAAATCGCAATATGTACGCCTAAGGATTTGAACCGTCGACCTCTTTGACTTGGACAAGATAGTAGACCTATATTTTGTGTGTATATACCTGATGTTGACGGCAGGGAATAAGAATCGGTTCAGTGGACTGAGCTCACCAACTACTCGCTCGCACAAACTCACGGAACTGGCGTTTGTTTCCCGGTCGACAACCGCCCCGCCCGCACGCGTATTTTAAGGGGAGCGCAAATTCGGGACGCCCGGCCCTGCTCTCATTAAAACCCCATCTCGATGAACTCTTATCCTCTGCAGAGTTTGCATGTTACGTGGAAAAAATGCTAAAAAGTTGGCGGGAGTCTGGACTGGAAGGAGTCCAGTCCGGCAGAGGTAGAGGCAGAGGCAGAGGGATGATGATGTTAGCGGTGGGTCCCATGCGTATGAATCACAAATAAATGTAATATGAATATACTCTTTTAATCAGCTTTTTATACATACGCAGGCAGGTACAGGCACAGGTGCAGCGGCGGCAGCAGCAGCCCCACGCGTAGGCCCCCGGGATGTCGGCATTTTATAGAAATAGCATCCTTGACATACATGTACGACAGTAGGCGATGTCCATACATGGATGCGCATCGACGGCTGGGCGTTTCTCTGCTGTCTCGATAAAGATGACAATGTGGGAATGCCTGTGGCGGGCATCATACGTTTCATGTATGACTGACACAAAACCAGGCAAACCATTCCACTTTTTCTTTTCGCATTTCCCAATCTTCCCTTTTAAAAATAGTTTGAGCGCCGCCTGGATGCAGGGGTGGCACAACTGCGCGCCGCGGGCGTCGCCGCTGATTGCGACGTGCGTACCTGCCAGTCACTCAATATCTCTTTAACCGCACACGCTACTTTTCTATTCCTCAAATTTTGTTGTTGACGGGCAGACTTTTCCGGGAAAGTTAAAGATCCGGCGGGGTTGCACTACCGGCCTAGGGCGGGCGGGGGAGGGCCCGCCAGCATGGAAAATTGACCGGGGAGGAATTAATTAATAATGGTGGGGCCAGGGTTTGCCGACTGAAAGTGGCCGCCTCCTTTGAGGTGGGCCCAGCGTTGCCGTGATTCCACCGCTAGACGAGGGAAAACAATGAAAAGGGGATTCACTGGCGGGCGGCGACAACAATGGCTCTTCTTGTGTGTGTCGGAAGCCTCTCACGCGGTCGGTCATTTTGCAGCACAAAACAACGCAAACGCCATTTGTTTTTAACTGCTGAAGACGACACATATTGTGGTAAGAAGCGTTCCACATAAAACCGTGCCCCAGCCGTCCGCCAATCAAAGCCAGGACGCTGACGGCTACCATGAAATCTATACTTTAAATTGTTAAACAAATCAAGGCCGGCATTGCCTTCACATCACAAGATAGTTTAGAGCCAGCATTAAAATCTTGGCATTTGTAACTTGTTAGTGTCAGTTAATTAATTAATATTATTATATTGAGTTGTAGTTGAGCATTTTTAATTTGGTGTTTCTCAAAATTTTATGTGAAAATCTTAAATTATTTTTATTTTTCTAGAGTAGCTTATTTGGCAAAGTCCTCTTCCTATAATTAAGGTTTCAGGGTCACATTATCAAATATGATGCCACACCACTATGCTTTTTGTCAAGGTGTTCAAAAAGGCTGTGGCTATCCTCCCGATAGAACGCACCACCAAATGAAAAAAAAAATTCTTCAGATCTGCGAAAATGCAGAGGTTTTTCCTAAAATTTGTTGGTTGTTTTCGATCTAGAATCTACAGATGAAGAAGAACAGATCTTGAATTTTTGATAAAAATCTGCTGCGTTTTTCAATTCCTAAAAATTGTACGACGGTGCATTCCTTCGGGAGGATAGCCGCGTCCGTTCAAAAAGGCCCCTAAAAAGTGAGACCCATACTTGTGCGCTCATTCATGTTTTATTGGTGCGGTGATGTGGCATCACATGATTTGTTGCTTTTTAGATCTAAGAAATACATTTCATTCACTTATGGGTAGTCATTATCAACAATAACAACTTTAAAGTCACAACTACTACTTCAATATTGTCAAAATATTGGATTTTTTTCATTAAAATAAAAATAAAGTCAACAAGTATTATCACAACTATTTGAACATGCCCAAGTATTGGGTCCTTTCCCTATATCATCAATATTCAACATAAAAGAGTGATCACAAATGTTGTTTGGAAAATATCTACTGTTTACATCTTGGATCAATAGTATCAATGATTAATCAATAAAATATTTTTTAGTTGACATTTTGGATCACACTTCATACATATTGACAACACTAAATGTATAAACGAGTGTGATAAGAAATGTTGATTGAAAAATATACAGAGCTCAATGTAGAACCTTGAATTACTATCTAATTGATATTACATTTTCTAGTTGAATCACACTCACTACATTCACTCAACATGTAACATTCACTTACATGTATAGTGTGTGTGTTGAAAATTTCCATTGAAAACTCAACCTTAATCTTGGTCTTTGTAACTTATTACAACGTTAGCTAATTAGTTGATAATATGTTTTTTAGTCAATGTTTTGGATCACTCATTACATACTATCGACATTCAAAGAATAAAATGAGTGTGATTATAAAACTCTAAATCTTTTTCGTTAAACAAAATCTAGGACTAGAATTGCCTTTACATTGCACGATAGTTTTCTAGTGAACATTAAAATCTTGGTCTTTGTAACTTGTTACAAGGTCAACTAATAATCAATAGTATATTTTTCAGTCCACGTTTCAAAGAACATCCATTATATACCATGAACATTCAATGCATAAAATGAACGATTAAAAAATTCTAAACCTTTTTTGTTGAACAAAATCTAGGCCAACATTGTCTGAAAACATCGCAAGATAGTCTTCAACCTAACATTAAAATCTTGACCTTCGTGACTTGTTACTGTCAAAAATATGTCTTTTAGTCAACGTTTGAATCACATTCATTACATACCATCAACATCAAATGCATAAAATGAGTGTGATAAGAAAACTCTAAACTTTTTTTTGTTAAACAAAACCTAGGTTGACACCACCTTCACATCACAAGATAGTTTTCAACCTAACATTAAAATCTTGACTTGTGTATCTTGTTATAGTGTCAATTAATCAATCTATAGTACATCGTTTAGTCCACGTGTCAATTAATCAATCTATAGTACGTCGTTTATTACATACCATCAACATTCAACACATAAAATGAGCACGGTTAAAAAACATAACCTTCTTTTTACCAAAATCTAGGCCAACATTGTCTTCACATTGCAAGATAGTTTTTGACCTAACATTAAAATCTTGGCCTTTTATAATTGAGTGTGATTAGAAAGCTCTAAACCTTTTTTTGAAACAAAATCTAGGCCGACATTGCCATCACATTACAAGAGCGTTTTGAACCTAACATTACTATGTCGGCCTTTGTAACTTGTTACGATGTCAGCGAATTAGTCGACAATAAGTTTTTTAGTCAACATTTTGGATCATATTCATTCTCAACATATATAATGAGCGCAATAAAAAATGTCAATTGAAAAATATAAGCAGTTTAAACTAGAAACTTGTATGACTAATTAATCAATAGTATATAATAATAATTAAAATTTGATATGTGCTGGATCAATGCTGTTAGATTTCCACAATCCAGACAAATATTCATTTTTTATTTCTGGATTTTATTATATATGAGATTTTAACATCAACGTTTCAAATCATGTCCTATGATCCATCTTAAGGATGAAAGAGAGCCCTAATCACACTCTTTGAAATCTCATATACAATCAAATCTAGAAATAAAAAATGAATATTCTTTAGATCATTCATTACATAAATCGACATTATCAATATATAAAACAATTGACATCGTCTTCAATGCTTATAATAAGTATGATTAGTAATATCAATTGAAAAACATATACAATTTAAATTAGAAATAATTTTTTTTTCCATGTATATAATTATGTGGTGTTTGAAACACCTGTCGGCAATGGGTTCTTGCCTGCCATTTCATAATTGTTGATTCTGATTGTCCAGGAAAGAAGCGACTCCATGGACCATGTCTGGACTTTTCTCCCGCACAAAATTTTTCCATAAAAGTTATGTGTAATTAAATGTCACCTTTGGACGATGTGGGTATTAGCATACCTCCACAGCAATTTTATTGGTATTTTATGTTTTATATTTGGCATTTGGAAGTGCAGATAGACGACAAATATAAAAGGCGAGGTTTTATGAGTTTTATAATTTGTTTATGTAATGCATCTTTTCCAAATTCGAATGAGGATATTTCTGGATATTTCTTTCACAATACAGGCTATTACAATATACATAATAAATAAATAATATTGTAGATCAAATAAATAATATTTTATTGCATTTATGGAATATGTGTGCGAATTGATGTCTACTAGTTTAAGATAGATTTGAAATTTGGAAGTTCGACATTATATCTTTGCGAGGGTCATGAGACACTTCATGTGCAAACAGTGTCCACTGATGTTAGGAGCTTGGATGATAGCTAAGGGACTATCCCTTTAATTGGAGAGTAGCTTGAAGAATTCTTATTGATGGGCGAAAAATGTTTTCAAATAATCTAGCTTCTACATAATGTATTATTTTGTTTTATGGTCTTAGTCATTTTTTTTTACTATGTAGAGATATTTGTAGTTATTCCTTAAGGGGTGTGTTAGGATAAGTAATAACTAAATTCTACATATGTGTTACTAAGCTTAAATAAGAGTTAAAAAATAAATTGTAGATGTGTCAAAGGTGTTTGTTATCTATAAAGTTTAGTTGTCTATTTAGTCTAACTAGCTATCAATCCTAAGTAGTTTGTTGTCGATTTATTTAGCTAAATTATAGCTAGATTGTTGTAACTATATATGTATGTCCCTAATGAATGAAGTATTCATTGAGTTTTCTCTTTAGTTTTATTCTATGTTCTTTATTTTTATAATTAGGGACATTAAGAAAAAATAGTTTTAAGGTGCATTTCAAGATCTCCTTTTTAGCAAAATGAAGATGCTATATTTTTTTTTTAAATTTTTTGATCTATAATTGGATATTTTATTAATAATAAAGATGAATTTACATAAAAGGAAACCAGAGTTTAGATTCATCTAGAACCATAAAACCCCCACCCGAACAACACCCACCTATGTTGCATCAGAAGGCAACATGCACCAGAGAAATATTGTGCATTACAAATTTCAATAAGTCCCTAAAGCCCACCAAAACTCCCTACGGATTTACATACATTAAGTCTAGTTTACAACGATATAGACAAGCAGCTTCATGAATTAACCCTTACAATCAGTTGAGAAGGACACAAACCAAAATAATAGCCTTACTAAATAAACTAACTGTTACAAATTTGCCACAGTGGGTGATAATCAACAAAAAACCAGAGCCGACATCTTCAAACACACTGCGCATGACGTTTACCTCCAGAGCACTTCTTTCGCGGGAACACTGTCGGCACTTTGGCATCCTTGTTGTCCTTCTGGACTTCCAAAATGGCCTCCGTCAAATTAAGCCACGCCAACCTTCGCTCCTCCATGTAAACTTGTTTGTTTACCCTATTTGGCCAAACCAAAAATGGGACAATGCCCACCTCTTCGCTTTCCTGTTCATCATCAAACAACTCCATATAGTCAAATGCCCATCCCGGATTACCCCACTCCAAAAGCTGCTCAAGACCCACCAGAAGATCTTTTTTGAAGAGTGCCTCCATCACCCACTTCACTCTTTCCTCAGCAAATCCCAACTCCAGCCCCCATGCCATCACCATTGCTGCGATATCAACTTGAAGCTTCCAGCGGCATTCATTATTATGAAAAAGGGGGCCTAAAGTCTCCATGACCGCATCAATCACCTTCTTCATTGGCAGTAGCACCATTTTTTGCAGTTTGAGCTTTTCCACTGAACCAAACAATCCTTTTTGTTGTTTCTTTGTTTTAAACGTAAAATTCGGCTCCATATTTTTGCAGAGCCAACCTTACCCACAACCCAACACTTCAACATTGGAAATAATGCAACACAAATGTCGATATAAGCATTCGCAACCCCTTCACCTGCAAGTGTCCTTCTCATAATTTCTTGTCACTTCCCATGAGAACCAACCTTTATTACCCATCAACCTCTGCCGCCAAATTTTATAAACAAAACGTGCACGATCTTTAATGAACGGATCAAGCACGGCTAACATTAACTCCCGTCACCTTCACACCCATTTGTGACATCACCATATACATGTCATCTATGCCTATTTGAAAAGAGGATCCACCTCACTATCCCAGTCACCAATTTTAAAATGAGGGACATCCATATCCTCCAATGTCGTAGCAAACTTTGATAACCGATTAGCGACACAATTACCTTCAAGTTTGATGTGGGATATTTTGAAATCACCAAAGAAGTTTAATTCCTCTCTAATTTCAATTAATAAATTTTCTAAGTGCCATGCACAATAAGTAAAGAGTCACATTCAAGATGTAATTTTGAAAACTTATTCTGTCTTGCCAACAATGCTGCTTGTCCTTCCACCACATTGTTTCTTCCATCTTTTAGACGCATGGCTCCTACAACCTCTATCTCCCCTTTTGAGTTTCTAATAATAACACTTGCTCCAGATCTACCAGGGTTACCCTGCGCTGCTCCATCAAAATTAGCTTTCACCCATCCCTCCTCCGGTGCATGCCAAACCATCTTCAACTTCTTCACCTTTCTGGTTTTTACTATCAGAGAACCCATTGGTTCTTTGAAATGAATTCCTAGCCATCTTCGTTGCATCAAAGTGTCATTCTGTGTAAAGGACACCCTAAGGGCTTGTTTCCTTGTAGCTGCAACCCCCATCACCTCTTCAATTGCATGATCAATCCTCATAATGCACTGTTTTAAAGTTTCAGCTTCTCCTCTAAAAATTCTCCTATTTCTCTCCTTCCATAGTTCCCATAAGATTAATGATGGGGTAACAATCCATATACTAGAGAGTGTTGAGTTGCCAACCATCCTTGGCCAGCCATCCAAACAACCTTTCACACAATTAAGTCTAGGGCCTTCCCAACCTAACTTCCCTTGCACATGATCCCAACATTGCCTGGCAAAGCTGCATTGCACCAATAAATGATCAACACTCTCCACTTCATTTTCACATAAAGCACATCTCGTCGGGCCAGCCATTCCCAGTCTTTTTCTCCATTCTGCAGTTAGAATTCTCCCCTTGGAAGCTAGCCATGTGAAAGCACCAGCCTTTGGAAGAATGTCTTGGTGCCAACAAAGATCCTTTGAGGAAAAAAGATTTTCTTCAGAGCCTTCAAGAAAACCATAGCCCAGCTTAACAGAGTAATTTTCGGACTGCGAACCACACCAAAATAAAGCATCCTCCTTGCCACTAAGATTCAATATCCTTTTCTTAAAAATAGATTGCATATAATCTTTTTGTTGAGGTGTAATGTCTTCTTGATCAACACTTCTCCATTGCCACCGAGGACCTACACCATCCTCAAGCTAAACCAAATAATCACAAACCTTATCCCCCCATCTTATAGAAAAATAAGCCTGAAGATCCTCATAACCTTCACCCTCCATCAAGGCCTTATGACCATCCCAAGAATCAGTCCAGAACTTCGCTCTTGATCCATCCCTCAAATGCCACGAGAGATGTGAAGTAATCACCTGCCTACAAGATAAAATAAAGTTCCATATTGCAGAGCCTTTTTGTGGATTGCTAATTGTCAAAATTCTGTCATCTGCATCACTGCCCAGATATTTTGCCTTCAAAATCCTTACCCAGTACTGAGAAGGATTCTTATACATACTCCAAATAAGTTTTTCTCCTAGTGCCTTATTCATATAGTGCCAATTGCGGATGCCGGCACCTCCATGCTTCTTTGGGCAACAAATCTTTTCCCATGCTAAGAGAGGAATTTTATCATCCCCATTTGTCCCATTCTAAAAGAATTTTCTCATTTTTTGATTCAAGAGTTTTAGAACCTTTTTCGGCATCTCCATACACATCATGGAGTAAATTGGTATAGTAGAAATCACCGTTTGCAACATAAGAATCCGCCCAGCAGATGATAGCCATTTCCCTTTCCAACCTTCCATTTTCTTAAAACATTTATCTATTAGATCTTTCCACAAATCAACCTTATTTCCCCCTGTGAAAAAGGGTATGCCAAGAAAGCGGCTTGGCAACTTCCCTTCTTGCATATTCAAAATTTTGCATATTCTCACCTTTTGTTGAAGAGGGGTATTAAAGAAGAAAATCTCTGATTTTTTCCAATTAATATACTGTCCAGAGACTCTTCCATACAGTTTAAGGGTATCTTTCATGATCCTAGCTTCCTGCTCTGAAGCATCACCTCCCAAAAAGGTGTCATCAACAAATTGTAGGTGGGTCATAGCTTCAACACCTTCAGAGATCTTGATGCCAGTCCAATCTCCTCTATCTCGACACTTTTTAATTAACCTCCCTAAAACCTCTGCCAAGATAATAAATAGGAAGGGCGAGAGAGAATCCCCCTGTCTTAAGCCTTTCTTTTGAGGGAAAAAGCCTTGTGGACTGCTATTAACCAAGACAAAGAATCTTGGTGTGTCAATGCATGCATTTATCCATTGGATCCATTGATCAGCAAATCCAAAATGTTTGAGAACCTTCAACAAAAAACCTCTATCAACTTCATCATAAGCCCTTTTGATGTCCAATTTCACCATCATCTTTTGTGCTTTAGACATTCTAATTGAATGAATAGCTTCATGAGCAACACTGACTCCCTCAAAAATTGACCTTCTCGAAGAGAAACCACTCTGTTCTTCAGAGATGATAATATTTAAAACATTCTTAAGCCTGTTTTCCATCACTTTTGAAATAACTTTATACACTGTATTACACAGGGCTATAGGGCGAAAGTCATCGAAAGTAACCTGTTCACTCCTTTTAGGAACAAGAGCAATGAATGTGGAATTAAAATCTTTGAGAATGAAACCACCCATTCTTGATTCTTCGACAATCTCCCGCAAATCATTTCCAAATAATGACCATAATTTTTGAAAGAAGGTTGTCGGAAAGCCATCAGGTCCAGGTGCTTTATCCCCCCAACCCAAAAAGAGCATTTTTCACTTCTTCCATAGATGTTGGGGCTAATAAGGATCTATTCATTTCATCCGAAATGAGAGAAGGAATGACCTCCAGAACAAACTCTTGCACATTCACATCAATAGCATCATGACAATTGCCTTTTGAGAAAAATTCAACAACCTCCTTATTGATGCAGTCCCTATCAGTAGTCATCTCTCCCGCACTATTCTGAATACTGAAAACGCAGTTACGAGCCCTTCTAATTTTTACCGAATTATGAAAGAACTGTGTTTTTATCCCTAGCCTTAAGCCAAGTCTCCCTTGATTTTTATTTCCAAAAAATTTCCTCCTTCCTGAGCCATCCATCTAATTCTTTTTTAAGCTTCTTCTCCTCCACAAAATCAATCTCATGCATGCCAAATTCTATCACTCGATGACTTAATTGTTTTAGCTCATCTTCAAGTCTACGGATTTCACCAAAAATATTTCTAAAGTGCAATCTGTTCCAAATTTTAAGTTGCTCTTTTAAAAACTGTAGTTTTTTGAAAAAAATTAAAGCCTTATTACCTGTTCTTTTCGGAGCTTCTTCCCACCATTTTGAAATAAGGTCACCAAAGTTGTCTGACTGGAACCACATCATTTCAAACTTGAAAGGACACCTCTCTGGGGTTTTTTCATCTTGCAGATATAAACAAATCGGGAAATGATCCGACCCTTGATAAGGCAAAATCTCAGCATCACAGGTCCACAAAGAATCTGCCCAATTGTCGGCTAAGAAAAATCGGTCCAGTTTCTTAGTGATATTCAGAAAGCCTTCTCTACGATTTGTCCAAGTAAAATCTCCTTTTTTAAAAGCAACTTCAATCAGGCCTCTATGGTCTACAAAGTCACTAAAATCTTGTTGACTAGTATTCCGCCAACCTTTACCACCTTTCTTATCTTCCAACTTTAAAATAGCATTAAAATCACCTCCTAAAATAACTATTTCATCTTTTAGACCCTCAATTACAGGGGATAAACTTTCCCATAGCCTGACCTTTAGAGCACAGTTATTTGGGCCATAAATATTAAATAAAGAGAACTGGCATTGCAGCTGTTTAGAAAAAACCTTCATCCATTGCCAGTTGAGATCCGAGTGACACATAGTGACCTCCACTACCACTTCATTCCACAACACCCCCAAACCCCCAGAGGCACCCTGAGATTCCATCCAAAGGCATTTCCACTTTCTGAACTTTCTGTCAAAAAACAAAATATCCTCCTTAATCTTTGTTTCTTGTACAAGGATGATATCAGGCTACGTTTGATCAAAACATCTCTTGATCAAGCACATCTTGCCAGAGGCATTGTAGCCTTTGGCATTCCATGAAAGGATTTCCATTGCTCCCAGGAAAGGGCATTGGCCTTTCCCGATCTTAGAAGCTTCGTTTGATCTGAAGCATTGACAGCTAAAGCCAACTTCACTCTGTTTGATTTAGGACCCCGCTTCTTCTTCTCACCAATTCTCAGTTTGAGGAGCTGTGAAAGTGTTTGTTCAATTTGCCTAATGTCAGTAATCCTAGGAAGCTCTACAAGACCAAGGTCATTTAACCCTCCATCCACCTCATGTCCAGCAAAATCTGACTCCCAATCCTCAGAGCCATAACCACTATCTTTGTTACTGTCAAAGGCACTATTAAGATTCCTTATTGGGGATATTTCAATATCTTTGAAGAGTAGGTTATCAGCCATATGCTCCTCACTATCCTTGATAGTATAGGTCTAGGATCCTTGAAACTCCTGATCTAAAGGATTTTGCTCTGTAAACCTAGGTCTCTTTTCTTCCAGAGAAGAGTTATTCTCCAAAACAAACATAGTGTCTAGATCCTTTAAAGGCTTATGTAAGGCTACGACGGTCTTAGCATCCTGACCTGTCGGAGAAAGTGCCTGTTGATGTTACTCGAATTGTAAAAGGGAGTCATCATGGATCCGATCAATCCTTTGTGCCTCCAATACACAAAGTGGAGTCTCTTTGACTATTTGTGTTGACAAAGTTTCAGTCTCTATAAGGCCTTTAGAGACAATCCCTTGTATTGCATCATCCTTTGTTTTGTTATAATCTGTTCGCCATTGGGGAGTATTT
Organism: Chamaecyparis obtusa; assembly: GCA_027943335.1. Classification (NCBI taxonomy): domain Eukaryota; kingdom Viridiplantae; phylum Streptophyta; class Pinopsida; order Cupressales; family Cupressaceae; genus Chamaecyparis; species Chamaecyparis obtusa. Next base: position 1,887,886 of record BSBK01003918.1, read on the forward strand.
CCCTATCCCCGATTCAAGGTTGTCACATGATTAACCAACGAATCAATAGAAACCCTCCATCCTCTCATAAAAAATTGTTCTATCTGATCAAGAAGTTGATCCTCAGCCTGACCTTTTCCTTTATCCATCACTTTCTCCATGGGGATAGTTTGTGTGTTAGCCAATTCATCTCCTTTCCAAAATTTTAATCTGTTGTTTCCAAGAGCCATGCTCTGTTCCTAAAATGATGAAATCTGGAATAGGGTCATTATTTTGAATCTTGACTAAAATGCGTGGGTGAATAGATGCATCTTGTTTGCTAATCACTTCTTTAACTGAAACAAAGACACCAATCTTATTACCCATTTGTGCTAAGGTAGTTTCATCCCAATATTCCATTGGTAGATTATGTAGGTCAAGCCATACAGGGTATTCACTAATTTTCTCATTCTTAGGGTTGAAATTTTCCTTCCAATCCTTTAAGAATAACCCTTGCCCATTAATCAAATATGGGCCATTATTAAGAATCCATAATTTCTCCTCCTTAACCGTGCAAATCCCCATGTAAAAACCATTAGAGAGGATTTTAAGTTTGACAGTTTTACCCCAGACACAACCACACCAATCTCTAATTACAGTTACCGAGGGCCAAGGACCCAGCCATTTGAAGAAAAAAGCCCTATCTTTAGGAGATTCTACCGCATCAACCCATTGAGGGTTTGCAATTTTAAGGGTGGACATTACCTCATATTTAGTGTTGTCATCATCTCCTCTAATCAGGGGTTCCGTTGTCTGCACCTTTGGGCGGTAGAATTTGTGCTTGATTCTTGTGAAGTTAAAATTCCCCCCAAACTTTGTGTATAGAGGATCCCTTCTCTATTGAACCAAAACACCAGACCGGTTCCACTTCTCCCCAATCCTTCCATTCCCAACAAAAGACCTTGGATTTTGAAACGCTCTGCTTCCTCCTTTGTTCCCCGGGAAAAAACTATCATGTTGTCGATGTTGAAAGCGCTGATTGAAGGGCCAGCTTTTGTTTCCATGACCATTATAGAACTGGTTAGGGTGCCTTCGAAATGGAAACCTTGCATGCTTTTTTCATCCTCCTTCAAATGGTCGAATTACAGGTAACCGTTGCCCTTCTGCAGCTTCCTGCTCTCTTCGCTTCCTCCACATCGTACTTTTTTTTAGAAATATAAATGAAGATGCTTTATTAAGATATATTAGATCATTCAAATAGAATTTCATTTTATCATGGAAGAAAAGGAAACATGTTAAGGAGAATGGTAAAACATCACGACTCTAAGAACTTGCATACATGCATGCACGCACGCACAAAATTTAACATTCTAAGAGCGACACACGAATACCCGATTCTTCATGGTGAGATTAAAGAAGTAATAGAGAGGTATACAAAGAAAGTATGTGAGATAGTAACAATCATTTTATCTTATTGCGTGCATGTTCTTCTTCTTTATTATGTGATTTGGAAGAATGTATTTTTGTTAATGTGTTTTATTGAATGCGATCACTTTTATGTCACATAATTATACTTAGAGACTTGAATATGTCCATCATGTAAATTTTATGGAGGTTTTTTCTATGTAGTGCTTCTTGTATTTTCATGATGTCATTAGATCATTTTTAATCTAATATTGATATTGTTTATGTTACTTTTAGATTGTGTGTATGATCATTCTTTTGTATTGACATCTATGTGGTGCATCCTCAATACAATTATATCATTTTTTGATCATGAACTGATTTTACATGGTTATCATTATGGTGGTTTGTATGTGTTAGATTCAGTGATTTATTTTGCATATGATGATATGTGTATAAATTATTATGTACTGACTACGCTTATGGCATTGATCCCAATTGGGGCATTTATATGCACTTGGACTATGATGTATATGCATAGGTACCCATGATGTTTTTCGAGTGATGTATGTATCATGTATAACTCCACTTGGTTCCACAAATTTGAGTGTACCCTTCCTTGATGATGGTTAAAAGGAGATAATACACTAGCCATTATTTTACCTAGTCTTACCATCACTCCCAATTAGGGGCGATTTCTTTGTATTAATGAGTTTACACCCTTGTCTATTGCAATGGTAATGTCTGAAGAGTCATATACCCACATGCAATGGATGAATAAATATTGTTTGTGTCTATTTTCTTATTTCCAATTTATCATCACTTTTGATTGTGAAAATGATTTTTAATGTTAATTTATTTGCAACTTAATATTTAGTGTTAAAAGAGTGCCTTATGTGTATTCAAGGTGTTAGCAATTATGAAATTAGCATAATGGGGTCATTTTAGAGATAAAAAATATGGTTTAAATAGTTTACATTTTATTATATTTCAAAAGGGAAAGTAAGTACGTTTTATATGGTGAAATTGAGTCTTCTCTGTTAGGATTAACAAGACAGAAATAATAGTTACATGCAAATATAACCAATATCAAAAAATAATAAACCACACAGAAGAGAACACAAGACACAAAGATTTAATGTGGTTCACCCAATCCCTGGGCTACGCCCACCAACAACGAGTCCAATATTATTATTATCCAGTGATTACAACCTGATTACAATCCGCAATCCCTTAAAGCTCGATACCACTGCAAGAAGCTACTAAAAACATACATGTAATGAAATCCCTAACCTTGAGCCGTTTTATACAAGTTTTTTGCCGCTTTAGGGTTAGAATTGGTTACAACATGTTGGCCAGAAAAATAGCTGCAAAAATTAGCCAGATAAATGAAAAAGTGCACAATACTTGCCTAATCAATCACCAAAAACTAACATTCTCAACACTTGATTTTGTTTTGCGATTTCAAGCTCCAAATCCCTCCTACAATGGGATTTTGATTCGGTGATTAAGAGATATTTAGATGAAAAAAAATTGGAGGTAGGACCTTTTTGATATTCTATTGGAAAATTTTGTTGGTTTCTCAAATGAATTATTCTTCAAATTGGCATGTGCGAAAAGATTCAAGCCTTAATTTTTATGATATTTTGAGGTAGGGGCTTGATTTCTCTATTGTTTCTCATTCTTATTATTTTTAAATGGTTTCATTTGTTTTATAATACATGATTTGGAACACTTCTTTAGTTGAAACCAAAACTTTCATGGATTCAAAATTAGATCTGAACAAAATTGGAAAACCATGTTCTAGAAATTATTATGGTATCCAATTTTTTATTAAACAACCCAAATGTGAATTTGAATATGGAAATGTGTTATTGGATGCGTGAGAATCAAATGTGTATTCTTGAATTTTTGACTTTTACAATTTGATTTTTGGGTGTTTACGAAGGTCCATCAATGGTACAATTTCTTATTCCCTAGTTTTTGAGATTTTTTATGATATAATAAAACTAGAATTTTTATAACCAAGGACGTATTGGGAAGACATGCCCTCTCATGGAGCAATATGATTTGTCAAGAGAGGCATGCCTACTCATGGAGCATTGGGTTTTGTGTGTGTAGGGAAAAGTGACTTCAAAGGAATGCAAATAATGAAAAAAAGCTCTAAAAACCACAAATCAAAGAAATATATCAAGATTAGGCCGAAAGAGGTCAAAAGATCATATAAAAACTATATCAAACCCCTTTTATGAGTAGATTTACCTATGATGTTTGGTTGGATGTATGATCACTCAATATTTTCATAGTATAATAGCACTCTAGTGCAACATGGGAGAGAGAGAGTCCTTTTATGCCCTGCATACCCATCCCACAGTTTTGCCCTGAGAAAAATATCGGGTCTCCTTTTTTTTCTTTTCTCCTTTCCTTGGTTTTGTTTTTTCTACTTTATTTTCCTTCGAAGTCCTAGACTCCATAATTCAGTCTTCCTAGTCTCAGTTTTTGGCCGGGGCCTTGAGTCCTCAAGTTCCATAATGTTTTGGGGTATTATGGTGATCAGATCCATGATCCCTAGAGTACAAAGTCTTACCTATCAAACAAAGTACACAAGAATTTAATGCCCTTTCCTCGCCGAGTTATAAAACCCTTTTTGAGGCTCATTTTCGATCACCAAGTGATTAAAATCAATTTTGAGAGCCCTTTCAACTATTGGGTCTTCTAGCCTGTAAATTTATGTGTTCATGCGAGGATCTGGTTGTGCTTAAGGTATTTTTGTAGAATCCCTTGGAAAAATTATGCAGCTCTCTATTCAAGTATGGTTTTCCTTGCATTTTGGTGAGATTTTTAGGGCTTTCCTTTCTGCTTTTCTTTTGTTGGTTTTTCCTCCATTGCTTAGGGTTTTTTCGTAGGTTAGGAGTGTTAATATTTTGGCCTTTACGAAAAAATATCTTGGAAATTTCGATATGCATAAATAATAATATTAAATATTAAGAGACTATTTAATATTTATTGTTTATTAATAAGATCGATTTTATATTCTTAAATGGTTTAATTTAAATAATAAATTAAAAGGAGCCCAAGTCGTCCTCTTGGGTAAATATATTTATTATTTAAATTGTCCAAATCGGCCTCTAAAGGAGGCACTCCATTTGCATATATAAGTAAATCGATTCTTGGAGAAGACATAAAAAACATAACATATTGTCTCCTATCCAAGAATCAATCATCCCTGAGCGATTTAAAGCAACAATTTGGATATGTTATGCATGCCTAAATCGAGCATCCTAGAGTGGAATTCAACAAGCTTAGTATTGGGTGAAATTTATCAAGTGTTGGCCCCCCTTTGTGTATTGAGAGAAATTTGTCTATATGCTGAAGCAAAATCTGTACTAAAGCGAATTCATACATTAGAAGCTGCGAATTGTATTAAAGATGTTGATCCACCTTTACATGTGATTTCTATTATAAGTGGATTAATACAGATCGTAGGGAAGATCTGAGTTTAGTTTCAGCCAGTCCAAGGACACACAAAGTACAGATTGGTGACAACTTGGAGAAGAACTAAGAGAAGCCCTAGGCGGGCTAACTTGGGTCATATCTAGAAGGAATTGAAGGATCAGATTTAAAGACTCCAAGGATGGATTTCAGAGTTACAATTTGGGTACTATCTCTCCTTCTTTGTGATTATTTTCTTTTTATCATGTGCTTAGTCTTGAAAGACCTATATAGTTTGATCATTCCTTGATAAATCTGGAAAATACTAACATGGTATTAGAGCCTAGGTAGAGAAAAAGATCAATGTTCAAATCTAGGAATACAAACTAACTCTTTCAAAGCTAAGAATGGCAATTAGGGTTTGGCCTGGAAATAGTAATTTGACTTTACTTCTTATGAGGTTTTGATTTGAAATATCTTTGGTTTCCCTCTATGGAAAAACTTATTGGTTCTCACTGGTTGGGAAGATATGGGTAGAACTCAAGGTTGTGTCAAATACAATTCTTGCATGTGTGAAATTTACCTTTTGACCTCCTTGAAAAAATTTAATTGCCTTTCCTTATTGGATCATGAGGGAATCTAAAACTTTGTAAATGAACCTAAGGAGTTGTTAGAGATTACATAAAACTCTCACCATATTGATCTAGAGAAAGTAGATCATCTTAAGCTAAGTGCATGACATGTATGATTCAGAGGGAGTATAATCATGGGATCTAGTGCTGTGCTATAAACTCCTTTCTTATATAGGACCATAGCTGGTTAATGTCATAACTAATACCTTTCATATCTAGTTGATTATCCGCTATTAGCACAACTAGATGTGATGCATATTTCACATTGTGTTGCTATATACCTTCATATTGTTTGGCATATGATGTATGGGAACATTAACTGTTTCACATTGGTATTCACATACTGGTTTTATGCATTTGCATTGGCATTATTAATGTGTAGGAAGCAGACTTAGTATATTAACCTTACAACATTGACTCATGTTGAGATATTGGTTTATAATATACCTTGGCATGTACGCGTGGAATTGTCATTATCTATAGTGTTGGCACTTGTTAAAAATCTTTGATTTTTTTTGCCTATTTTTTGTCATCAGAAAAATCCCGTCAAAAAACCTAGGGCAAAAATTAAATTTTTGAAAATCAAAAAATTTTTGGGCTAAGTCTGCCCTAGCCCATGTCTCACTATGTCTTTTTGGTGGTTTCCAAATTCAAAAGAAATAAATTTAAAATCAAATTTGGGCCACCTTACCCCTTATTTTTCTAAGCGGCCTCCCTTTCCCCTTCCTAACTCCCTAGCGGTCTCCCCTTAACCTTTAATGGTTTTCGCATAATCTCATGGCTATCTCTCAAGCCATGAGATTATGCGAAACGGTCTCCTGGTGGTCAGTTCTAACGGCGGCGATTAACAGGAAACGGTTTGCGGTCTGGGGTTAACATTTCGCATATTTGCATGGCTTATTCCTAAGCCATGCGAACATGCGAAGCCTGTTAACAATGGTGCGGCGGTCACGGCGGCTAACGGGTTGGCAGTTTACTTTTTGCCGGGCGGTGTGACTTACGACGTGGCGGTATGTCGTAAGTTCGCATAGCCCGCGAGCGGGCTATGCGATCTTATGACATGGCGCCGCGTGTCCCTTCAGTGGCATGTGTTGCGTGGGTCTCGGTGATTCTTCTATGCGGTAGCGGCAGCGGTTTATTTGGAGGGTTTCGCATGTTCGCATGGGCTTTCCAAAGCCCATGCGAACTTGCGAAATGCCATTCTTTGTCATCGGTAGCGGTGGGTGTTTGGTGGGCCAAGTTTTATGTGGGCGCTGGGGTGAGTGGGAGTATTGTGCGCGGGCCCCATTTTGTGGGGAACTTAATTTTTGAAATGTTTTTTCAAACTTCTCATAGTTTGGAGAAAGTTTTGTGGGCGCGCCAAGTTTTTTTTTAAAAGGGCTTTGTAAGGGCCGATGTGTTTTTGTAAGGAATTTTTTGTAAAAAAGGCAGTGTTTTATTTTTCTTTCCAGGATGTTTTTGAGATATTCTTTGAAATATCCTACCGGTTCTTTGTAAGCATTAATGTGGTTTTTCCAGGGGTTGTTAGGATATTTTTTGCAGAACCCTAGGAGATGCATATTTTTGTAATTTATATAGTGAATTTTTGAGAGATTTGAAGGGGAATTCTTTTCTGGTGATGAAAAACAGAGAATTTTCTTGAGACCAGGGATTTTTTCCAGATTGTAATCTTCATCAATTTGATCAATAAAGATGGAATATATTGTGTGCTGCTGATTTTTTATGGAAGCTACACTGTCAGGATTTTTTGAATTCATCTATTGAAAGGTTATACTTAGTTCAAGGTTCTGAATCTTTATCTCTCCTTTGTTTCTTGTTGTGAATTTGTGAATCTTTACAGATTTATGGGAATATATCATTGCCTTGAGTTCTGACCTAGGGTGGGATTAAATTATGCTCAAAGTGGGATGTATGTTCATGACATTTACATGAGGGATTAGTAAAGTAGTAAAAGGTTCAGATTTTGAGTTTATGTCAAAGACCAGTGAATGACATTAGTGTGCTCATTTTATCTTTTTGACTCTGTAGCCCAAATGAATAAGGCACTGGCCTATATATTCTTATCTTTATGTTGAGAAAATTGGTCTAAGTTTTACAATCCCAAAACATTTAATTTGATTCCAGTCTTTAGTTTTATTTCATACATAATTGTTTTGGGGTTCTGTCCATGTGGTAGAATCCAAAGTGTTGATTCCTTGAGGAGTGAATCAAAGGGTTATTCTTCCTTGAGTTTGGCTCACAAAAAGAAACTGAACTTCATAACACCACTGTATATGCTTATAGGAATCATAGTTCATCATTGTATTCTGCCTTAGGATATTATGGACTGCCTTCAGAATAGTGATGAATTATTGAACTCATTCATTGGAGTAGGAGCATATCAGTGAAGACATAATCCACATATCACAAGCTTACTTGAATTGAAGTAACTCATTAATAGGCAATACTCGCCTGAGTTTTGTGGAGCTCAAAGAAGAAGGAGGATCTTATCTAGTCCTCATCAAGTTAGTCTTTTATCTTGCAAACTTAAGGCCCTATACTTTGTAATTTTTAGTCCATACTTTGTTAAGTTTGCACATACAGGATTGAGACCTAACAAAATTGGCGACTCTGCTGGGGATTATAGAAGAAAGGCAGTATATTTGTTGCTTTGACAAAGAAATTTCAGAATCAGAACACTTTGTCCCACTTGTGTTACCAATTTTTCAGTGATCTTTTGGGGAATAGGGAGTTATTGAATTGATAAGAGTAAATAGTGTAGGTTGAAAGTTGAGTTTGACTCCTTCCCTTATTATTTAAATTCTCTGGTGTTACAAATCAGTCATAAACAACGCGGGTACAAGTAGAGCTGGACTCCTGGCCGGCTTGTTTATTATATCCAGAAGTTTCACTGAAGTATAAGAAGAGTTAGTATTCAGAAGTTTCAAATTTTCTCACTGATTAGTGAGTGGCGACTCTCTCTTTAGTAGTTTTACTAGTGTTTTATCAGTCATCATGAGTATCAGAAATACAAGAGCATATAGTAGAGATCATCTAGAAGAAACATTGCAAGCTGGACTCCCTACTCCATCTAAAAAGAATAAAGGCAGAAGAGAAAAGGATACTGATGAAATGTCATTAACATGGAGACAGAAAGGAAGTTCAAGACAAGAGGGTTTTGTTCCCTCTAATCAAGAAGGAAATACCTCAGAATATGAGGAGGCAGAATTAGGCTTGAATCAACAAGAAGATTATTATTCTCCCTCAGACAGAGAGGGTGAGAGACTAATTCAAAGTAGGAAAGGAGTTTCTAGAAGGCAGCAAGCAAGGGTTGGGAGATCTAGAAGTAAAAGTAGAAATAAGCAAGAATTTTTGCCCCCTTTCACCCTTGGTTCTTTACTACCTCAAGGCCTTCATGAATCACAAGACCAACAAGAGGACTTACAAAGACAACAAGTAGAATCAGAGACTACTTTGCCAGATTCAGAAGAGATTTTTGAAGAAGTTTATGAATTGGAAAGAAGAATTCAAGAACAAGCTGCAATCAGACAGAAAAGAGAAAAAGAAAAAGAAAATAGAGTCAGACAAGCTATGATTAGAGCTGACCAATTAAGGAGACAATTGCTTGATCTTGAAGCAATAAATTATGTTCCAATTCCAGAGGATGCAACTGAAAAGCCTGTGGTGTATAAAAATTTTGAAACTAGAGTTCCAAGAGACAAAGGAAAACAAAAAGAGAAGACCATAACAATAAAGGAACCTATAAAGCCAAAAGGTCCTATTGATCAAACTATGAGTTTTGAATCAGATTTAGAGAAAGCTAAAAAGGAACAAGAACTATTAGCCAAACAGCTTGAGAAGGCAGAAGTTGAGGCAGCAACCTTAGAAATGAAGAAGAAAATAGATTTTCTTAAAAGGTCAGCAGGACCTACCAATTTTGATCATTCTACAACAACACAAAGAGCAGCAAATGCAACCAATCAGACAGCCAATGTCCCTCCACCAGGTAGTTTTGCTTCTGCAAATACAAATACAAATGCATCCACATCTCAAGGTGCTGGAATTCTTAATACTGTTGTTATTCAAGAAAGATGTAAGCAATTGGTTTTTACTGGTATTCCCGGTTATCCTAATCCTTTCCCTGAGGAAATTAGAAAGAAGCTTCCTAAATTCACAGGAAGTAATGTTGTTACATGTGAGGAACACTTGAAAAAGTTCATTGATGTTATTGATGATTATAATATTGTCCCTGATGATGTTATCATGAAATTATTTGTTCAATCTTTGACTGAAGATTCAAGAGATTGGTTTAGAGCTCTTCCTCATGGTAGCATTGGTTCATGGAATCAGTTGAAAAATACATTTAAGGAACAATATGGTGATAAAACACATGAAGGTTTCATGTTGAATGAATTTAACAACATAAAAAAGAACTTCAATGAAGATGTTGTTGAGTTTAATGTCAGATTTCAAAAGGCTATGCATAAATTGTTGCAAGTTATTAGATTGGATGACCGAGTATGTCTTGTTACATACTTGAATGCTTTTGATTCCAAGATGGGATATCTTTTGAGAGACAAGAATCCAAGAAGCCTTGTGGAAGCTTACAAGCTGGCAGTGAATGTAGAGAGCAACAGAAGAATTTCAGGGAAATTGGGAAGAAGAGATGATAATCAGTCTTCTACTTTGAATAGAAGGGATCCAGTGAAGTTGCAAGATGTTAAGCCAAAAGAGGATGAAAGTCTGAAGCAAATTTTGAAAGCAATCAAAGATCTTAAGCTTGGTGAAAGTAAGAATAACAGAGCTGCTGGAGGAGATAAGCCTCCTTTCAATAATTTTAACAAGGCTCCAAGAATGCAAAGTTTCCCATATAATACTCAATGGAAGGATGGGAAACCCATTCTTGCCGATAGAAAGGACAAGCCCAATGATAGAACTCCAGATCCATTGCAAAGAAATACAATTAATATGAATGAGGATGCCCTTTGGTGTGTTGCTTGCCGGTCCCCACATGATCCGAATTATTGTGCCATTTCTCAAGGTGTTTCAGCACAAGAAGAGCAGGTCTCTGATCAAGACCGTCCTTATGATGATCAAGGTTGTGGGATGTTTTCCTCCCATGTTTTAAGTGATGTAGATTCATCTGAAGAAGATGAAAATCAGGATGTTTCTAGTTCTCAAGTTAGACATGAAGTATATCATCAGCAAGTGTTCACTGATGATGAAGACAGTGAGCTTGATAATATCCAATGTAATGTGCAAAAGAATGAAGAAAAAGTTACTTTAATGAGGCCCTCTGATGAGGAGATTGCACTTATAACAGCAAACATGATTACTCAAGCAAAGTCCAATTACAATTTGAGAAATCGAGTTGTAGGTGATGCAAATCAAAAACCAGCTAGGATTTTTATCAAGAAAGTAAACAAGGATGTCAATCCACCACAAGGCAAGGTAAATGATGTAAATCCTATTGATAAGATTAAGGTGAAGAAGGTTGTTAAGCCTAATCAGGTTTATAAGGATAAAGCTAAATTTGCAATTGATGTATTACCCAAGGTTCAAGATCAAGATCAAATTCAGATTGACCAGCCTGCAGATCCATCCATTCAAGGAGCCAAGAAGAGCCATGAAGAATTAAAATCTGATGTTATTGATACAAGGTATGTTCCAATTGATATGAATAAGTTATTATCTCATATTACAGTTAAAGTTCCATTATTAGAGATGATGAGGATTGAGGAACATAAAGAGAAAGCTCTTGATTGGGTAAATGGAGTAGTACATTGTGATTCCAAAAAGAAAGAACAAACTGAGAAGCAGTTGATGAATACTAATGATGAAGAGGGAAATTGCAATGATGAGATTATTTCTAAAATCCCTCAGATTTATTTGGACACTAATGTTGTTAGTACTGATGTGGGAACAGTTAATCCTTTTTTCTTGTCTTTACAAATAAATGGAAAAGTATTGAAGAATTGTATGATAGATTCAGGAGCATCTAACACTGTTATGCCCACTGAGATTATGAGGTCTTTAGGTTTAAAAGTGGATACCCCTCATGGTAGATGCCAAGCCATGGATTCAAGAGAAGTACCAGTTGTTGGTACCATTAAGGCTCTACCTTATAGACTGGCTGCATATCCCAATAAACAATTGACTATGAGTGTTTTAGTTGTGGATATCCCTCCCCAATATGGAATGTTATTGTCAAGAAAATGGAGTGCATCAATGGGAGGCAGTATGCAATGTGATTTGTCTTTTGCCACTTTTAATGTTGAAGGACACAATATTAAGATTGATAGGGAATCAAGGACTTCCCATATGATTAAAGAAGTTGATGAGGATTCAATGAATTGTTTCCTTGATACAGACATCAATGCTTTCAAAGTTCAAAGCAAGGAAACAGAAGATAATCATGAGGCAGTTAAAAAATCAGAAATTCAAGAAGGTTGGGCAGACCTTGATAGTCTATGGACTATGTATTTTGATGGTGCTAATAGCAAGGAGGGATCCGGAGCTGGAATTTTGCTTATAGCCCCTAATGGTAAAACTTTTTAATTTTCTTTCTCCTTTCTATTTTCATGTACAAATAATGTAGCAGAGTATGAGGCTTTGATGATTGGTCTAAGACTAGCATCAAAACATGGAATATAATGTTTAAGAGTCTTAGGTGATTCAAAATTAGTGATCTCTCAGATTAGAGCCAAATATCTTTCAAAAAATCAGAAGTTGAAACAGTACAGGAATGCTGTATGGGATGAGCTTGAGAGTTTCACTGCTTTTAATATTTCATGGATTGAAAGGAATCAGAATAGAATGGCAGATCTGTTAGCAAACATAGCTCTTAAGCCAGAGGATGTTACTTTTGCTGATATTTCAAATATTGAGTTTCAAACTAGGCCTTCTATTCCAGGCAATTTAGAAAATTGGCAAATCTTTTCAGATGACCAAGATATACTAAGATTTCTTCACTGTGAGTCTCACTTTGGTGATAAAGAAATGGATTTTAGCACATATGTTACCACAGTGGATGGAAAAGAAGTCATTTTCAGAAAAGATGTTCTACAATTGAAATCTAACAAAGTTCCAAAAGGTTTGGTTGCTCTTGAAAGAGCATTTGATAATAAAGATATACTTTCTCATGCAAATACTAGAAAGGTGAATGAGCTGGAGGAAATAAATTTGGGAACTGATGCTGCCCCAAAGAATGTTTATATTGGAAAGTCCCTTTCTCCAAAGGTTAGAAAAAATTTGGTTGACCTTCTTAGGAAGTTCAGGCATGTTTTTGCTTGGTCCGATGAAGATCTAAAAGCTTATAGAGAGGACCTTTTTCAGCATGAGATTCCATTAAAGGATGGTACAAAACCATTTAGACAAAAGCGAAGGCTGGTTAACCCAACATTGGCACCCAAAATGCAAAGTGAACTCAAGAAGTTGGTGGATGCAAGAATAATTGATCCAATAAGGCATTCCACTTGGGTTTCAAACTTGGTGCCTGTTAGAAAGAAAAATGGTGATATAAGGTTATGTGTAGATTTCAGGAATCTAAACATAAATTCTTTAAAGGACAACTATGGATTGCCTAACATGGAGAATATGTTACAAAAAGTTACAGGATCAGAACCGATGTCCATGATGGATGGCTTTTCTGGTTACAATCAAGTCAAAGTTAAAGAAAGTGAGCAGTTTAAGACTGCATTTACTACTCTATGGGGCACTTATGTGTATGTAAGGATGGCATTTGGTTTGATTAATGCTAGTGCCACATTTCAAAGGGCTATGGATGTAGCCTTTGCAAACTTTATTAATAAATTCATGGTTGTCTATCAAGATGATTTGACAGCATTTTCAACAAAAGAGGAACAACATTGTCAGCATCTAGAGAAAATTTTTGTTAGAGCACTACAGTATGGGGTTTCATTAAACCCAAAGAAATGTGCCTTTGGTGTAACAGAGGGAAAATTACTTGGGCACATTGTTTCCAAAGATGGAGTGAGAATAGATCCGGAAAGGGTAGAAGCAATTGACAAACTCACTCTACCTAAAAACATTAAAGGGATTCAGTCCTTTTTAGGACAAATTAACTTTTTGAGAAGATTTATTACTAATTTTGCAGAGATCAGTATTCCCATCACAAAGATGTTGAAAAAAGGAGCTAAGGTTGAGTGGAATACTGAAGCAGTGCAAGCTTTTAATGATATAAAATTGGCCATAAAACATGCTCCAGTTTTGAAAACACCAGATTATAGTAAGCCTATGCAAATTTTTTTTTTTGCATCAGCCCATACAATAGCTGCAGTACTATTACAAAAGAATTCTGAAGGTTATGAACAACCTATTTCCTTTTTCAGTAAAACATTACAGGCAGCTGAATTGAATTATGATATCATTGAGAAGCAGGCTTATGCTTTGGTAAAAGCTGTGAAAAATTTCAGATGTTATCTGGTGGGAGCTAATGTGGTTGCATATGTGCCTAGTGCTGCTGTTAAAGACATTTTGGTTCAGCAGGAGGTTTCAGGAAGAAGATGTAGATGGATAAACAGAATTCAAGAATTTAATATTGACATTCACATCACCAAATTGGTTAGAGGATTGGGCTTAGCAAAATTGATGGCCCAAAGTAATTTAAATGCTAACCAGATTAATATGCTGGAAGAAGATCAGAGACCATATATTTGTAATATGGATTGCTGTGGATGGTACCAAAATATTATCAAATATCTACAGAAAATTGTTTTACCTCCTGAACTAGATGACAATAAAAGAAGGACTGTGAAGCTCCAATCTCTAAGGTACACAATTATTAAAGGTGAATTGTGGTGGAGAAGTAATGATGGAGTTTTGCTGAGACGTGTGGATAAAGAAAGGGCAGACATTTTGATGAAGGAAATGCATGACGGAGTATGTGGAGGACATTATATGGCTAAGACAACAGCCCACAAAATTATCAGGGCAGGGTTTTGGTGGCCTTCACTTTTCAAAGATGTTCATCAATTTGTGAAAAAATGTGATCCTTGCCAAAGATTTGCTGGTAAGTTGAAATTCAGTGGGATTGTCCCTCTCAAGCCTGTTCCTGGTCAAGCCCCTTTTCAGATGTGGGGAATGGATTTTATAGGTGAGATTCCCAATAAGTCCAATGGTGGACACTCACATATTCTGGTTGCTACAGATTACTTTACTAAATGGGTAGAGGCAATACCTACTAGGAGGGCAACTAGTAAGGTAGTTACATATTTTATGATGCAAAATATATTGACCAGATTTGGTTGCCCAGAAACAGTGGTGGTTGATAATGCATTGTGTTTCAGATCAGAAGAGTTTGTTGATTTTTGCAGACACAATGGTATTAAAGTTTCATACTCATCAGCTTATCATCCACAAGGTAATGGCCAGGCAGAATCCAGCAATAAAAGTTTGATTAAAATACTGAAGAGGATTCTTGATAAGAATAAAAGGGCCTGGGATTCTAAATTACTTCAAGCCTTATGGGCTGATAGGGTAACAGTTAAGAAGGCAATAGGGTGTGCCCCTTTTGATCTTGTTTATGGAATAAATGCAAGGTTACCCCAGAACAATTTAATGCAGATGTACAAGTTCATTCAGTTATACGATGATGACATAGAAGATGATATGGTCTTAAGAATGAATGACTTGATTCAATTAAATGAAACCAGAAATGATGCACATGAGAAAAATCAGAGATTGCAAGCTCAGTGTAAAGTTTTGTATGACAGAAAGATTACACAGAAAATTTTTGTCAAAAATGATATAGTTTTAATGTGGAATGCCAGATTAGCAGAGAAAGGTAAACATGGGAAGTTTGATCCCATCTGGTTAGGCCCATACGTCATTGAAGAAGGTTGGGGACCAGATTCATATGTCTTGAAGAATTTGACAGGAGAAATTCTAGAGTTGCCAGTTCATGGAAAGTTTTTGAAGCTGTATTTCTCCTAGCTCTCTGCAAAGTTTTTCTGGTTGCTTTTCAAAATTTTGTCTCAATCTCAAAGTTTTGATTTGCTGGTCTGCTGTACCAGGAGATTCTAAAATTCTTGGTGTAAACCTATTTAAACCATCCACAGAAAGAGCCACTGTTGGCACTTGTTAAAAATCTTTGATTTTTTTTGCCTATTTTTTGTCATCAGAAAAATCCCGTCAAAAAACCTAGGGCAAAAATTAAATTTTTGAAAATCCAAAAAATTTTGGGCTAAGTCTGCCCTAGCCCATGTCTCACTATGTCTTTTTGGTGGTTTCCAAATTCAAAAGAAATAAATTTAAAATCAAATTTGGGCCACCTTACCCCTTATTTTTCTAAGCGGCCTCCCTTTCCCCTTCCTAACTCCCTAGCGGTCTCCCCTTAACCTTTAATGGTTTTCGCATAATCTCATGGCTATCTCTCAAGCCATGAGATTATGCGAAATGGTCTCGTGGCGGTTAGTTCTAACGGCGGCGATTAACAGGAAACGGTTTGCGGTCTGGGGTTAACATTTCGCATATTTGCATGGCTTATTCCTAAGCCATGTGAACATGCGAAGCCTATTAACAATGGTGCGGCGGTCACGGCGGCTAACGGGTTGGCAGTTTACTTTTTGCCGGGCGGTGTGACTTGCGACGTGGCGGTATGTCGTAAGTTCGCATAGCCCGCAAGCGGGCTATGCAATCTTACGACATGGCGCCGCGTGTCCCTTCAGTGGTATGTGTTGCGTGGGTCCCAGTGATTCTTCTATGCGGTAGCGGCGGCGGTTTATTTGGAGGGTTTCGCATGTTCGCATGGGCTTTCCAAAGCCCATGCGAACTTGCGAAATGCCATTCTTTGTCATCGGCAGCGGTGGGTGTTTGGTGGGCCAAGTTTTATGTGGGCGCTAGGGTGAGTGGGAGTATTGTGCGCGGGCCCCATTTTGTGGGGAACTTAATTTTTGAAATGTTTTTTCAAATTTCTCATAGTTTGGAGAAATTTTTGTGGGCGCGCCAAGTTTTTTTTTAAAAGGGCTTTGTAAGGGCCGATGTGTTTTTGTAAGGAATTTTTTGTAAAAAAGGCAGTGTTTTATTTTTCTTTCCAGGATGTTTTTGAGATATTCTTTGAAATATCCTACCGGTTCTTTGTAAGCATTAATGTGGTTTTTCCAGGGGTTGTTAGCATATTTTTTGCAGAACCCTAGGAGATGCATATTTTTGTAATGTATATAGTGAATTTTTGAGAGATTTGAAGGGGAATTCTTTTCTGGTGATGAAAAACAGAGAATTTTCTTGAGACCAGGGATTTTTTCCAGATTGTAATCTTCATCAATTTGATCAATAAAGATGGAATATATTGTGTGCTGCTGATTTTTTATGGAAGCTACACTGTCAGGATTTTTTGAATTCATCTATTGAAAGGTTATACTTAGTTCAAGGTTCTGAATCTTTATCTCTCCTTTGTTTCTTGTTGTGAATTTGTGAATCTTTACAGATTTATGGGAATATATCATTGCCTTGAGTTCTGACCTAGGGTGGGATTAAATTATGCTCAAAGTGGGATGTATGCTCATGACATTTACATGAGGGATTAGTAAAGTAGTAAAAGGTTCAGATTTTGAGTTTATGTCAAAGACCAGTGAATGACATTAGTGTGCTCATTTTATCTTTTTGACTCTGTAGCCCAAATGAATAAGGCACTAGCCTATATATTCTTATCTTTATGTTGAGAAAATTGGTCTAAGTTTTACAATCCCAAAACATTTAATTTGATTCCAGTCTTTAGTTTTATTTCATACATAATTGTTTTGGGGTTCTGTCCATGTGGTAGAATCCAAAGTGTTGATTCCTTGAGGAGTGAATCAAAGGGTTATTCTTCCTTGAGTTTGGCTCACAAAAAGAAACTGAACTTCATAACACCACTGTATATGCTTATAGGAATCATAGTTCATCATTGTATTTTGCCTTAGGATATTATGGACTGCCTTCAGAATAGTGATGAATTATTGAACTCATTCATTGGAGTAGGAGCATATCAGTGAAGACATAATCCACATATCACAAGCTTACTTGAATTGAAGTAACTCATTAATAGGCAATACCTGCCTGAGTTTTGTGGAGCTCAAAGAAGAAGGAGGATCTTATCCAATCCTCATCAAGTTAGTCTTTTATCTTGCAAACTTAAGGCCCTATACTTTGTAATTTTTAGTCCATACTTTGTTAAGTTTGCACATACAGGATTGAGACCTAACATATAGAGAATATGATTCTTTGTTAATAGCTTATTGGATCAACTATTTGGAATGTTTGCTTATCTGATTGACATAACTAATTTTAACAACATACTTTGCCCAAGCATATGTTATCTTTTACGTTGAACATTATAAAGGAACATTCACTACAGATTGTTAGCCTTTTGATGTATAGGCACATACATTGGCTACATATTGGCATATGTTTTGCATTGGTTGTCTTCTATTTATTGGTTGTTCCAATTAACCGATTGACCTCCTAGTGCATATTATCTTCTCTTAAGGCATATTTTCAGATTGCCCTTCATTCTTTGGCTAGATTCAAGCTACCTAGAAACATACCTTGAGAGGGAGTTTTGATCTTGTTAGAGGGAGAAGATAGGATTATCCAGAAGGAGTAGGTCACCTCGAGTAACATGTACCTTGGTATGACTTAATTATGGATATGTGGTTTAAGAGGGAGTTCAATCATGGGCTCACTTAATTTTGTGTTATGAACTCCTTCCTTATGTCATGTTGATTACTTGCTATGGAAGCATACTTTACATTGACATATTTCTATTATGACACATGTTATACCTTACATTGTTATGGGAAAATACGCAGCTGATTGTTAGTATAACTAATTAACTGTTTTCTTTATTGATGCATGGGTGCATACATTATTGGTTAATGAATGTTGGAACATACTTACATTGGTGTATGTTGTGTATGTTACATTTTACAATTGGCATATTTCTTGGGAACATACATTATGATGCTTAGAGATAATGTTGTTGTATGCATGGGAGCATAAGTTATATGGATATATTTTATCCTTTATATATGCTTTTTTATTGATCATATGTGTGAATGCATTTCTTTGTAGAGGGAACTACATTTCATCTTACTATGATCACATTGCACCTAGTTATATGTTGGACTTATGTGATTACTCTTATGCCTATGGCTAAGACTTGTCTATGGATACTGGATGAATTATGCGTGTTCTATGAGAGAACTACATTTGGATATTGTTTCTTACACACTAGTACATTTGACCCACTTTTTAGATCAACATTTTTGACCAAGCATTAAAATGATTTTCCTTGGTCGGTTTATAGAAGGAAAAATTTAACTTTTTTTAATCTATTCCCATGTTGGTCAGAATTATGACCATGACAGGTGGTCGTAATTCCGACCAACACGAGAATATAACTTTAAAAAAAAATTCACAGTTTCATTTTATTTCATTCTGCAATTACTTCGCGTGCAAAGGAGAGGTGAAGGAGGGAAGGAGGGCATTTGTTGACAGCGGAATTCAATCATCAGCACACGTTTCATCTCTTCACTAGTTTCATCTCTTAACCCTAACCTTACAAATGCTTATTAAAACCATTGGGAAAATAATGTTTATTAATGTAAGTGCGGTTGTTTGACTGTATCTTTGAACATTCAGTAGATAATGGCATTGGAAGACTTAGAGGAAGTCTAGATTATTAGTTTTGTGGGCATTGCCATCAGTGCCCAAAATGTTCGATTTGAGCTCTTTTAGTTTATTTCTCTGGTAAAGAAATCTGCAAAACTGAATTAGAAAAAACTGTGTTTTCTAAATGTTTTTTTAACTGGTGTTTGATTTATCCTGAACCCGTGCGGATTAGTATGGAAAAAATAACTTCATAAGAAGTTTGTTAGATGTCTTAGCTTCCTATTGTAATAAATATGAGGTTATTTGGTTGAGAAATTGAAGATAAATCGGGTGACAGTCAATAACAGGCCATTTTTGCACATAAACTAGGGTTGTGGACTTTGTTGAATCATATCTCTTGATTCAACCATGTGAAAATTCTAATTCTAGGTTTAAACGAGATTTATGAGGGTCTATTTTCTTTTGCAGTTGGTTTCCAATCGAATGGTGGTGATTCCAAGGAGATAGGACTAAAAATCTAGCCGGGCATCTCTATGTGACTGGCAGAGTGGGATAACTAGAAGTTGTAGATCCCATAACTTTTAATGGGCTTCGAGTTAGAGGCTAAGATTAGAGGTTTGGACTTATTTAAAGTTCCTCTAAATGTTCCTACAGTTAGATTGGCCAGAGACCAAGTCTAAGTTGCACCTCCTTCACTAAACCAACCATTTAGGCCTCCTACCCTTTGGAGAAGATTGGTGAATATTGGGAGTTTGGAGGAGATTCATAACTGATCCATTTGGGAGAGTTACTGTACAAGCATTAGAACCAAGACTACATGATTGTCCCTATTGGTCCTTTGGGAAACTTGGTGAGAAAGATTAATACAGTGGTCATAATTAACTGGTGAATACCCTGTCTAAGAGGATAGTTCTAAATTTTGGGTGTGATAAGACCAAGTTTTTGTTTTGGTTACCCTATGAAATGTCAATAGAGTTGAATTGACATGTGGGGAGGATCCAAAGGCCTAGGTAAGAGATTGGTATGGTTTGAGTGATGAGGTTACACAAGGTACAAGCATGTGCAACATGTTTGTAGAAGCATGGGACAATAATTAACTTAGTGTGGAGTTATGGGAGTGCAAAGTGGATGAGTTAGTGAGTAGATTGGAAACACTTGACAGTGTAGAGATTTGGTGTGAATACTCCATACCATAAGAGTAGAGAGACTTGATCATTCAAGCAGAGACTAGTTGGATTGACTAAATTCACTAGAGGACCAAACTTGAAATGCTTTCTTGTATTGTCCTTAGTCATCATTGTAGATTGTCATTCATGTAAATCTTTGTTTCAACTATTTAATGACTTTACTAGGAGTCAAAGATGGAAGGATATCTATTTTTCCACTAGATATCCATTCAGCCAAAATGGCCTAAAACATAATCTTGACACCATACCTTAAATTATACTGCAGGGAATTAGGGAAAATATGTCGAATGATGCAATAAGGTTTGAATTTCATTTCATTATTTTGTGTGAATGTTATATATGATTGAATTTTGTGCCTATTTGAGGCATTGATAGAATGGATACCCATTAGTAAAATGGGTATTCTAAATCGTTAACTTTTAGCAAAATAATATATCAATAAATCTTCTTATGCCAATATTAAAAAGAAAAAAAACTCGTGAATAATATGAAATCTTGAAAGTAGAATTTCTTATGACCATTCCTTTCACAGTACAATTGTTGATAGACAATTGGACCACCAACTATTTAGTAGTACAATTGTTATCAAACAAGTCGTCTAAATGGGTCTTTTGGAATGTATTTAGTTTAGCAGAATACAAAGAGAAGGTGCTTGATCATCAACATATTTGGACCATCTTTGGAGGTATAATTTAAGATATGGTGTCAAGATTCTATTTTAGGCCATTTTGGCTAAATGGATATCTAGTGGCAAAACTGATATCCTTTAATCTTTGAATCCTAGTCAGAAAGATATCAGTAAATCTTTATACTCTAATATTAGGGATGTGACAAAGATTGTGCTATAGGTCACTTTGACATAATAGATATCCACTAGTAGAATAGATAGGCTAGTGGTAAGTAATCTTTTCTTTGTAGTTTTCATAACTTCTTTCCTTCTTCCCATGAAAGCAACTTCTTCAACTTCATTCTAAGGTTACTCTACGACCCGTCCCACTCAATAGACCTATTAGAGGTAAATATTCAATCACCCTAACTCCACTAGACTCCACACCTTGGATCTCACCCAAACTAGTCAATCCTACTTCATGCTCTATACAAGTGCACCCCTCAACCAATAGGGTTCATCAACCAAACTTATGGACCTTGTTTACAAGGTGATCCTAACTTCATAAGGATCCCAACATGCTTCATTCATCTTCACACAAAAATCTAAACTCCTTGCAAGCAATATGTCCCTCTTCTCCAAATTGCCCAATCTGGCACGGTCCTACCAGTACAACAGTGAGAGTTTTCAAATATTTTCTCAAACCTTTCCCAAACAACTATGCAAACCAATCACATATTCCAGTACCCTTTTGGAAGCTTGACCACATACCCAAAAATCAACCATAGGTGCTTTGGACCAATCCTCTCAAATTTGACACTGTCCCTGAACTAGGAGGACTAATTTGACTCATTTTACAAGGCCCATTATGATGCAATGCCGTCTTCAACATCTAAGAAGTTTCTTAGGCATAAGTTTACTTATAAAACATAGTTTTTTTTTCTCAAATTTTGGATGTAGGGTAAATGTTTTTAATCTAATCAAAGTTATGAATGTGCGTCACATACAAAGTTATAAATTGACATTATATATGGGGACCTTATCACTAACATGAATATTCTTCAAACCCAAACTAGTCAATCCTACTTCATGCTCCATACAAGTGCACCCCTCAATCAATTGGGTTCATCAACCAAACACATGGACCTTGTTTACAAGGTGATCCTAACTTCCTAAGGATCCCAACATGCTTCATTCATCTTCACACAAACATCTAAACTCCTTCTTGCAAGCAATTTGTCCGTCTTCTCCAAACTGCCCAGTCTGGTACGGTCCGACCAATACAATAGCGAGGGTTTTCAAATAGTTTCTCAAACCTTCCCAAACAACTATGAAAATGAATAACATATTCCAATACCCTTTTTGAATCTTGACCACATACCCAAAAATCAACCATAGGTGTTTGGACCAATCCTCTCAGATCTGACACTGTCCCTGAACTAGCAGGGCTACTTTGACTCATTTTACAAAGCAACCCATAATAGTTCTTCATCCCAGGCCTTGAGACTTTCAACAAAGTTACCAAATACCCCCAAACCATGGATTCTATAACCAATTTTGTCCTCAGACCTCTCCATATGAAAAAGCCCTAATTTTCTCCTCTAAAACCCCTATAATTTAGGGCTTGGTCAATGTATGACCTCCCAATGCTATACTTTCAAATCAATGGATGATTCACCATCCATAGGCCATAACTAAGTGGATTCAACCACAAAAAGACCCCCTCCAATGGCTCGAACTCCTACTGCATTAACCATGCACCATGCATGTAACCCTCCAATACTGTCCATTCGGCTCTCCAACATTAATTACTGCAAACTTAGAAATACATTATACATGTTAGAAATACATGTTACAAATGTGGATCCATCCCCAAGTTACAATATGTACAAAAAGGGGATGGATCTTACAAATCCATGGTGGAAACCAAAGCAAATTTGTGAACTTCTACAAGACAATCAACTCCAAATCAATAAAATAAAGCTACAGAGGTCCAAACTTGATCTAATGTCTTAAAACCTATCATGCAACCATAACCAAGCTTATGGTTGATATAAAATCAAGATAACTTCAAAAAATTGCCAGAAATCATTTTTTTATTGCTTCCAAATAGACAGTCTATATAAATGAAATCTGAAACACCAACTAACTATTTTTGTAATTATTCCTAAACAGTCTAAACTGATTGTCAACAACATAAACCAAAGATGGTTGTCAAGTTGACAAAAAAAGTTGTCTACTCGACAACATAACATCACTCATAAGGCTCTATTGGCCATAATACAAATATTATTGACCTTATAGGTCTTTCACCAATTCATATTCTCTAGGATTAACATAATGACCCCTAGTGACCCCTAGGTACACTTTATCCTTTTAAATGCCATAAAGGCTTACATCCTTGATCTCATTACAATATGATCAGTATATGATCAAAACATCATTGCATGACCATTATTGGTCTATTACATCATCAAATGACCCCTGAGGGCCATGTTAACTTCACCTCTACCCAAGGATCTATCAGTGACCCTGGTGCACTCCTTAGGTCTTGTCCTTGACCTTGGTGCTCCTGCACCATGAGTGGAAGGAGAGAAGTAGGGTGGGATGTGTAAGAGACCAAATTTGTAATGATTCCAATCAATAAATAAAAATCAAAACCAAATAGATCAATGATCAAAGTTTTTAGATTCTTAGAACGCGTATATTCAGTGGAGGCTAGAAGGGATATTTGTGAAGATTTGCTAGATCTCTAAAATTATAAAAAATATCTTCTTTACTAAGTTGAGGTGGGACAAAAGCAACACAGCTCTATGAAACCTTCACAAATATCCCTTCTTTGGCCTCCACTCATACCTCTTCTCAGAATCTGGAAACTTTTCAAAGAAACGGGTGATGAACATGCAGATTTTCCTAAGCACTACTGGGAGCTGACCCAGAAACACATGTAGTATTGTGAAAATCATCACAAGTCCATTTGTTGTCGGGTCTAGTTCCCAATAATGCTTGGTCAAATCCTCAAAAATCTCAGAATCGATACTATGGCATCTTAGACAATATACTTGAGTGCGACTTTAACTCCTTCAAATTAGTTCTATTCATCGTCAAATGGTACAAGCTACGACTAAATCAAAATGATCCTGATAGAATTGTTATTCAACATGATAATGAATTTACAATGATTAATACAAGGTCGTTTGAGCCAGTTGGAGACGAGCCCTATGTTCTTCCAAGCCAATGTGAACAAATATTTTACTTAGAGGTTCCACATAAACCGGGTTGGTCATTTGTTGTTAGACATGATCCAAAAGGAAGGTCAATAAAGTATAATGTGATGGAAGAAGAAGATATTGAAGAAGAAGAAGATGATGATGATGATGAAGAAGAAGAAGATGGTGGTGGTGGTGGTGGTGGTGGTGGTGATGATGATGATGATGATGATGATGATGATGATGATGATGATGGTGATTATGATGATGATGATGATGATGGTGATGATGGTGATGATGAGATGGATGAAGAAGATGATCCATGGCATGATTGAAATGTACAAGGTATGTGATTTAATTATTTATATATATTTATATTGATTAGTATATATATTTAATATTAATTTCAATTCTAATGATTACATATTTATTGTGTTGAATTCTAATGATTACAACATATGTGATTTATAATTACCAATGTATTGCTTATGATGCTCAATTAATTGGTGCTGATACATGTATATATTTTGTTTGATTATCACCCTTTTTGGAAACAAACAATTGACTACACACATCGTCACCCCTTCTGTTGACGATCTTGCATTCCATATATAAGGTAAAGGTAATTTGTTCATGTTTACGATGTTGCATATTGTTCATGTTGTCTTCTACGTAATTTGTAGCATACATATCATGTAACTTTTAGCTAACTTAAGATAAATGATTCACATATGCATTAGTGAAACTCCCTTAGTTTAGTTACAACATATGTAATTTACAATTACCAATGTATTGCTTATGATGCTCAATTAATTACTGCTGATACAAGTATATATTTTGTTTGATTGTCACCCTTTCTGGAAACATGCAATTGACTACACACATCGTCACCCCTTATGTTGACGATCTTGCATTCCATATGTAGGGTAAAGGTAATTTGTTCATGTTTACGATCTTACATATTGTTCATGTTGTCTTCTACGTAATTTGTAGGATACGTATCATGTAATTGTTAGCTAACTTAAGATAAATGATTAACATATGCAAGAAATTTAACCCCTTTGACGAGGATCTTGCATAGTGACATGGATCAGCAGGTATAAGTCAATAAATAGAAATAATTTTCTTATATTCTTCTTGTTTATCACTAAGCATGTATGTTATAAATAGACATTATATAATCATATAATGTGTCGAATAATCGACGCAGAAAGTTTGACATGTTATATTCTTCTTATTTATCCTTTTATATGATTCTTGTTTTTTTGTGTCTTTCCTTCATTTTCAACTTACATTTTATATCTCCCACGTATAGACAAAGAAGAATCGTATGGGTCACGACTCTATTCAAGACTTGATTATTCTATATATATTATTTAATTATTATCAAAATTCTATTTGAAGCGGGTACATGACAATATCTCATTCGATGGATTACAAGACCCACCAAATAGGTACTTGTCAGATCTATCTTCCTCGAATGAGGGAAATGTGAGAATGGTAGATGAAAGTTTGACATGTAGTACGACTAAAATAGGGATATCAACTAGAGGTCAAAAGATTAGAAAAAAATTCAATAAACGCATGAAATTTTTCCTTGCTAAAGGGGGGTCATGTTCTTATGATGATGAGACCAAATGCGACATCAAGGTGCCCTTTCGATACACACATCTTGAGAAAGAATGGGTACCCAATGAGCTACCTCCAATTAACACTGATTTTTGTGTTAACAAGAGGATATATCGCATAGCTCCATCCTCACTACATGGTTTGGGCCTATTTTCCATGGATGGGATAAATGTATGTTACAATAAAGTTGTTGAATTGATGGAGTATGTCGAACCTTGTTACAATTACAGTGATTGGATGCAGATTGTTCAATATAAAAAAGTATGCGTAGGTATGCACTATTAGCAAATTATATACAATGGAAAGAAATTGATCAAAGTAAAAGATTTGCTAGGTACATTGATGGGAGACCAAAAGCAACAGAGAATATTGCGGGTTTTATAAATAGTACATGACCTTCTTCAACTAATAAGCAACCCAATTGCATATTTGAGGTGCGTGAGGGGAATCATTTTTTTGTATGTGCGATAAAATCAATAAGTGCAACAGAAGAACTACTAATAGATTACCATTTAAATCGCATAGATACAAACAAAGTTACTATCATGAGGGTGGTAAGTACTACCTACCATTTAAACTAACCTCAAGTTTCTGACTCCAATATACCATTTTATTAATAAGTTTTTTTTGCTAAGTCTATTGCTTTCAATTCATTGAAGTTTTTATATTTAATATTTGTCACAGGACGACATGGATCGCCCACATGATAAAGGCCGGGGGATGCTCCTCCCACCCATTCTTTAGCAGTGGTAAACCTTCTTGTAATTGTACAAATTAGATAGTTGAAAAATGTTATATTATTATGTTATTTTATTTAGGGTTTTGGAGTTATTTTGATAGTTTCACTGATATTCCTGTCATAAATTGATGTTCAGGATAGGGGAAAAGCACCTGCAACAACAAAGGCAATAGCTGTAGATGTAGATGAGGATATCCCATAATTCCCTAATTTAATAAATACGATGAAGAAAAAACTAAAAAAAGTCAATGTAGAAATTATTAGCATTTTGGAATATGCAAATCCAACCGAGGAGATGTTGAGGAGGACAGATGAATTGATGGCGCAAGCATGTCGTTATGAAGTAAGCAGTAATGAATCTTTAGTTATAACAAAAGTTCAATAAAGGTTTATATATTATACTCTTTTATGTCGTGAACTAAAATATGTATGTGTTCTTGTTACAAGATTTTTTGTTTGCTCAAGTACCTGGTCATGGACATCATGGTGAGGCCGGTACTAGCAGCGCACTGGCCACCTCAGGTAAAATAATCCATAAGTTAACAAGTTACAAGGAATTTTTTCTTTGGAACATTCAAAAACTTCATTGGACTTACCGATTAGAAGTGTAGGTTTTTCATTGGACTTACTGATACCGTAGATACAGCTATAGGAAAAGGTACAGTTACAACTAATTCAAAATTTCTAAGAAAATTTTCGCTCAAACTTTATTGAAAGCCACTCTTACTTTTATTATTTTAGAATGTCTTTGCTAACAATGTATTGTTTAGGTGATCAAGTGCAGGCGAATCCTCCTGGAAGGTCGACCGACGTCCATCCGAGATTGACGAGTGCAATGTCGGCAAGAAGGGGAATGCAAACATCGACGCCTTCACGGTCTATGCCTGGTAAATCTTTGTTTTGCTATATTTGGTTTTGTGTTAATTATGATTTGATAATTTGTACTTTAATCTTGGGTGCATCTCATAGTGGATTACTTTTGTGGAGTAGGAGATACACCAACCCCATCTGTTATGTCAGATACAGATCAGAGTACCTGTATTGGTGATAATTCACCATCGTTTCCTGGATCTACCCGTGTTTCTAGCATGGGAGTTATGCAAACGTCATTGTCGATTGACGATAAAGAATTGATGCCTTTAAAATGTATTAAGCTTCAAGGTACTTTAAAATTATTATTATTTATATTGTAATATGCATTTACCTATTCATAACAAGTTCTGGATTGATGATCCCATGACATTTTTGCAGGAAACGATTCATTTTATAAGATGCTGTATGACTTCACATTGAAGATATTCGGGCCCACCATACGTACAAGGTGGAACATCATAAGTGAACTAACCCTATCCCACTATTTTTATTTCATATCATTAATTGGTACAATATTTTTCCTTTCATTCAGGCCTTTTCTTTTACTATATTCAAGGTACACAACTTTAGTTAATTTTTCTATCTAACAATTTTGTGTTTTTACTTAAAAGGTGGAACTTGCAAGAAAAAAATTAAAAGATCAGCTCATAAAAGATTTAGAGCATGAGTTTGGTAGTAACATTTTTGAGGAGAAGAAAATGTTAGAAAAAGCTGCCAAATATCTTAAGACTGTGAGGGACTCATATAAAAGGAGTCTCATCCAGAACCCAAAGTACGAGCGTCTTCCCTTTATTTCAGTGAGGATTGGAATGAGTTCATTTTGGATGCAAAGGAGAAAGGGGATGCTCAAAGAAGAATTACAACAACAAATGAGAGAAGAACGTATGTGATAGTATTAACTACTAGTAGAATGTAATAATGCACTAATTAGTGATCTTTATATCTATATCATTTAACATATTTCAAACTTTTCATAGGTTGCAGGACACATCAAAGGCAACAAAGGCCAGACTGCAAAAGATTGGGCAGCACAAACTTGGCTCTGGTGGATATTCAAAATTTAAAGCACAAATTGTAAGTAGCAGTAAATGAATTCTAGATCAAAATTATTTATAAAATGTAAATAATTTGATTTAATCAAAAAATGAAGGGCTCATATTTTAATTTAGAGGCCACAACAGAACACAAAAAAATTGCCTTCAAGGAAGGCTATCAAGCTGTGACTGAACGCCTATGCCAAGCTTCCACTAGCCCAACCCAAGAGTCTCATGCATCGGCTGAACAAGTAAATATGCCAAAAAATATATATTTGAAATTGAATACTTCACCAACAATCTATTTGATGTTAATTTCAAACATAAATTGACTATTTTTATTTTTAAAAAGCAAACAATGATAATAATGCACATGACATTGCAATGCAACCTCGTAACCCTAACAAAGAACCTACGCCGCATGATGAAGGCCCTGATGTGCATCGTAGTGTTGATGAAGGTGTTCATTTTCTATTGAAAATTAATAATGTAATTATTAATACAATTTAACATCTTAAATTGAAATTGGTGTAACTTTTTTTTGGGTATATTTTAGAGCATACAGAACATCATGCTGAACAAGTGGAGGATGTTCAGAGTGACCACCATGTAGATGATGTGGCACATTTAGGTAAAGAAAATCTATGTTTTGTTCTTTTAAATTTCTTTTTTGATTTATCATTCTTTTAGTTAATGAAATACTTGTAACACTAATATAAAATGGTGTGAATTTAACCCATGGCATAGTTGTTATTGCAGCGGACCCCCCTTTGGCGCAACAGCCTCCTGTTCCTGAACAGATGAGGAGGAGACATATGTTGAGATTAGAACCAATAGAGGAGGGGAATGATGAGGATATTGATTCTCCGCTTAACCGTTACCTTAGAAAAATGAGCAAGAAACCAAAAAAGAAATGATTGTAATTAACATTTTTTGCTAATGAAAGAACATTGTCTTAATGGATGTAATTTTGTACTAGTAAATGTTGATGATTGATGTGTTAATCAATTATTCATGAATGTTGTATGTTAATGAATGTTATGTGATTATAATGATTGAATGTTATATTTCAAAAATGGATGAATGAATGAATGTTATTAGATGTTAATGGAGAATTTAGAGTGATGTTAGAGAAGGGGGGGAGGGGCCAAATGAGCTTCCACCTTCACATGGTTGGCCTTGTTAAGTAGAGAATTTTAAACTATTCTCGAAACCAAGTGAAACTCAAACTAAACCAATGGCATAAATTCAATGGTAAAAAACACCTACTTCTTATTCCATATTATTTCTCATTCACTTTAAGAAATATTTTACTTCTTAAACATGTTCATCAACCAATCTGCATCACCATGTTCATCAAATTATAAGATTTATAGACAAGAGAGTGAAAACTGCAAAGTAAAGCTCGATAGAAAATTTCAAATATACACTTAACAAAGAATCACATTTTATAAATTCTATGGCGCACTAAGGTTGATAGGACAATGGATGGGTAGAATTGTATTAGGGATGGTGGAATTGATGTTATTAACATCAAAATATGTTAGATCCACCTTGGGTAGACCCTAGGAGTAATTTTGTCAATTTTTGCACAACATTACAAAATGTTGTCAGCAACATTTGTTGCAAAAGTTGCTAAATGACAACTAGTCTCCACCTATTCATCTAATCATCAAACCCTTGTTCCTAGGGTCATTTATCTAGGGCCTATGCAAAATCAACTTCATAATCATCTCTAGATCAATTAGGATACTCTTTTCAGAGTTAGACAACATATCTTGAAATCAAGTACAACTCTTTTGGACCATCTGTCCAAACAATGACTGGTGCACTATAATTTACCCCTCTATTAGGCCTCCTATTATAAAGCAAGTGTTATCTACTCATTTTCCCAGACTTCCCTAACCATACATAGAATCTATATGTAGTTCCAACCCAAAGATTTTCAACTTTGTAAGAAGTTTCAATTTGCTTTAACACCCCAACAACCTAACCCTCTCTTTTAGGCCATATACCCTAGTCTTGCTCAAATAAACACCTCTACACCTTTCTAGATCCCTTAAATGGATCTAACATCATCCCCTGACCATATCATGACTATCCAAGAAAATAAAAGTGGTCCTCAAATGGACTGATCATCTAGACCATGACTGGTCCAATTCCAGTGACCCTTCAATTAGTGAATCTCATCAATCTGAGATCAAACGCTGCCATCCCCTGCATGTCCTGCAATAAACACATAAGGAAAAATATTGATAACACCAATGTATCCTTCTTCATATACCATATCACCCTTGGTTGAGAGGATTTGTTCATAACCTGTCACGACACCCAAACAATACACAGTGTATACTCTGACTGTACAGGAACAATCACCTCTATGCAATTTTCAAACACACTAAAACTTCTCCAAAACCCTTTGAATGTATTAAGGAACGTAACATAATATTAAACCATCTATTTCTATTCATATTCTCCATGAAAGAGCAGTTTTGAGCATCAAATACACCAACTGTACCCTCACGAGAAGTGACAGGGTCTTTTGAAATGTATTTACATTTTATTGTATCAAGGCATATGTTACAATGTTTTTGTCACACAAAACTCTTAAAAATATCTTCTTACTCCTCTCCCCTCTCCTAACTCACGACTACACCATCAAATAGCAACACCAAATACCGATTAATGGTTAACTTCTCTGTCAACCGCACACGGTCAGTTATTATGACTGTTATAATTAGTTTTTTGTTTATGTTGGTTGTCTAGTTGACAACAAGTTGTCAACTTCAACAACTTCTACCCCTTTTCATTCATATCAACCTTTTAGAAAGGCTATCCTACTTCCACTTCCCTCCTAAACCCTTGCTAATCCCAACTAAGCCTTTGTTTAGGCCTATTTTGCCATTATAGGCAGATTACACACTTTGGCACTTTTAGTGCTTTTGCAACATTTTATTGGCCCTAGTGGCCACATTACATTTATTATAGACATTATAGGTCTTTAGATCCCTCTACTAGGCTAGGATCAACATAATGACCCTTAATGACCCCCCTAGGTGCATTTTGACCTTATAATGTCATTCACCTCCTATTACATGCCTTTATATGTTTAGGCTTATTACATTCAAATGCATCAAATACAAAATGGACCACAAGTCCAATTACATCCATATTTTGATGCTTCTAGATTATTCAACCTTCACGAGTCTAAATGACTCTCTTTTCATGCCTTTGCCAGGGTGCCCTACACCAGAGAGTTACATAAACTTAAAAGATTTCAACCCAGCAATGCTGACTGTACCCAAAAATCAATCACAGACCCAACTACCAGTCAATCTCTCTGTCTCAAGAACAATCCAAACATGATATAATTGCTTAAACATGTAAATAAAACACTAGCATGTGATTCTACATTATCATCCCATCAAGATCACATTTTAAACGAACATGAGAATTTATTGTTACCTTGTTACGATGGATTGTACCCATGGGCAGAGACACAATTGCAACAATCACTGGTGTTTATTGATTTGAAACATTACAAAAACGTCCCCTTACATCACCAACTCTACATCATGTCTCCAAACCAATGGATCAACATTGATATAGACTTCTAATTCCCTAAAACCAATTGCAACCATTTCTAACTACCCCAAAACTATCCCTAAACAGTCTAAAACTGACTGTCTCAATAATATGTGATTTAAAGATGTTTGAACTTGATCTATTATGCACCACACATGTTGACAACACTCCTCAGGTATGGTTTATGGACCTCCATATTGATAGTAATGCTTTGTATTAACTCATTTTTCAAATAAACTGGATAGTTTTAAGTTATACATAAAGACATATAGAAGTTATACTTTATGTAATCAAGTATTTCCAATAATGACTTCCTTTAAAATGATTGCTTTCTTGAAAGAAAATAAAGGTAATATGTACTACCATTGAAATCTATGTCTACTATTTAGGATACAGAGCTCCTAGATAAAGTCCGATACTTTCACTTCTTTTCATATATACTCCAGACCCATTGTGAAAGAAACTCTATAGGTGCTAGGTATTTTGCATTCTCACACTTCTTTTCTCTTCTTCCATTCTGTCGATCCACTACTTTTTCTATTTTTGTGTTGAGCATTCTTTCTAATCCACTATTAACATTGCATTATACATGATTGATTACAATAATTTTACCACTCTTTTGT
This sequence comes from Chamaecyparis obtusa, assembly GCA_027943335.1. NCBI lineage: Eukaryota > Viridiplantae > Streptophyta > Pinopsida > Cupressales > Cupressaceae > Chamaecyparis > Chamaecyparis obtusa. The sequence continues at coordinate 1,920,388 of BSBK01003918.1, forward strand.
ACCTTGTATAGATTATCCTTGTCATTGTGGAATATAGTGTCCTTATTACTTTAATGTGTATCATTGTGATGGTGCATCATTGTTCTTTCAATGTTGTTCTATATGACTGCATGGATATGGTTTTTCTTTTAGATTCCTTTGACAGTCATGATTGCATCTTCCTCTTCTTATAGTAGCCTTGTTTCCTTTGAACTTGAGACAAATACAACTTCTAACCATGCCATGACTGTATTATGAATTTTATCTTTTTGACACTAATCATACCATGTCCTTGAGTATTATATATTTATGCTCTTATCACTAGTACTCATGTTGGTGATTTGTAACTTGATATTATGTACCTCCATGCCTATGAATGTTACATATCTTCTTTTGATTGGCATATAATGAATATGATCTAATACTGTGACTTTCATTGCTTCCTTTCTCAGATAAGAGTTATTGTCTCTACTTTCACTAAAAATTCCTATGCCATTTTGATCTATTTTCTATGGCAACATGGTAGAACTGTTTCCATATCAATCTTCTATTCACCTAATGAAAATCATTTTGAAAGATTAATGTTTTGATTAGGTAAAATCAAGTTTTGAAAGGAACTGAAACCTTGTACAAGAACTCAATAGATATAGCAATATAAGGCTCAGATACAATAGTGGAGACCACCAAAATATTTTGAAAGATTAATGTTATGTCTCATTCATGTTGTTGTTTGGGCAGTCATTGTTATACTTCTTGTACATATTTAATTGATGATCTTTTGTTGTCTTTTTATGACCACTGACCTTTATATCATTGATTTAAAATTTGACATTTGGAATTACTATGTCTCTTTTTGGTACAAGCAATATATTGTATGTTTTTCATTGACTATATCTCTTTTTGGTACAAAATGTAGATAAATAAATGTGACCCTGAGCTCTAACATCATTTTTTTAACTCTCCCTATAGGCCTTTTGGATGGTGAAGTAACTGGAGCTGAAGCTGAAGAGGAAACTAGGGACGCTACCAACAACTATGGGATTCATCATTCTAGGCAATGACAGGTTCCATTTCATCTTTTCATGCATATGTTTACTTTTGCATCAGTCCATAAAAGTTGTCATTTTATTACTTTTGTAATTTTGAGTTTTGTATCTAAAAGCTAACATGAATTTTAGTGCATCTACATCAACCTTGGTATTTTTTTATGTAAAACTCAAATTTGATATATTCTCTTTGACTCCACTTTGGCCTCTTATCACCTCGATTCATTTCAATGCTCTTTTGTTTCTTTTAAGATGAGGTTTGTGGTGAGTAAATCTGTTGGTTTGTCAAGTGACAAAGGCAAGGAAGAGTAAAATGAGCTTACAATGGAGTTGGTTTTCCTAATTTTTTCAATTAAATTAATCTACACTTATCGCCAAGTCAAGCTATCCATTGGCTTTGAGTGGGGAGATCCATCTTCTATTTGAATACCTGACTCACATATCTAGAATTCATTTCAAGTTTGAGTGTCATGAAATCATCAACCCATGTGAATATTAAGTAGTTTAAAGTTAGTTGTTGAAATTTGGAAAAGAGATAGGCATAAAAAAAATCCTCTTTGTGATATTTGTAGATGAGTACCATTAAGAAACATATCTTTGGCATCATGTTGAATTTTTTGGTGTTATTTGATTAGTTTGGTCTACCTTCTTTTGGTACTCATATATTCTAATTCACCCTTCATTTTGCATCTAAGATTTGTAGAAATTTATATTTTATTTGACATTGAGTGTTTTAGCAAATGGCTTTAATTCTATTAATTTTTCTTTACGAGAAAGAGATGTTATCAAGTGAACAATAGATTTAATGCAAGTGTTTAAAAGAAAGAAGAATCGCAGATTTCCATAGGAAACTGCTTTCCTTATTAATAAATGTCAAAAGTATAGTGTCCCCCACAAGCATTTAAATAAGAAAGCATATGAAAAGAAAAGGGATATGTCATTTCATGAATGACAAATCCCAAGGTCAGACTATTGCATGTCTTCAAATCCTTCCACTTTGCTACCCACAAATCCTTGCAAGAGAGAAAGAAGTCAAATCTTAGTCATAGAATATTTGCTAGTTACATAAAGTGATAGTTCTTGCAAGATTTGAAAACATCAAATGATAATTATATGATAGGTATAATGATAACAACAATAATATTATTCATGATAAGGATTCAAAGGCATTTGCATGATTGTGTGAAGACAGTCGTTTCCAAAAAGAGTTTTCAATGCATAAATAAAGAGCAACAATATAGTAATAAGATGTTGTAATGGATCAATAGCACTGAACATGACTGTTATAATGTTTGAGGACAAAGTGCCAATAAGAGAAAGGGAACTTTTATAAGAATAAAGTGGAGGCATATGTAGATGTTTTCATGAGGATAGTCATAGTTAAAGGTGTTAGCTTGTGGTGACTGATCAGGAAAGTACTATACACTTTTCCTCCTGCCCTCGCCAGGGTTCGGGGCAAATTTTTTTGAGGCCGACATATCTTCGGCTATTTTTGGGCCGACATGTTGTAACTCCTTCTAACCCCAAAGCGATAAAATATTGTATAATATGGCTTAGGGTTAGGGATTTCATAATGTATGGTTTTAGTACTTGCGACGGAATCGAGTTGTAAGGGATTACAGATTGTAATCATGTTGTAATCACTGGATAATAATAATATTGGACTCGTTGTTGGTGGACGTAGCCTAGGGATTGGGTGAACCACGTTAAATCTTTGTGTCTTATGTTCTCTTATGTGTGGTTTATGTTTTTTCTGATATTGGTTAATTTTTGCATGTAATTGTTATTTCTGCTTTGTTAATCCTAACAAAAGGCTAGGAACAAGTGAACAACCAATAAGCACGCTATAATGAAATGAAAATGACCAATGGTAACCAACATGTGCCACACACAGTCCAATAGAAAGATATGAACCAAGAGAAGATAGTGTTAGAAATAGCAGAGGTTCATACAAATGGTAGAGATTCGAGGATTAAGGAAACTATAGTTGAGTCACACATGTCAAGTTTTGGTCCTTGGAGATTCCTATTCACTCTTTAGGTATTTAATCCTCTTCAATTCATTTTTAGTTTCCAAATGTCCTATATGTAGTCTAACAGGCAAAACAATGACATCAATAAAAAGAGCAGAGAATAAAGAATGTCACATGTTATTTCATCATTGAATAGCAGTTAAATAGTTATTTGAAGAATTAGAACATTCATATGCAATAATCAATAAGAGCTTCAATAAAATGATATGAAATTTTCAAACAAAGACAAAGACAATGATTACAATTCATGATCTATGAGAAAGAAATGGTGATTTCAATATAAACACGATGATAGGACAGTGATAAACTATGAAGTGTAATAGTGAGCATCAATCATATGTCAAATGGTAGTCATCAATTGATGCAGAATAATTGTGTAGAGTGGGATGGATCAAAAAATGGATTTCTAATGCCTCATGAAAATGAGACCCATAGCTATTGAAGGATAGCATTCCAAATAAATATTGTAACATTGCTACATTAGTACAAGGTTAAGAACAATGCAATATGATTTTTTATATCAAAGATATGATCCTCGCGTGTATTTGATGGTAGGAGTATGGAAACATGGACAGGGAATCAAAGCACTATTTTAATAGAGTTAAAGACAACCATGATAAAACTGGTCCTAAGTATCCATTAATAGTAAAGAAGCATATAGAGATTGCAGCTATCAATTAATTGGATAGTCCAAGTGAAGATGCACAATGAGACCCAAGGTCAAGAGAACAAAGGAAAGACATTGTAGTGACATCATTTTTTTTAAATAGTGATATGTGGGAATTTTTTTATTACAGTAAAGATAAATACTTCAAATAATGGACGATTAAAGGAAACAGAGTGATTCTATGATATAGGGATCATTGCCACAAACAACAAAGACCACCAGCATTGTATGGAAACATAGATATTATGGACACGAGGACCAAGGGCATGATAGTTGATAGTGATATGAGAGTGGTAAATATCAATATGAAAGTGATGTACTCATCACTCACAATGAAGACCTAAATAGTGGATGCAAAGAAAGCAGTGACTGTTAAGAGTAAACAAATATGTGCAAGGTATAGGGATAGATAATGTTTTAGGGAACTGATTAAGAGAAGATAAGTATGATTTTAATTGTATATCATGAACTAAAGTAAAATTTTTGAGTTGTAATCTATGATAATAAGTAGAGTTTCTTAATACATATGCATTCACTTCCTCAGCCTTTTGACTTGAGGATGTAGTTTTCACTATCTTTAGTTCAAGGATTGCATATATTATTTTGAGAGATCTTTCATAGACTTAAGATAATTTTATTCCAAGAAGAAAACATTAGATGGCACCCATAATAGCCAAATCACGTATAGATGGCACCCATAAATCACTATAATATATTAATAGATTTCATAATATTTTTTATTTTTTATTTTAAAAACTTAATTTGGTGTCGATTTTTCGACCACCAAAGACTGTACATTCGACGAGAATGCTATACTCTCAACGAATTTTTCGACCATAGGTCATCAATATTTTGACAATAATTTTGACTGCACTACCTTAAGTTCGACTGCAATGCTATACAGTCAACCTATTTCATCAATTGATTTTCCGACCATATGTGGTCGAAAAAGATGAAAGATATGTCGAACATTCTTCCATATTGAAGTGATGATTTCGACGTCGGATCAGTCGATACCTCGCCAACTATAAAGGTCGAATATGCGACAAACATATAATGTGTCGAATAATCGACATAGAAAGTTCGACAACAATAATGGTCGTTTGGTTGACCAATTTGCATCGAAAAATCAACTAATCCTCATCGAAATTCAAGCTAAAATTTACTAGTGACATTTGGCTACTTAATATGATTGTATGGAGCATACGTCATTTGTATACTTTGGCATGTATGTATGAAGCATACTTTAGTGGCTTATCGTGAATGTATGGATCATACTTTCTTTTATAGATGAGTCTATATTTATTGATTATAGCTGAGACTATATTTCATGCGGTTCTATGTGTGAACACATTTTCTTTACATTGAACTTGAATCTTATGATTATAAGATCATATTGGTTACTCTTATGCTTATGTGGATTCATGAGATAAGATTTTGATTACGAGATTCATTTGGTTACACTTATGCATATGGCTAAGTTGTTTCTTATGAATTGGATACTTGGAGAATATCATGGATTTGATATTCCTCTCATGGATCAAGGATCCATTGTTGAGCATTTGGTGGACATCACGAACTTGATGTTTGGAGACATTTCTCTAAGCATTTGGTAAATATCGTGGACTTGATATTTGTTAGACCAATGCTCATGATATCATGGACTTGATATCTCATGTATCAGGGATCCACATATGAGTAATTGGTGGACATCATGGACTTGATGTCGATAGGCCATTACTCTGAGCACTTGGTGAATATCATGGACTTGATATTCGTTAGACCAATGCTCTTAACATCATGGACTTGATGTTGTTTTGATGTCATGGACTTGACATTTCTTGAGTCTTGTTGACTCGTGGATTCGGTTATCCACATTTGGATGGTAAGCATAATATGATATGATGTTTCTCATATGAATATGAGATGTATGGTTGAGGAATAATGAAGAACATTTGTGTTCTCATTATATCTTGTAGATAGAGATCTACTATCATAGATGAGAGATCTATGGCTTCATTGGATAAGGAAACCACTTTGGTTATGTTTTGTGCTTTGAGTCGCGTAGACTCGTGGATCTAGGAAATCCACATCTAGTTGGTAAGCATCTTGTGACTTGATGTTACCATGGAAAGATGATTTTCATATGGATATGAAATCTATGGTTGGGAATGATATTGAACATATGTGTTCTTATCAAAATTGGTAGAATGAATATCTACCTTCATAGATGTGAGATCTATGAAATCCATTTTGGTTATGTTTTATGATGAAGAATCCATGAGTGGATCTTTGCCTCAAGTCCAAGAGGGAGTGTTAATATTTTGGTCTTTACATCAAATATCTTGGAAATTTTGATATGCTAAAATAATAATATTAAATATTAAGAGAATATTTAATATTTATTGTTTATTAATAAGATCAATTTTATATGCTTAAATGGTTTAATTTAAATAATAAATTAAAAGGGGCCCAAGTCGTCCTCTTGGGTAAATATATTTATTATTTAAATTGTCCAAGTCGGCCTCTAGAGGAGGCACTCCATTTGCATATATAAGTAAATCGATTCTTGGAGAAGACATCAAAAACATAACATATTGTCTCTTATCCAAGAATCAATCATCCTTGAGCGATTTGGAGCAGCAATTTGGATGTGCTATGCATGCCTAAATCGAGCATCCTAGAGTGCAATTCAACAAGCTCAGTATTGGGCAAACTTTATCAAGTGTTGGCCCCCCTTTGTGCATTGAGTGAAATCTGTCTATATGCTGAAGAGAAATCTATACTGAAGTGAATTCATACATTAGCAACTACGAATTATATTAAAGATGTTGATCCACCTTTACATGCAATTTCTATTATAAGTGAATTAATACATATCGTAAGGCAAATCTGAGTTTAGTTTCAGCCTATCCAAGGACACACAAATTACAGATTGGTGGCAACTTGGAGAAGAACTAAGAGAAGCCCTAGGCAGGCTAACTTGGGTCATATCTAGAAGGAATTGAAGGATCAGATTTAAAGACTCCAAGGATGGATTTTAGAGTTACAATCCGAGTACTATCTCTCCTTCTTTGTGATTATTTTCTTCTTATCTTGTGCTTAGTCTTGAAAGACCTCTATAGTTTGATCATTCCTTGATAAATCTGGAAAATACTAACAAGGAGAATAAGGGGTTTCGAGTAAAATACCCCACCCTAAACTTAATTTAGGGCCTATAATTTTGTTGTTTCTAGGGTTTCTCGTACCCTAGCGTGAGGTGTCCAAGCATTCAACACCTCAATTTTGTGTTTCCACAGATTTAGGGCTTTTAAATTTGCTTATGAGATGCACTAGTTCATACTTTTGGGTAGTTTACAAGCTGCATTATGCTTGTATGCTTTAATCTAGGGCTTGATAGGGTTTTCCTTGTTACCATACACCATTTGGCCTAGTTAGGAGCCACATGTCGAGACTAACACGCTACAATTTTGGTTTGTGTACCATTTCCCATGTTCTCACCATTCACCAACTAGACATTGGCTTTCTCTATCCATAAATTTCGTTCCTGGCATGCCAGTCACTTTCGCAACCTAGAACTCAAATCCCTAGAGTTAAACAAACGATCATCATTGGGCTTTAACGATCTTCATTCACGAAACCTCATGTCCAAGGCTTAAGTTAACTCCAAAATCTATCACAGTAGATTTTGTAATTATGTGAAGCACTCTAGACTTCATGGTTTGGGATTCTTATCTCTAACCTACCATTCAAAATATAGAGGCATTTTACTGGATCCCCAATCTAGTATTCTCGACCTTAGTTCCTTGCAAATCCTTCAATAAAGTTGTCGACTTCATACATCATGTCTTGGAACTCTGTCCTCAATTATCCCTTCTTTCTCAAGAAAGCCTATATATGGATTCCTAGACCCCGATCCTTAGAGTGTTGTTATTATTCAATAACTTCATTGTATGTATGCATAACATTGATTAAGTTCCCTTGTCTTTTAAGGTGTCACCATCGATACAATGGCCTCTTCCTCTGAAGTTCATGAAGTTGAACCTAGGTTGGCACTTGGGGCCCCATATGGCAGGAAGTCCAAAGCAAAGAAAGAATTGGAAAATACCCCCCTAAAAATGCAGTATATCCATGAGGGGAAGACAAAGGTCTTAAGGCTGGAGATTATTTGGGTGATTAATCAAATTATTTGCTTGAGATCTTCAAACCCTTGATCATGCATGCACTTAATGCTAGATTGACATTATGCAAAGGATGATGACATCACATTTTATGTACCCTATGGTCAAAGTGTCATCTAAAATCAAATCAATCCCAATCTAAGAATCTTTGAATGTGTGCATGTAGCCCATCCATATTAACCCATTGTGCACAAAGATAAATTAATTCTTAATTTAATTTTTCTATGGTTATGTGCACATATATATTCATGTTTAATTATCATAGATAGAACTCCACATCCTAGATATATTGTTTAACAAAACTTGATGAAGGATTTAATAAGATATAAAAAATATGAAATTTGAGGAAATCAAAATGAATGAAAGAAACATGATGAAAAATTCCTATATTATTTGATAAGATATCACTAAATACTAAAAATTAAATTTTAAGAAAATCTTCCAAAAATAAAGTGACACCTTGAGGAAGTGACTCCCCTAGGCCAAGTATCATCTCTTGTGCCACTTAAGTAAATTTAATCATCTTGAATCTAATGATATAATTGTTGGACCATTTCAACAAAGAGAAATGATAAACAATTTTTCCATTAAATCCATACATATGTTTATTTGGGTTCAAGAGTTTTTTAATTTCGAAATGCCTCTAAGGAAAAATTTATAGTACAAAAGTTGGTTTTAAATAGTAGAAGTTTACACTAAGTACAATAGAAGTGACAAAAATTCAAGAAGAAACCTAAATAATAAGGGCCAAACTAGGAAGGTACAAAATAAAGTGAATGGTGAACATCTCAATAAACAATGATAATGTGAATCAATATTTATAGATGTCTCTAGTAGACATGTAATCATATCCCTTAGTTGTAACATAACATAGGATTAAAACACTTGTCATCATCCTAATTAATCCTATCTTTCAATCTTGCCTACATATGCAAAGAATCATATATACATTTTGGCATATTTTTAATTTTTTTATTAATAAATCTAGTTTACTATGCACCATAATCAAGCAATACCTTTTTCTTGCTACTCTCTTGAGGTTTTGCAAGTAAACTTCAGAGCTTGAGTCCATTGGTATCTAACAATGCTAACGACATTGAAATCCATCGTTACAACTATATAGTGGGAAACGGGAAGCAATGCAAATAGGTAGATCACTTCTCCTTTTCAAGATTGCACATTTAGAAAGAAGATACCCCACTAGGCTTAAGTGGAGACTCAAACATTGAATGGGACGATGATCCTTTGCTAAATATGAAAAATTGAAATCGGAAATGCTAAAGAGATTAAAAAAAACTTATTAAGAAAGAATTACATGCAATTGGAACCAAAATAGGAGGTATGTTGTTTCAGATCTGAATAACAAATAGACGAAAACTCAAAAATACCTGTAATTGCAAATCTGGGACATGAAGACTGTAATCTAACTCCCTGCCAAATTTGAACTAGTTCTAGAGGGTACAGATTGCCAAACCCGTTCTATACCCAAGTATAGATCACCAAATTCATTCTGTAACTTGGGATTCAACCTCAGATTTCCAAGGGTTCTCTGACAATTCTCCATCTTTTCAAGATTTCCCCAATAGCTTTGCAACTCGTTCCTGCACATAGAAAAATGAGAAAGAAGGTCGAATAGAGGGTTTTGCCTCAGTCAAACCTCTGTTTAAGAATCAACCTTGAAATGAAATGAAATAAAGGAAAGCGTGTTGTCAAGTAGCAGAGGCTAGATCTAGAAAATGAAGTACATCATACCTTGACAATGCAAACACTTATTTGAATGTGATCAAATATTTTGATGCAATAGCTTTGACACAACACAAAAACACGATAGGAAATCATGAAAGACAAAAACTCATGGAATGAATGTTTTTGATTAAAAATAAAATAGGTTTTGAAGGGATCAAAATTCCTTTACAAAAGGTCACATAAGATATTCAAATAAAGCCCACAAAATGAATAGATCAAGACCAATACAAGGGTTTTACCAATAGGCTCCCTCTACCTAAGACCTACCCTACACAAAAACCAACATGCAACCAAAAACTAAAGAAAGGAACAAAGAAAACTACAACCCAACCACCCACAATCAAAATTCATTTAATATTTTCTTATAGCCTTTCTCTTGTGGGAACAAAGGGTCATTTCAAAAGAGGGTGAAGACGCCTTGTATTTTTTACCTTTTACCATAATCCATCCCTCTTCCACCTTAGCAGGCACATCCTGCTATACCAACGAATCCATCTCTAAATCCCCACACCCTGAGAGGGAAAACCAACATTACTCACATCAGAACCAGGGATAGGACGAGCAACATCCTAAGAAATAGGACCAACAACCAAAGGGGCAACACCAACATCGCTCTCAGTAAGTAAAGCACTGCTAGCAGCCAAAGCCCTATCACAACCAACAAAATTTCAAGACACAACAAGAGCATAGCCAATAGTCCCAACCATTCAAAAGACGCCAACTTGAGAAGAAACTGCACAAAAAGCCCAAGCCACGCTATCCTTAACACAATCACAATCCGACATCTAAGCATCATCAGAAGAAGACGCGAGGATATCCTGTGCAACTACCTGAGAAAAACTCCTCTAGGAAGACATCTTCTCAACCATATAATGCTAGGTTGAAACACCTTTCCACCATGAAGCATACTTTTTAATTTTTTCTAATTCACATTGAGCCACCACTTGACCAATTTTAAAGCATCGTCTGCACCTGAAGGGAATCCCTTCACAATCCAAAGGTTGGATCCAACAACCCTTAGAAGATTCAAGTTTAATTTCCACAAGAAGTCCCTTAGAGATATCCAAATCAACCAAGATTCAAGCAAAGGTGATATGGAAAATATCATAAGAATCCTCATCAACCATCAAAAAATACCCAATAGCATTCCCAATCCCCTCAAGGAGAGAATCTACCCAAAAGTGAAGGGGGAGATTAGGTAACCAAACCCAAACCGAGATCTTATTGAATGTTTCAGTAGAAGGGTTGAAATCAACATACCAAGGCTTTGCCATGAACACAAATATATCTTCCCAGCTACAGAAATGATTGAACAACATTTTATTTTTGTCCTCTACATTTTCAAATTTAGCAACAAAAAAACCCTTGGCCATAGGGTAAATCTACACAGTACCAACAAGAAGGGGCTCCCAATGTTGTGAGATGTAGGCATACAACTCTAGGAGGCTAGGCCAAAAGCCCTGAAACCAACAAATCAAATCATGGACAAAGAAAATAGAGGCGTTATGATCTATTTCCTCCTTCATCTCCTTATCCAGTGACATAGATAAGGGCTTAGAAACAGGGAGAGGTCCATGCACAACAAACCTCGACTTCAAATTTGAAGTCTTAGTATGAGTAGAAACATCCTCCATCACAACATCGAGACTCTTCCCTCCAGTCGCTGCACTAGAAACCAAAGTTGAGGCATCGACAACTGCGGAGGACACCTCCACACCATTGGAAATAGCAATGGAGGAGGCCCGAGTTGCAACAACATGAACCGAAGCAAGAGGTTTCATAGAGGAAGAGGCATGCCTAAACACAGGATCAAGCCGAGCGGACAAGGAAGTGCCTCCAGCAAAATTCCCAGTACCAAAACCGCCATCAACAATTGTAGCAGGGAAACCACCAAAGCCCTTTAACAAACCATTGCCTAAAATGTCTGTAAAAGAAGCAAGGGTGGTAGAAACCCTAGTCGAGCTAGCACAAACCACCATCATCGCAAAAGACATGTTTGCAATAGATGTAGATCATAAATCGACACGAAAACTCCCAATACCAACGGTCTGCAAAGGCACATCTAGCTGAGTCGAACCACCCCCTGTAACAGGAAACAAATTTGGAATTCTTGATAAGCAGGAAACATTAGTGACGACAGGAGACATGTTGAAATTCACCTATGTGAACTTCCTCTATCTATTAACAAAAAATGAGTAGAATATTTCTTTACAATCTTTTTACTCATGGAATGAATGTTATAATTTGCTACAATGTTTGATTGAGAAAAGAGAGAGAAGACTTGGATGAATGTAAGTGGATGTGAATCTTCTTCCTTGATAGAAAACTTCTTTGCTTGGCCTCCAATGGGGAAAGAAGCTAGATCTATAGAGAGAAACACCTTGAATGCTTGAAGAATCTTGAACATGCTTTTACTTCCTTGCATTTGATAGCTTGAAAGCTTGATTCCTTGAATGTTTTAGACAATAATGGATGTGCTTGATAATAGATTTTGGATTGCAAAATGAGGAGAGATAGGGTGTTTATATACATCTCACATCATTTCAGGGATTAAAAATCAAGCAAGTCGACCATGAGACTGTATTTCCCACCAAAACCCTGACATAGATCTCTGGGCCAAATTTGGGCCACAATCCTCGGGGACAAAATGTCATTGGTATTATGTACCCTGGAGAATAAGTAAAATTAGGGTAGGGTGCCAAGAAAATAGAGTAGGTGTAGGATCTTCAGGTACAAATCATTCTGAGGTCGGGAAATATCATGAAGGCCACAAGGATATAGAGCCTAGGTGATGAAATGAATTATCTAATTGGAGGAAAAATAGAGGAGTGGACTTAAAGATAAGGGCTAACCTCAAATTTTCATAAGAATAAAAGGAAAGAGGACCCATTTTTGAATTTTGGTATCCATTAAGTGTCATATAAGGTCCTACTATGGAAAACACAATAAGGTGGGCACAAAATAGTCCTTAAATTGTACACAAATTAAGTTCTTACAATTTATGATAGTACATTTAGCCCCCACTTTAGCGGGAGTATGAGACAACCTCATGCTCACAATAAAGGAAGATGAGAGAAAGAGAGGAATGAGAGGGGAAAAGAGAGATGGTCATGGACAAAAGACAAAGAGATAAGACATCACCAAGTTCAAGAACACAAGCCACCAAGTAAAGGATCTCAACTCAAACATCCATGCACAAGGGAATGAAAACAAAACAAAAGGAAAAATAAAGACAAAAGACACAAAACACAAAGAGGGGTTAGTACTAAAAACAAAACTTCAAATCAAGGAGAGGATCTAGGCCTCTCTAAGACTATCCATTAAGGTGGGTTGAAAAGGAGAGGATCTAGGTCTCACTAGGATGGGATCATTAGGAGCTAGATCTCTATCATCATGAATACTAGGTACTATAGGAGTAGGATTAGGAAGATTTATATTAGTTTTATCTTTAGGGTCATTCACATATTCCATTCATTTTTTTTAAAAATGAATGATAGAGCCACATGAAATATTAACAAAAGTTTTGAAATATGCCTTATAAGAAAGAAAAATATTTGATAACCTCATTATACCATATGCAAGAATAGCATGAAGGAATACAAACATCAAGAAATGCAAAGAAATTATGATTCACTCCATGTGATTGATAAAGAGAGAAATGTAACAACATAGGTTATCACACACCAATCTAACTTAGTAAACTCCATGAATAAATAGTGATTAATGTAATCCCTACAAAGTAAAACTAGACACTAAATTAGAAGTATGTAAGAAGAGTCAGGTTCACCAAAATGTATAGTGGGAAAAAGGAAGCGATGCAAATAAGTAGGTCACTTCTTTTCAAGATTGCACATTCGAAAGGAAGATGCCCCACTAGGTTTAAGACAAGACTCAAGCAAAGTTGTTAGATTTCCACAATTCATGTCTATGCTATCTTTTTTTTTTTGTGTTTGATTATGTAAAGAATTTTTATAATCAACGTTTCACATCACACTCAGCGATCCATCATCTAAATGCACGAGAGCATAAGGAGCATAAAACATATGAAATATGAAGCATTGATGATAAAAAATCTCTACACAATCAAACCTAGAAAAAAATACATAGCAAGAAACTAAAGCACTGAATGAAACAATGATCCTTCGCTAAATGTGAAAAATTGAAACAAGAAATGGTAAAGAGATAAGAAAAGTTGATTAAGAAAGAACTATATGCAATTGGAACCAAAATAGGAGGTATGATGTTTCAGACCTGAATATCAAATAAATGGAAACCCGAAAATACTTGAAAATGCAAATTTGGGACCTAAAGGCTATAAACTAATTACCTACCAAATTTGAGTTGGATTTAGAGGGTACAAATCACCAAACGCGTTATGTACCCTAGGTTTAAGCCTCAAATTTCACAAGGTTCTTCAACAATTCTTGATCTTTTTGGATTTTTCTCGATAGGTCTGCAACTTATTCCTACACACAGAAAAACGGGGAAGAAGGTTGAATAAAGGGGTTTGCCTCAGTCAAACTCATGTTTAGGAGTCAACCTTGAAATGAAATGAAATAAAAGAAAGTGTGTTGTCATGTAATAGAGGCTAGATCTAGAAAATGAACTATATCATACCTTGACAATGCAAATGCTTCTTTAAATGTGATCAAATATGTTGTTGCAATAGCTTTGAGTTAAAACAAAACCCAAAAGGAAATCATGAAAGACAAAACCTCATGAAATGAATGTTATAGTTCGGTCAATGATTGATTGAGGAAAGAGAGAAGACTTGGATGAATGTAGGTGGATGTAAATCTTCTTCCTTGATAGAAAATCAACTCATTTGCTTGGCCTCCAATGGGAAAAGAAACTAGATCTATGGAGAGAAACACCTTCAATCCTTGAAAAGAATGAATGCTTGAAGAATCTTGAACTTGCTTTTTCTTCCTTGTTCTTGATAGCTTGAATGCTTTATTGTTGGAATGCGCTTGATAATAGACTCTGGATTGCAAAATGAGGAGAGATATGATGCTTATATAAAGCTCACATAATTTCAGGGATTAAAAATCAAGCAGGCCAATCACGAGACCAGATTTCCCACCAAAACCCTGACATAGATCTTCAGGCCAAATTTGGGCCACAATCCTTGAGGACAGCACGTCGTTAGTGTTTTGTACCCTATAGAATGAGCCAAAATTTGGGCAAGGTGCCAAGAAAATAGAGTAGGGGTAGAATATTCAGGTACAACTCATTCTAAGGTCAGGACAAATCCTAAAGACCACAAATAAAGATATAGGGCCTAGGTGATGAAATGAATTATCTAATTGGTGGAAAAATAGACCATACTTAAAATTAAGGGCAAACCTCGATTTTTCACAAGATTGAAAGGATAAAGGACCTATATTTGAATTTAGATATCCATTAAGTGCCATACGAGGTCTTACTATAGAAAACACACTAAGGCGGGCACACAATAATCCTTAAATTGGACACAAATTAGGTGCTTACAATTTAGAACAATACAACTACAGTTAACAACTAGTTGACATTGATGAAATTTTTGTTTAACACTACTTTAATGAAAATCAAATTTCTCCATGGTTTAGTTATCAAGAGGGTGGGATTAAATGTAATATAATAACACCACAATAGTTATGTCTAAAAAGGTAATTTATAATTATATTACAACCACCTTGTAACTTTGCTAATAAATAAAAGCTACTTGTTAAAGTGTGTCATCCACTCCTTGTAAATTCTATTCATTCATTATTCCAACAAAAGAAGAAATGGGGGCCTCAACATATTGCTTCACGATGCCTCCTACAGATGTTGCGCATGCGGTTAGGGCTCCGGGCATTGTGTCACCTGCTACTGTTGCTTTTCGGGTTGCTTCACCAAGCGCCTCCCCTGCTTTAATCCCTCATGTTGGTGGACACGAGTCCTTTCCCTCTTGCAGCGCATCTTCTTTTGTTGTGGGTGCTACGATTGGCACGTCGCCTAGGGCTCTTTCCGTAATATCTCCCAAGACTGTTCTAGTTGCTTCTGCTGAGGGTGTGGATGTTGCCCCTGCCTCGAGTGTGAAGGCCTCTTTTCCTGAGCGTGTGGGTGGGGTGAAGAGCCCCCAAATGGTTTTTGCCGAGCCCTCCTCTGCTTCTAGGGATGCTGTGTTTTTAAATCTAGGGGCAGATCATGGGCCAATTCCTGTCTCTAATCCTTTATCCATTGTGGTGGATCGGGATGTAGAGGAGGATTTAGATCACATCTATGTTTTTTCTTCCTATGCCTTGATTTGCAAGTTTAGGGGTTTAGGGGTTTTTGGCCCAGTTTGTCGAAGCTTCATGATTGGATCTCTCATCACTGGGAGCATATCCTCGAGGATACGAAGCATATCTTTCCCTTGGCTAAGGGGTATTTTATTGCTAAGTTTGAAGATGTTTCAGACAGGAATAAGTTGTTGTGCGATCATTTCTTCAGCTAGGAGGATCGTTTTATGCTCATGGTTAAACCTTGGCATATCGATTTTAACCCTGTCTAAGACTCTTTCACTCGGTTCCCTATTTGGGTTTGTCTTCCTTATCTTCCCTTGTATCTTTGGATCGATTCACTTTTTGAGGGGATTGGAAATGCCCTTGGGGAATTTTTGCTGGTGGATAGTGATTCTTTTGATATGTACCATTCTACTTATGCTCGCATTCTTGTTGATATTGATCCTTCTAAGGGTCTTCTTGCGGAGATAGTGATCAACTCCTCCAAAGGAAGCTAGACTCAGACCTTGGCTTATGAAGGGATTCCCTTCAGATGTTGAAGATGCTTTAAAATTGGGCATATGGCTACTCAATGTGGATTGGGTAAAAAGAAATCTGTTGCGTCTTGGTGGAAGGGTGCTTTGGATCATCACTATTTGGTGGAGAAGAAGCCTATTTCGCCGAAAAGCTTCTCCTAGGTGGCTGAGCAAGTCCCCCCTCCCTCTTTTGTTGGTCAGGATTCGACTCCTATTTGTCCTCCTGTCTCTCTGGTTGCTTCGTTACCTGGTTTGGCAGGGGAGGTAGCGCCTTTGTCCTCACTTGGTGGTGCGGGGGTCATGGTTGCCAGTGATTCTGTGGTCGCTTCTCCTGATTGGTCTATTGGTATTGTGGTTGCCTCTGCTAGTAGCCAGGATTGCTCTAGCTTGGCTGATGATACTCTGCGTTGGCAGTTGAGACGGCTAGAGTTGAAGAGGGTTGGATTGTTGTCGAAGCAAAAAAATTTAAGAAGTCCTCCTCTTCGTTTGATATGACTCTTTGTTCCCATCAGAAGGGTGTTATAGGAAAATCCTAGTATTGGATTTTTATCTAGCTAAGGTTTGCATGAAGGTTGTTTCATGCTTTGAATCATCCAGGTTGTGGGTACCTGTTGTAAAACCCTCGCTTTGGTCTTGACCCATTTTGTTTAGTGGGCTTTCTTGAATATTTTTTGTGACCATGATGTACAAGGTTTCGGGCCCCCTTCAAAACCTGTATTTACCTTAATAAAAAACAAAAGAAAAAATGGCTCTTAACTCCAATACAAAGGAACTTAAATGGTGGTTCTGAAAAACCAAATCACAAAATTCATAATGGACTGACTAATCATGCTAACTTATATGAGGAGAATGAGAAAATTTTTGTTTTATTATCTCCATAGCTAAAGGCCATAGTGCTCCCAATGATGTTGAACTCGTGATTTTAGCATAGTTTTAAAGGCTGTGTAGTTCAAAATTAAAATATCACAACTGTTAATACCGATGAAAAAATTAATTTACTGTATAAAAATACAATAGAGCATGCAATGAAAGGAAGCTCTTCCTTCTCTCATGATAAACCTATAAGACATGTTTTTAGGCCTTCTTTGGTGCCATTTTGCTTAGCAACTTCTATGACCACTGTTGGAAATCAACCATTAATGATGCTAGTCTACCAAAGGGTGAAAATATATAATATATCTAATGACAATTAATAAGATCTAATGATATATATCTCACTCAAATCAAAGGAACAATAAAATTGAAACCCTCAGGAGCTGCAAGCAGATATGTCCTGAATGCAAGATGATAAGCAGAACGTGCCCAGAGATGCCCTTGTTCATATTTTCTAAATCAGAGATGCTCTTGTTCATATGTGTCAAGAGCGCAACATAATTGTGTTGTCCTAAAGTGCTGCTCTAAACTGTGCAGAAGATCAGTATTTTTTAGATTAAAATATTCAAATAGAACTATATAACACATTGCCAAATATCTCAGATTCTCAAGTCATCTGAATTTATAGGCTGCCCAGGCAAATTTTAATATGCACGATCGAACCATGGTAGACAACTCTATAGATCTAGACATCCGTCCAACTATGCATCTACATATCTAACAGTTTGTACACAAACATATACTACATTTATATAAAGAAATAATTATACAAAGATATATGGATTAAAGGACATAAATGTACGCACACAAGTACAAACACAACAAATGGAACTTTACAGAAGAAAGTATAGAAAATTTAGCAGAAGTGATAAACAAAAATTAAAAAACAAACAAAAGCAATAAGTAATGCAGCTGCAAATTGGTATGTTTGCAGCAGCAGTCTACAAGAACCTCTTAACACAGAAGTGTGTCTCGAGTTGCATTGCCTGTTGTTGGATTTACCCTGCAAATCACCAACATTTGGAGCTGATTTGTAGAGATTTTTTCAAAACTGGTATTGTTTCATTCAGCTGTATGATTAAAACATAAACTTACCCATCAGCAATATTGCAAAGGTATCGACGCTGGTCATCCCGCAAAGGTACATCAGTAAAATCTACATGGTTTAGAGCCACAAAACACAGAAAATATCTGCAATGTGTTAAAAAATGACCATACATTGAACACAATAATAAGTATTCATTCACAACTTACCAGCCCCATTAATATTTGATCCCTTAAAAGACGTATTGCCTGTGACAAGTGCACCTTCCAGATTTGCATTACTCAAATTCACCTGTGCACCAGCAAAGTGAAGAACTAATGCATAAACTAAACCTTAAAAATGGCATATCAATCAACAGATATGTACTAATTGACTGAGTAAAGAAGGCCTGCACCTTGTTTTCTATTTATTTGTTTATACAATAATGAGGTCAGGCACAAAAGCATAGTGATCCTTGATAAATATTTCCACATAAGGAGTGGAGCAGAAAAGTAACAAACATTAAGTTCTAGATTGAATCACGAGGCTCTCAACGACACTTTGAAATATTCCCCATATGTATTATTATTATTTATAAAATACTTTGGTTTAATATGTTTGAGTAACCAAGACAATAACATAACAAATGAACACAAAACAGAGGTTGATACTGGAGATTAAAATGTATAATATATGTCAAATTATTAAGACATCAAAAAGATAATCACTACAACTAAGAACTGTTGCAGACTGCCTTCCAAGCATGAAAATATTGATCCATAATCAGCAATTCTATATATAAAACAATTTCCCCTGCATGTCTTCCCTCCACTTAAATAAAACTATACGACCTTTTGTCTCTCAAATTATTACTTTTCTGTTAAAGAAACAAATTGCAAGATGCAAGGAACAGAAATATAAAACTTGCAGATTTCTGTGTATAGGGAAAACAGATACAGAAAACATTGCTTAGAGATGAAAGATGATATGCATCCACAAATGGGATGCAAATGTTTACATAAACAAATATTTAAAACAGCCCTCCACAGGGCAGATATTTTAGCCAAAAACCATGATTTGCACACAACACCTCTTTAATCAAGTTCAAGTAGCCTATTTCAATAGAATATTACTACCACTTGAAGCAATTGAACCATCCCTTCCCTACATTGGGATTCTACAGAAATTAGCACTCATGAGCCTTTAGGAATGAAGAGATTAAGCTTTGACAAGATAAAAACAGCGTGAAAAAGTACAAGAAAACAAATGATAATACCCATAGGCTATAACTTTATCAAAACTCAATGATAAAACTATTGATGCATAGTAGCTTCGGTCAGATATAAGTATGATCGTTTATATATATATATATATATATGAGTATGTATGTATGTACATCAGTTCACTATGTGAACTGACATACATACACACATACACATTTCTTGTGCCTATAAGAATAATCATTTCAAATGCTTTGTAAAACCATCATCCTTGTATTTGATCGAAATACTATACAGATACAAGTATAATAATCTGTGTAATCAGATTCTATTCTCTTGCCATGTTTCGAGCAATGATCATTGACGGCAACATTGTTTTATATATAACAGATCAAGAAATGATCGTATTTATTATATCAAACATACCATGGATCGAGTAATGATAAAATGTAATGCACAGCAGATCAGCGGCTTTCATAATATCGTTTTTGGTTATTATGTTAACTAAACTGATTAAGGATCAGGCCTCTTGAAAGCACCCTTTGGCAAGTGTTGTATTGTTCGAGAGAGGGCCATGTCATGAGCGGACATGGCTCCACATTGTGGAGACATGTTCCCTCATGACATGTCCCTCCACATATATTTATACATGCCGATATCATAAAGAGAAATATAGAAATCGATAAATACTCTCTCCCTTTGATCGGCAATCTCAGACTTGAAGAAATCTGTACATCATAATCTGCATATTGTAAGAATTGCATCAATCTGAAATAAATTTAATATACTTTAACATGGTATCAGAGCCACGTTAAGAAGATCCAAATTAAATTTGAGATATCAGACTATCATCTATCGATATTGCAGTCACATTTCATTCTTCACAATGTCAAATATGATTAGATTTGAAGATCAACTCGAAGGAGCAAACAACTTTACATCTTGGAAGCTCAGAATCATGATGCTACTAAAGGAGAATAAATTAGACTCCTTTGTAAAAGAAAATAAAGCTGAACCTAAAGATGACCCTAAGAAAACTCAATGAGAGAGCCATGAAACTCATAGTGGATGCAGTCAGGGATCACATTATACCTATATTGGCAAAACATGAAACTGCATACCTTATGTTCAAATCTCTTGAGAGTGCATTTCAAGTAAATAATATAGGCAAAACCCTTGCTCTAAAGAGACAAATGAATAATATAAGTATGAACAAGAAGAATCTATCAATGCATATTTCATGAGAATTACTGAACTAAGGGATCAACTATCAACAGTTGGATATGAAATTGATAGCAAGGAGTTGACACTAATAACCTTAGGCAGTCTACCAAATTCATGGGAGTCATTTGTTCAAGGGATAAGTGCAAGATCCAAGCTTCCTAAATTTGATCGATTAAGATCTGACTGTCTACAAGAAGAGTGAAGGCAAATAACAAAAGGAAAGCAGAAACCTATAGATAAGGATATTCGTGTTCTTAACACAAATTCTCATAAGAAAGGTAAGAAAAACTTCAGAAGGAAGAGAAATTCTCATGGAAAAGGTTCATCCAAGTAGAGGAAAAACTTGTCTCAAATTCAATGTTTTAGGTGTGATCAATATGGACACTATACAGTCAAGTGCCCTAATAGAACAAAACAACAAGCCTCATTTGCTAAAGTTGGAAAGACAAATATAGAACATGATTCTGAGAAATTTGCTTTCTAATCAGCATTGTCCAGTCAAGTTTCAAAAAAACTCAACACATGGGTAATTGATAGTGGATCATCAAGGCACATTACAGGATACTGAGATTACCTAGAAACTATGGTAGAAGAATTTGATGAAGAGGTTACAATTGGGGATGATTTTGCACATCCGGTAAAAGGAGTTGGAATCTGCACCATCAAGTTGAAATCTGGGATCTCTATTCAATTCACTGGAGTATTATATGTGCTAGGTATTAAGAGAAATTTAATATCTATATCAGATCTTGAAGATAACGGATACAGGGTTACATTTATGGAGGGTAAAGTCCTAGCATGGCCGAAGAACTCAACCATAAAGAAGACCCAAACTATAGGCATAAGACAAGGACACCTATACAAACTTTGCACTGAGTCAAATCAAGCCCTTATTCATGAGACTTCTGACTCAAATGAGATTTGGCATCGAAGATTAGGCCATATTCACTTTTGTGCCCTAACTTCTATGGATAAATTAGTAACCGGACTACCTAAACTAAATCAAACTCATAATGGGTCATGCAAAGGGTGTGCCTTTGGGAAAAATACTAAGGGTACTTTTCCTAATAGTTTGAGTATAACTAAAGTTGCATTAGAATTAGTCCACTCTGATTTATGTGGACCCATGTTTGTACCCCCCCATAGGAGGATTTTTGTATTACATAATTTTTGTTGATGACTTCTCCAGGAAGACCTGGATATACTTCCTCAAGTGCAAGGAATCGGAAGAGATCCTTAAAAGGTTTAAGGAATTCAAAGCTCTCACAGAAAACTCTTCTGGGAAGAAAATTAAAATACTATGAACAGACAATGGGAAAGAGTATACTTTTGAAATCTTTATAGAATTGTGTAAATGCAGGGATTAAGAGGGAGTTCACTACATCCTATAATCCCCAACAAAATGGAGTTGTTGAGAGGAAAAACAAAACTATTGTAAAAGCAGCTAGGGCAATGCTTTATGATCAAAACTTAGAAACCTCATTTTGGGCTGAAGCATCTAATACAAATGTATACATTCAAAATAGATGTCCTCACTCACACTTGGATAACAAAACTCCTGAAGAAGCCTTTACTGGTGTAAAACCTGATATTAGTCACTTAAGGATATTTGGTTGTCCAGTTTACATCCATGTGCCTAAAGAGAAGAGGTTGAAACTAGAATCTTCTGGAAGAAAAGGAATTTTTGGAGGCTATAGTGAAACTTCAAAAACTTACAAAATATACATACCTAGACAGAGACAAATTGAACTAAGTAAAGATGTCATTTCTTAAGAAGACATTGCCTTTAAGAAGCCTAAGAGTTCAAATGAGATAGAAATACCAGATTCACATAAAGGTATGGAAGAGGATCCTGCTATTGAGTTTCAGAGGGAGTATCTAGATGAAACCACAAATGAAAGTCAGATTCCTCCAAAGATTCAAGAAGAGGAACCGAACAATATTCATAAGAGACCACTTTGGGCTAAAAAGATGATACAGGAAGCAGAAATGCTTGCAACACCTAAAAGGATATTCAGAGAGAGCAAAAGACCTCGCAAGCTAACATATGATGAATTAATAAGTGAAATCATTAATTCTGAACTTACTGGTGTTACAGAAGCTCTCAAGCATCAAGTTTGGAAAGATGCTATGACAAAAGAGTATCAATCCATTCTGAAAAATGATGTTTGGGACATAGTTCCTAGACCAAAAGAGAAATTTGTTGTCTTGTCCAAGAGGCACTTCAAAATTAAACATGCTGCAGATGGCAATATAGAGAAACATAAAGCACGTTTTGTTGCCAGAAGATTCTTAAAGAAGGAAGGTATTGATTATGAAGAGACATTTGCACATGTTGCCCGATATACCTCCGTTAGAACAGTCATAGCTATTGCAGTAGCTAAAGGCTGGAAGATCCATCAGATGGATTTGAAAATTGCATTCTTAAATGCGACTATTGAAGAAGTCTATCTAGAACAACCTGAAGGTTTTGTGATTCATGATGCAGCTTCACATGTGTGCAAACTGAAGAAAGCCTTATATGGACTCAAACAGGCTCCCCAAGCTTGGTATGAGAGGATCAACAACTATCTGTTGGGTCTAGGATTCTCCAAGAATGATGTAGATCCAGATCTTTACTTTAAAATAATTAATGGTGATATGTTGATACTAATCCTATATGTTGATGATCTGCTAATTTCAAGAGAAGATCACCTTATTGTTCAATGTAAGAAGGACCTGGCATTGGAATTTGATATGAAGGACTTGGGCAATTTACATTACTTCCTTGGATTGGAAGTCTGGTAGAAATCAGATGGTATTTTTCTAAATCAAGGGAAATACATTATTGATATTCTAAAGAGATTTGGGATGTGGAACTGCAGACCAATGTCGACACCCATGGAAACCAACTTACATAAACTAAAAGAAGCAGCAGCAGAATCCAGACTTGCAGATACTACTCTTTACAGACAGATAATTGGATCACTGATGTACTTGGTTAACACTCGACCGGATATTTGCTATGCAGTGAATGCTTTGAGCCAGTTTATGTATGAACCTCGAGAGATGCATCTTGTTGTTGCGAAGCATATATTGAGGTACCTTCAAGGTACTATTGGATATGGTCTCAAATATAAAAATGTTGACCTAAATCTACATGGATACTCTGATTCTGATTGGGCTGGAAGTGTGACTGATCGAAAAAAAACATCAAGGTGTTGCTTCAGTTTGGGATCAACTATGATTTCTTGGATATGCAGAAAACAATCTCCAGTGGCTCAAAGCTCAATAGAAGCCAAATATATTGCAACATCTTTGAGAGCAAAAGAAGCAGTATGGCTCCGAAAACTGCTTGTGGGATTATTTGGTGAGCCTCTGAAACCTACTATCATCCACTGTGACAATCAAAGCTGCATCAAACTGTTTGTAAATCCAGTATTCCATGATAGATCAAAACATATAGAGATTGTTTACCATTATGTGAGAGACATGGTAGAAAAGAATGTGATCCAATTGGAGTATATTAATACAAGTGATCAAAGAGCAAACATTCTCACCAAGCCTCTCCCCAAAGTGAAAGTTGAACACTTCAGGAAGAAACTTGGTATGGTTGAAATGTAAGTTATTGAGATTGAATCTCAAAATTGTTTATTTGTATTAATATAAATAAAGATGTTTAATGTGTAAACTCTTTTGTCATATGCACGACTCTATGACTTGTGGGCCTACCCTGTGTACATTATTGAAAGGTGACGATCTTTCAAATAATGAACACTTGTATCTAACATTGTAAGGTGACGACTTTACAATGATTAGTTCACTATCATGATGAATATCATGTGACTTGATATTCATGGACATGTCATGATAGTTAGTATCTCTTGGACTTATTGATAGATATCATGAGACTTGATATCAGTTGAATATCATTATGCTCCTTATGAGATAATCATGGTGGATGTTATGCGACGTAATATCCATGGAAATGCCATGAATTGTTACGGTAGACATCATGAGACCTGATGTCAGTGCACATACCATAACTTGGATGTATATGTGAAGAATGTCATATAACTTGACGTTCTTGAAACATCCTCTGATATCACGAGTTAGGTGATATCTCCATTGATATATACTTGATTATCTTCCCTAGCTAAGAGGGAGTGTTGATGCATAGTAGCTTCGGTCAGATATAAGGATGATCGTTTATATTGATTATATATATGAGTATGTATGTATGTCAATTCACTCACTATGTGAACTGACATACATAGACACATACACATTTCTTGTGGCTATAAGAATAATCATTTCAAATGCTTTGTAAAACCATCATCCTTGTATTTGATCGAAATACTATACTGATACAAGAATATTAATCTGTGTAATCAGATTCTATTCTCTTGCCATGTTTCGAGCAATGATCATTGACAACAACATTGTTTTATATATAACAGATCAAGAATGATCGTATTTATTATATCAAACATACCATGGATCGCGTAAGATCAAATGTAATGCACAACAGATCGACGTCTTTCATAATATTGTTTTTGGTTATTATGTTAACTAAACCAATTAAGGATCGGGCCTCTTAAAAGCACCCTTTGGCAAGTGTTGTATTGCTCGAGAGAGGGCCATGTCATAAGCGGACATGGCTCCACATTGTGGAGACATGTCCCCTCATGACATGTCGCTCCACATATATATTTATACATGCCGATATCATAAAGAGAAATATAGAAATTGATAAATACTCTCTCCCTTTGATCGGCAATCTCAGACTTGAAGAAATCTATACATTATAATCTGCATATTGTAAGAATTGCATCAGTCTGAAATAAATTTAATATACTTTAACAAAAACACATCAATAAACATCCAACAAAGGTTGACCTAACTAAGGTTTATGTTGTGAGGTTTTCACACCGTCGTCCCATTGTAAATGGGGAACCCCTTTTTTGGCCTTAGTAGCTGGTAGTTTTGTGGTTTTGTAAGTAGTTTAGCAGCTTACAGGTCTAAAGTGCCTAGCTCTAGAGCAATTCTAGAGTCTTTGAGAGAAGTTCAATTTGAGTCCATCTTGGCCAGTGAGACGAAGGCAAAATGGAGTTAAGTGTCGATTTGAAGGTCCAAGCAATCTCAGACTTGAAGAAATTTGTACATTATAATCTGTATACTGTAAGAATTGCATCAGTTTGAAATAAATTTAATATACTTTAACAAAAACACATCAATAAACATCCAACAAAGGTTTACCTAACTAAGGTTCCTGTTGTGAGGTTTTCACACCGTCACCCCGTTGTAAATGGGGAACCCCTTTTTTTGGCCTTAGTAGCCAGTAGTTTTATGGTTTTGTAAGTAGTTTAGCAACTTATAGGTCTAAAGTGCCTAGCTCTACAACAATTCTAGAGTCTTTGAGAGAAGTTCAATTTGAGTTCACCTTGGCCAATGACATGAAGGCAAAATGGAGTTAAGTGTCGATTTGAAGGTTCAAGCAAGGTCAAGATGAAGGCCTAAAATTTGAGGTGCAGTAGTCAAAATTGACCAAGAGTGAGCATGAAAAATGATGAGTTAACACTTAGTTTTTTCATAGAAAAAGTGAACTTGGGCTCCACACTCATAATGTGCATTTTGATCAAAATCGAGGGCATGGGAATTGGAGTTTGCATCCAAAATGATTTGCATAAAAGAGGTTCCAAGTTCGAAAATTGGGGAAAGTTGGCAAAAATCTGAACATTGTCATGGAATAAAACGAGGAAAATTGACTTACAAGATCAAGTTTTTTCAACTAAAAATCTGGAAATTGATGCCAAAAACACTAAGATTTGAGTCAAAATTACATGTACAACTCCTCAAAAAATCATGTATAACTTGCCCAAAAACAATGTATAACTTGCCCACAAGGCCAGAAATGGTGTATAACTAAGCTAAAAATGATGTACAACTCGTCCAAAAACGATGTATAACCACTCAAAAATAGTGCACAATTGCTCAAAAAACCTTGCACAACTCCTCAAAAAGTGGTGTACAACTCAAAAAACCTTGCACAACCGCTCAAAAAAGATGCACAACTACTCAAAAAACTTTGCACAACTGCTCAAAAAGTGATGCATGACCCCTCAAAAATGATGCACGATCAAGAGAAAACAATGCACAAGTAAGAGAAAACCATGTCCAATATTTAATGTATGAACATGAAAGCCCAACGAACCGTGTTGTCATCAATTTTGACATCACAAAATTCAGGCAACCCTATGCAATTTTTCTCATGAATTCGTAGGTGTTACCTTTGAGTTTAGATGCTCAAAATGATGTGTTACGAAGATAATTCGTTATCCCTTGAATTGGTCCGAGTTTCACGTCTTTTGAACATTGTTTTGGGAGGTTTATGTCAAGACTTGATCACCTTATTGCTTGTCAGAACAAGTTTTTCTTCTCCGATTGCAAGCACTTGATTTTTGGTAACTTTCAAGTCTTTTCTTCATTTTTCTTGTTTTTGTGTTTTGTTTTTAGTCTTGTTTTTGCTCCAGGATTGTGGCATTTTCAATTCCGCTCATTTCGAGCTACCTTAGGCCTCAAAGGAAGTTGTCTAGCTCAAGTTATTAAGGAAATAAGAATGTTGCAGGTGGGATTTTTCAGCCTGACTGCATGTCTTTATTAAAAATCCTATAAAAGTGGCTTTTTTTTATTGATAATTGCACGAAATAAATGTCATTTATATGTAAAGTGGGTTTAGAATCCCATTTTCAAATTTCACATCATTCTGAGAAGTTTTGGATATAGTTTTTAATGTTTTATATGTAAAGGTGGGTTTTTCCAGTCCTTTTGCATATTATATCATTAAAACTATAGTTACATATAAATATATAATCATGAGACACTTTTTAATGCAATGAAGTGGGGTTTTTATTTAACATTGCATGTTATCATAATGCAAATCACTTTTAAATCTCCACTATCAATATATTCTAAGTCCCAAATGTATAAAGGTGGGCTTTTTAAATGCAAATACATATGTTAAGTTAAAAACATATGCAAAAGCATATAACTTAACATGTGTAAGTGGGGTTTTAAGATGCGTTTGCATATAAGAAGCCCGTTATTATAAACCTTTTAATTTAAAGGTTTCACAATGGCAAATTCCAACCCATTTACACATGCATTTGCATGTGAAAAGCCTGTTTTTAAAAACTTAAAGGCATAGTGGCGATTTTTGAGTCAAAATGCATATGTTTTTGACTTAGAAAAGCCCGTCATTAGACTTGCATTCAAACAAAAGAGTTTTGGTGGTGAATTTTGGATGAAATGTAAATGCTTTTAACTCTTAAAAACCCGTTATTAAGCCTTTTTGCATCAAAAGGTCTTGGGCACCAATTTTGAGCCAATATACATGTGTTTTCAAGCTTGAAAAGCCCATTATTACTCATCTTGGACTTGTCTTTTGCTCTTTTAAAGCTGGGCGGCAATTTAGAGGCCAAAAGCATATGTTTTTGGCATTAAAAAACACATTTTTTACCTCTCGCTTAACCATCTCTTGCTGGATGTCGATTTGGCAACTAAAAGCATATGTATATGGGTTCTAAAAACCCGTTTTTACTTCCTTCTCCATGCATTTTGGCTCTCTATACCTAGGCCAGTGATTATACATGCATTTGTATGCTTCCAAGCACATGCAAACACTCAAAAAAAGCCCGTCCAAAGGCGTTTTTTAACCAAAAACGGCTAACTGAGGGGAGATTTGTGCATTTAATCTCAATATTTTGCATCAAGGGAGGATGTTAGCAATTTAAGTTGTCATTAGTGAAGATTAGATGGAAACACCATTCCCACCAGTATAGGTACACCGGAAGATCATTCATATTACTTTATAGGCACCAGTAGACTATAACAAAGTGTATGCACCGGTAGACTAAACAGAGGAGATGCACTGATAGACCAAGTAGAAAAGGAAATGAACCGAGGATAAGAGTCTAATGATGTGGACCGGGTATAAGATTGATACCGGTCAACAACATGTCTATCCGCACCTGTAAATGCCGAGTTGTTTAAGTTAAAACTGGAATATGTGGAGCATCCACCGTTTTGAACTGAAGTTAGCTTTTTAACAGGAGTTAGTTTTATTTCTACGCAGATGTTTCAAGGTAAACTCAAGATCAGAACGCAAAGCTTTTTCTTTGTTGTATGATTTATGGACGAGTTTACAGCCTGGCGGTTCTATGAGTTAAGAGTTTCATTGAGTTGAACTTTTGCATAAATACAGGTCTAGGACGCAAGAAAAGGAGTTGTTGTTAGTTGTTGAATATACAGAGCAGAAGAGAGATATCTTCTGAGAGAAGAGCTACAATCACAGAGGTGAAAGGCAGAAAGATTCAACAGCCAGGCAGAACTGGGTGAGATCTACAAGAATGATCTAATCAAACAGAGAGTGTCAAGTTGAGATCATTACTTTTGTATTGTGAAAGCATATTGAAATCCCTCTATAAGGGTGAACCCTAATAGGTTCTTTGTAAAAATCCTTTAACCGGGTAACATCTTTGTTGATGTTGAAAGTCCTCTAACAAGGCGGCTCCTAACAGAGTTAAGATCTTAACCGATCTTCTACCAAATCCCTTAACCGAGTAGCACTCTTGCAAGTGCTTTGTAAAGCTCCTAACAAGTCATCTTTATTACTGCAGTAGTGAAGTTGTGAGCTCTGTCTCACCGTGGTTTTTTCCTTCTAACTGAGGGTTTCCACGTATACATGATGTGTTGATCTGAGTATTTCTATTTATGCTTGTGGATGATTGTTTACATTCTGCTTATCTTGCAAGAATCTTTATACAAGTTTAAAATTGTAATAGAAATAGTATTTACTGATTCACCCCCCCTCTTAGTAACCGGTTACAAGTATCAGAAACAGCTTGAGGAAGCCAACGACATCATTGCCTCTTTGGAGAATAGGTTGAGAAGATCACTTGCTAAAAGAAAAGAGCTGGCTCTACAGTTGAGTGAGAGCAATGAAACAATTGATGAACTCTCTGGGTAGAGTGGATCAGATGAAGCTGAGGAGGCAGTCTCTGAGCTCATGGAGAGGAACCAGATCCTAACCGATCAGATCTCGAACCTGAAGAGGGAGCAGGAAGATAAAGCCCTAAGGATGATTGAACTGATTGAGAAAAAGAGGAAAGTTGAAGATGAAAGAAACACAGCAGACAAGTCTTTAACATTCTCTGAGAGAGCAAGGAATTTGGCAGAGGAAGCGGTAAGGGAAAATGATCTTGTCATTCTGCAACTTCAAGAAGACATGCAAATTGTCACTCAAGAAAACGCCAACATGCAAAAGGGTTGGCATGATAGAGATGATGCATGCAAAAGGCTGGCAATAGAGTTGTATCAACTGAAGGAACAGATGAAAGAACTTGAAGAAAGGAATGAAACCCTAAGAAGATACAACGAGAGCTCGGTCAAGCTTGATGAGAAACTCAAAGCTCAAAGAAAGCACACAGATCCCACCGGACTTGGGTACACCGGTCAAGACACCAAAGAGATTGGCGAGTCATTAAGAGCCAACAGAAGCAAGAAGGAAAAGAAGAAACCGAAAGAACAAAAAGATAAAAATACCTTCAACTTTTCTTGTAAACACTGTGGGAAACCGGGCCATAAAACAAGCAAATGGAAAAATGCACCGGTCAAGCCAACCAACAGTTACTGCAAAAACTCTTGCAAGTATGGCCACACGACCAATGAATGCTGGTCGAGCCCCACAAGTGTGTCCAGTGGAAGCAGGGGAAGCTTCAAAGGCTATAGCTATGCATGCAACAAGTTTGGACACAAAGCTGATGAATGCAGATCCAAGACAATGATATTGAAATCCCCACCGAGACCGGTATTCCCCAAAAGAAACAAGAACCGGAGCACAACCAACTGTGCTAATTGTGGCATGCACAATCACAATGACTCCTTGTGCAGATCACCTAACAACAGAAGGGTGAATCTATGGAAGGCAACCGGGATAGTTTGTTACACCTGCAACAAAGTTGGACACCTAGCTAAAGACTGTAGGAACCGGTCAATGAACAAAAGGAAAGGATTGGTCAAACCAGTGGAAAAGACCTCATCTTCAAATGAGAAGAACAATAAAGGAAAGAAGATCGAGAAAGAAGTCAAGCAGATTTGGTTCAAGAAGGAATCAAAGAGCTCCGCTGAGGAGAAGACAGAGGAAAGATCATCATCGGTCGATGGTGATATCTCTTCAGCAAACTAAGCCTACACGGCTTAGGGGGAACCGGTAGCTCATCTACTGTTCCTGGTAGGACTGGTGAGCAACCCACTCATTCAGTCAGGAAGTATAACAGAACAAGTAAGCATTGATCAACTAGGGTTTGCTCAACCGAAAAAGCCTGAATACCGATTGGCGAAAAAAGGAAAGAAAGGTTAGATAAGACAATTAATGCTATAGCCATTTAACAATAGTTACCGTTTGGTAATTACCGTTATGCCCTAACTCTATATAAAGAAAGGAGGATTACTCATTTACCTTATACTTTGCGATTTTGTGATTAACAAATTCTTATGCTTGAGTAATATTCTCATGCTTTGATCATCATAAGATATTGTTTGTAAGATCGATCAAGCTACTTTCTGTATTAACCGATTGATAGCAATGGCATCTTCATCATCTGTCGCCAAGCTGATTCAAAGAAATCAAATTGATCGACTTGTCTAGGATATCATGGCGATTCAGAACAGGGTGAATGACATGACTGGTGAACTATCATGCATGCCTGATGGTGTTCTCATGACGGAAGACGTGACCGCTTTCATTCACGTCAAGCAGGAAGAACCAGGAGAGACATTCATCCAGAGTGAGTATCTCTCGCTATGTGAGGACGGAAAGCTTCCCGATAGATACGCAAAACTGGTGTCATCTGGTCTCAGCAACGGAGTGAGCTATCCAACTATCTTCCAACCAGATTGGATTCGACTGGTTCTCAGTCGTGTGCACGATCCAGGGTTTTGGCTCCAAAAGGGCACAACGACTCAAATTACAAAGGAGGATTTGCATTGAGTGACTGGGTACAGTCAGGAAATGGAAGCACTAACCCTAAGAACTATCTCCAACGCTGTCGTCACCAAACTAACAAAGTCGAAATCGGATCGTCGACTTATGACCATAAACGACATCGAAGACCAAGGAGTTTGGTTTGCATCCGCTGTGATAGGATACAAGATTTATTAATCCAGCAACCTGAACAGCATACCGCGAGGAGCCATTCATGCCGCTCACCGAATAATGTATGACAACGCCAAGTATGACCTCTGTGGAATGCTTCGAGGTCAGATATTTGAAAATATGAAGAAGCTCGACGTTGTAAAGAAGAAATCCATGAAGTATGGGACCCTACTGGTCTGCCTTTACTTCTACTTATCAAATTTCTTCTCGGGAATTGGAAAGGTGACATGGGGAACCGATCGACCGGTTATGCACCAAATAAGTGAAATGGCCAACCAACTGGGAACCAATTCGATAAAGTAATGACCGAGTACTTTGAGGCATTCCAACTGAGAATGCATGCAAGGGTGAGGGTGTCGTCAACCATTGTTGACTCATACAAAGACGATGTATGGTTTTTGGTCTCCAACGATCACTGCATCATTCAAGAAGTGGAACCTAGAATCGGATACGCTCCAGAATTGGGCTATGAGATCACCTCCAAGACAACTAAGGCATATGTAGATGCCTTGACCGAAGCTGACCTAGATCTCTCTTCTTACCGGTTTGGCACCCATGAAGAGATCTAGGAAAACCTCAAGAAAAGGGCACCAATCAAGAATGTCTACACCAAAAGGACACCCACACCAAAGAAGAAACCAGTGACAGAACAATCCAAGGCTCAAAAGAGAAGAGCTCAACCGGTACCTAGTACCCAAGGGAAAGAACAAGAGGAAACAGAAATTGAAGAAACAGTTCCTCTAGTCAAAAAGAGGACATCTGGCAAACCGGTGAAGGAGGATCCACCAAGAAGGAGAAAGCCCACAATTGATGAATTTGTGGCAAGATTGAAAGAATCTAGCAGAATGGGTGCTGTCAATAGAAGATATCAATTGGCCAATGAACAAGACAAGAGAAAAATAGAGGATGCAGTAGTTCACTGTATCTATAAATTCAACCTCTCCTACTGAACTTCATAAGGTTGTACCTGATGATCTCCAAGAAATTCTTGAAGCTAGGTGGAAAGCTTCAATGGACAGAGAAAAGGAGCTAAAGATTCAAGCCCTGCTTGAGGTCCAGAACCATCTTAGTCTAGAAGAGGCCACTTACCAAGCCGAATTGCATCAGCAAAATTTCTTGACAAAGAAGAGGATCGGTCTAATGCTTATTGGAGAAGTTGAGAAGGTTCATGAGGAAGGAGTAGCAATATGGACCAAACTTCTTCAAACCCAGAAACAAGCAGAAGAAGCACACCAAAGGACAACTGAGCCACCGGTCATCGATACCAGAAAAAGAAAAGGAGTACTTGGAGCAAAAGTACCGGTCAAAGAAAAGATTCCTACCGGACCGGTCATCGTCGACATCACTGATGATAAAGGCAGTGATCCAGCTCGCCCAACCATTCTTGTCTCTCCAGAGAAAGGTAACACTTGCACCATGATTGTCAATGATATAGTTGATGAGGTGATGGATTTTGGAGAGATAGACAATGTCGTTAGATGGTCTAGTGTGCTAGGAGAAGAAGATAAACGGGCAGTAATTGTAGCTCTAGTGGAAACTTTTATGGATTACCATAGAACTCCAAGGGACTATCGGTCTAAGTTCCCCCCTGAACTCAATTCTAGGCTAATGACAAAATGGAGAACCGGTCTAAGCACCAACACTAGAATCAATAAGGAGACATTGTCAAAGGTTAGATCTGGTCTCAGTGAAGAGAGAATCAAGCTTTTGCTAGAAGAAGCATCAATAAACTTGGATACCAAGTTTAGAGTTGTTAAGATACTCAATGGGTATGAAGACAAAGTGTATAAAGAGACTTCGGATTTCTGGCAGCAATATGATTTCAATGCTCTTGAGGGAACAAGTCCACAGGATCAACCTCAAACAGCACAAGAACCACCGGTTCAATTCACTTCTCGTGAAGAACCTACAACCGGTGAGGAGAATATTCATACAGAACAGTTCACATCTGGTGAACAGGTGAATCTAGGAGAGTCATCAATCCAAATGACCACTGACAACACTTCAGGTGTTGAAGAAGAAATTGTTGTGGGTGATCTGCATACAGCTGAAGAGCAGCACAAGGAAGAAGTCCCACCAAAAGAGCAATTTCCACAAGAAGAGGATGCTCAACCGGATGTTGAAGTACAGGAAGAGGATGTACAAAAAGAGGAAGAACGACCAGCTGCAGAAGTGGCGCAACCGGATGAAGTGGCCCAACTGGGAAAAGAGCAAGAAATACCAGAACAAGAACTACCGGTACAGGAGCCTAGACAGAACGAACAGGTAGATGTTCCAAGCTCATCCATATAGAAGAGGAAGCTATCTTTTGTAGTTTGCACAGAAACCAAAAGGAGCAAGGCTACGGAAACCGTAGTTGACATAAGCAAAATGTCAACAAGCCAACTAAAGGAGTTGACCAAGTGAAAATAAGACATGGTCCTTACAAGTGTCAAAAATATCCTGAGCAACTTGTTAGCATCAAATGATGGTAACCAGTAAAACTCTCTACCAGTCCAAGTATTGTCATTAATTGGCAAAAGAGATAGAGATTTGTCATCTCTATACAGGCTGAAGCTCTAAGAAAATCTACATCAAGAGAGGCTGGTTTGGCAAGAAAAGAACAACTGTAATCCATTGTAATCGGTCGCTACACTAAGCATCAGTAACCGGGCAATGCACTCAATTAGGAAAGAGAGTATTCCAATATCAATCAAGGACCGAACTGCAACCGGTATAGACAATTACCAACTAGTGTCTATAACACAACCGAGACAGTGCAAACGGTAATCCGCGCAAAATGAAGCACATCGAGGACGTGCAACCGGTAAGCCAAGAAAGAGACAACAACAGAGCAAAGACTCTTATCTATTTATAACATGAAGAACTCAACTGATATTTTATAGGACTCCAGTATGAACCGAGGAAGTCATAGTCAACTGTCTGTTCCAACCAACTCCTACCAGGATTTATTGTAGTAAATCCGGGTGATCTTGAGTCATCTTGGTGATCGGTTTGAGGCGCAGGTAAAGGATTTGAAGCCGGAATCAATGGTTTCTTGAGGCGCAACTGAAGGATTTAAAACTAGATTTGGTGACTTTAAATCAAAGTGTTATCTCCTATGAAGGAAGGTTGCCTAACACGCAACTGTTGTCTTCTTCATGAAGCGGATAAAGCTAGAGCATGCATCAGATGTTTGCTCAGTGAACCAATACTCAACTGAGTGATGTATTCGTAAGAACTTAGGATTAGGTCATGCATTTGAGGAACAGTTAGGGCAACAAATCAGTATATAATTTTATGCCTGTTGTGAAGAAGAGTTGCCTTCATTCTGCCAAGAAAAAAAGAGTGAACCTATATGCTACAGAAGCAGGGGTAAAAGAAAGTAAAGAAAGAGAGATAATAGATTGTGCAAAACAACACAACAGTAGATGAGAATACACCTGCGGTAACCGGTGTTGATTCTCAGTTGAGCGAAAAGAGAGATCTTATCAGGCTAAGCAAAGCCATCTATAAAGATCACACTTCTATTGTTTTCTAGCAAACTTCAATAGGCAAATCCCAATGCTTGGGTGGACTCTAATAGGTCCCTTGTGTCAAAATCCCTTAATCGGGTGACATCTCTCAAGGTGTTTAGAAGTCCTTTAAACAGGCATGTCCTAGCAGACCTTATTGTAACAAATCCCTTGACCGGGTCGCATCTACCAAGTGCGTTTTTATCCTTTAAACCGGAAAGCTCTTAACAGGGTGTACTCCAGGAGAGTACAAAATTTGTGAGGTCTCCTCACACCGTGGTTTTTACCCTAACCGGGTTTCCACGTGATAAATCTGGTGTCACTTTGTGATTGTTTACTTACTGTTATTATTTGCTTAAATCTGTTTGCCTTTTGTGCTGTAAGTTTACTTCATTGGATTCAGTAAAAACAAAGAAGAGTTTTTACAATTGCTAATTCACCCGTCCCCTCTCAGCACCGGTTGGCACTGTCAATTGGTATCAGAGCCCGGTCTTGTTTTCTTTGTTGCTTAACCGCACAAAGAAAAAGTCAAGATGATGAGGAAGGACCAAAGTTTTCAAAAGAAAACTTCACCTTATGGTGTAGCAGAATGAAGCTATATATGAAGACCATCAGTGACCAGTACTGGATTCACGTTACCACTGATTACAGTGAGCCCAATGGCACCCTGACACCTGATCAGGAAAAGATCCAGACTGAGCACACGACTGCTATGGATATGATAGACAGCACGCTACCTGATTATGTCTATGCTGAGATTGAACACCTTGATTCTGCCTTCAAGATGTGGGGCAAGCTGCAAACAATCTATGGAGGGGATCCTAACGTTCAAAGAGCCAAGGTCGAAAGCCTCAGAGGAAAGTATGACGATATGAGGATTAATGAAGCTGAAGACAGAGCAATACAACAATCAGATCAAAGAAGTGATCAACTCCATCAGATGTGTCTAAGGAAAGCTCAATGAAGAGGAAGTAATCAGCAAAATACTAAGAACTCTCAGACCTCAGTTGCTATCAAGATCTCTGTCATTCAAGAGCTCAGATCGGTGACCAAAGATCAAGTCACTCGAGACTCCCTTATCGATAAGTTGGCTGCCTTTGAATTAAGCAACTTAGATAACAACTTATCTATTCAGGAAGTAGCTTTCAAGTCCTCTGTCAATATCTCTTCCACTAAAAAGGGAAGAGAAACCGGTAACTGCTCAACTGGAAAGATTGGCAACCTTGCTGAGAATCTACTCTCAGAAAAGATAGAGCAAGAAGAGTTTGAAGCACTCATTGCAAGAAGATTCCCCAGAGGGAAACGAAAGTACAAGGGAAAGCTCCCCTTGAAATGCTTCTCTTGTAATAAAATAGGTCATATTGCTGCAAGATGTCCTGATAATGAACATAAAGATAAAAGAGACTGGTTCAAGAATAAAGAAAAAAAGTGTGCTATCTTGCAGGAGTCACAGATAACAAATTTGAAGACTCGGAGGATTCAGAAATTGCATTTATTGCAATAGAGGAGGAAAGCCCAGCAATAGAAGAAGTTGCACTCATATCAAGATCTCATCAGTATGATGACTGGATCATTGACAGTGGATAGACTCATCACATGACCGGTGATAAGAGCAAGTTTATCAACCTCGAGCTCAGTGACAACGTATCAGTTACCTTTGGGAACAATGCTCCCTATGGCATCAAAGGTAAAGGTTCTATCGCTCTCTACAACAAAGCCGTCTGTGAAGATGTGTACTGGGTTGAAGGACTCAAGTACAACTTGGTGAGCGTTGCACAACTGAACAACAAAGGATTCCTGCTAGAATTCAGACAAGGTTCCTGTATAGTAATGAATCAATTCGGAACTCGTGTCGCAACCGGTAGACAGAGCAAAGGCAACCTTTTTTATCTTGACTCAATGGAAGGAGTCTGTCTCATAGCCTCGGTCAAAGGAGAATCTAGCAAAATCTGTCTTATGATCAAAGAGGACAACAGCTGGTTATGGCATAGGAGGCTCTGCCACATAAATTTTGACAGTATTGTCAAAGTAAGCAAAAAGAAAATGGTAAGAGGACTTCCTGAAATTACAAAGCCCATCAAGGGCGTTTGTAAAGATTGTCAGTTGGGAAAGCTGACCGGAACATCCTTTAGCAGTAAGTCCTCTGCTGAAAAAGTTCTAGATCTAGTGCACACTGACCTATGTGGACCAATGAGAACAAAGAGCTACCATGGAGACTGATACTTTATGCTTTTTGTGGACGACTTCTCAAGAATGATGTGGACACTCTTTCCTAAGGACAAATCATAAGCTTTCCACATGTTCAAAATCTACAAAGCTAGAGTGGAAAAAGAAACCAG
This sequence comes from Chamaecyparis obtusa, assembly GCA_027943335.1. Lineage (NCBI taxonomy): Eukaryota > Viridiplantae > Streptophyta > Pinopsida > Cupressales > Cupressaceae > Chamaecyparis > Chamaecyparis obtusa. The sequence goes on from BSBK01003918.1 coordinate 1,958,170, forward strand.
TAAAAGCTTGAAGTGTCTATGATCAAACAAAGGAGGTGAATTTACCTCCCAAGAGTTCACTCACTACTATGAGGAACATGGAATAAAAAGACAGCTATCTGCACCAAGGACTCCTCAGCAAAATGGAGTAGCAGAAAGAAGAAACATAATGTTGATTGATTGTGCTAGAACATTGCTGATTCAAAAAGATCTGCCTCATCACTTCTGGAGGGAAGCTGTCAGTATTGCAGTCTACACACTCAACCGAGTTCAAGTCAAAAAGGGAACTGGTAAGACTCCTTATGAACTTTGGTTCAAACATACTCCCAGTGTAGGACACTTCAAAATCTTCAGAAGTAAGTGTTATGTCAAAAGAGATATGTACTCTAAGAAGTTCGATCCCAAGAGTGATGAGGGAACATTCTTGGGTTACTCTACCAAAAGTAAGGCCTATCGGTGTCTGAACAAAAGAACAGGGAAGATAGTTGAAAGCATCAATGTAAAAGTTGATGAATCTTCAAAACCAGGAATGAAGATCGATCATGATGATCTCAACAGTCTTCAAGGCATAAACGAAGGGAATGCCTTTGAATTCAACCAAGATATGAATGAAGATGACAGAAAAATACACATGGACAGACATCTGGAGCAAGAAAATGTACCTGAACCCAACAGGTTGATACAGGAAGGCGAACAAGTTGATGTCCCGAACCTTGATGAAGACAATGCTCAATCGAAAGAACCAGACAAGGAACAGAGACCTGTCCTTCCAAGGTATGTCACATATCATTCTACTGACAATATAATTGGTGACAAACATGGGAACGTCTTGACCAGGAAGAAAGCCAAAGAGAATATCTGTCTGCTTTCATGTATTGAGCCCAAATCCACTAGAGAAGCCCTTGAAGATGAGTATTGGGTTAAGGCCATGGATGAAGAAATCGAACAAATAGAGAAGAATGACACATGGGAACTTGTGCCTAGACTTCAGGATAAAAATGTCATTGGGACAAAATGGGTCTACAGGAACAAACTAAATGAGGACGGCAAAGTCATCAGGAATAAAGCAAGATTGATTTGCAAAGGATATGCTCAAGAAGCTGGACTAGACTATGCAGAAACTTTTGCACCAGTGGCTAGATTGGAAGGGGTAAGAATTCTTCTTGCCTATGCAGCTCACAAAAGGTTTAAAGTTTATCAGATGGATGTGAAGTCTACATTCCTCAATGGAATATTGGAAGAGGAAGTCTACATTGAGCAATCGGAAGAGTTTATATCTACTCAAAAGACTGATATGGTCTGCAAACTAAAAAAGGCTCTCTATGAGCTTAAGCAAGCTCCAAGGGCTTGGTATGAAAGGTTGCATTCATACCTTCCGACCATTGGATTCACAAGAACTGGTGACAACAACAATATGTATCTCAAAACTGGAAAAGATGGAAATCTAATTGCTGAAATCTTTGTTGATGATATCATTTTTGGAGGGGATGATAGGATGAGTAAAGCCTTTGCTGAAGAAATGAAGAAAAAATTTGAGATGTCTATGATTGGGCCCATAAAGTTCTTTATTGGACTACAGGTCCATCAGCTAGAAGAAGGTATCTTCATCTCTCAGTCCAAGTACATAAAAGAAATTCTTAAGACTTTTGGACTAGAAGAATCCAAACCGGTTGGAACACCAAGATAACTAACCTCAAGTTATCAAAAGAGGATGATGCCAAAGACGTAAATGAAACAATATATCGGTCCATGATAGGAAAATTGCAGTATGCTGTTCACAGCAGACCGAACATTGCTCATGCAGTTGGCATAGTGGCAAGATTCTCAGCTAATCCCAAAGAAACACATCTAGTGACAGTAAAGAGAATCTTCAAATATCTAAAAGGAACCGAGGAATATGGCTTGTGATTTCCTCACCAGGAAAGATTCCAAATAAAAGTCTACACTGATGCAGGCTGGACTGGCAACATTGATGACAGAAAGAGCACAAGCAATGGCGCCTTCTTTCTAGGTGGGAGGATTGTACCGTGGACAAGTAAGAAGCAGAACTGCATATCACAGTCCACTGCTAAAGCTGAATATGTTGCTGCTGCAATCAACTACACACAAGTGATTTGGATCAAACAACTACTGGAAGGTATTCAAGAACAGGCACCTGAACCAATTGCAATTCACTGTGACAGTACCAATGCCATCAACATATCCAAAAATCTTGTTATGCACTCCAAGACCAAGCACATTGCCATCAAGTATCACTACTTGACGGAACTAGTACAGGATAAAGAAGTAAGATTGGAGTATGTTCCCACCAAAGAACAGATTGCTGATATATTTACAAAGCCATTACCAAAGAGTACTTTTGAGTATCTCAGAGGTAGACTAGGGGTTGTACCCCTTTCAGATCATCAGTAATCCTCAATCGGGAATCATCAGTTCATTATGATTCAACAGAAGGTTACACCTGCAGGGGGAGCAGAGTAGAGAATGCAAATCTTCCTGATTAGCCTTTTGGCATTATTGTCAAAAAGGGGAGCAATTGTGGCATTTGGCTATCGGCAATCAAACTTATTGATAAACCAGGGAAGTAATGCAAGACTCCAAATACCCTTCACAGTTTTGCCATCAAAGCCAAACGGGGAGATTGTCAGCATCAAATGATGGTAACCGGTAAAACTCTCTACCAGTCCAAGTATTGTCATTGATTGGCAAAAGAGATAGAGATTTGTCATCTCTATACAGACTAAAGCTCTAAGAAAATCTACATCAAGAGAGGCTGGCTTGGCAAGAAAAGAACAACTGTAATCCATTGTAACCGGTCGCTACACTAAGCATCAGTAACCAGGCAATGCACTCAATTAGGAAAGAGAGTATTCCAGTATCAATCAAGGACCGAACTGCAACCGGTATAGACAATTGTCAACTAGTATCTATAACACAACCGGGAAAGTGCAACTGGTAATCCGCACAAAAGGAAGCACACCGAGGACGTGCAACCGGTAAGCCAAGAAAGAGACAGCAGCAGGGCAAAGACTCTTATCAGTTTATAACATGAAGAACTCAACTGATATTTTATAAGACTCCGGTATAAACCGAGGAAGTCATAGTCAACTGTCTGTTCCAACCAACTCCTCCTGGGATTTATTGCAGTAAATCCGGGTGATCTTGAGTCATCTTGGTGATCGGGTTGAGGTGCAGGTAAAGGATTTGAAGCCGGAATCAATGGTTTCTTGAGGCGCGACTGAAGGATTTAAAGCCGGATTCAGTGACTTTAAATCAAAGTGTTATCTCCTATGAAGGAAGGTTGCCTGACATACAACTGTTGTCTTCTTCATGAAGCAGATAAAGCTAGAGCATGCATCGGATGTTTGCTCAGTGAACCAATACTCAACTGAGTGATGTATTCGTAAGAACTCAGGATTAGGTCATGCATTTGAGGAACAGTTAGGGCAACAAATCAGTATATAATCTTATGCCTGTTGTGAAGAAAAGTTGCCTTCATTCTACCAAGAAAAAAAGAGTGAACCTATATGCTACAGAAGCAGGGGTAAAAGAAAGTAAAGAAAGATAGATAATAGATTGTGCAAAACAACACAATAGTAGATGAGAATACACCTGCGGTGACCAGTGTTGATTCTCAGTTGAGCGAAAAGAGAGATCTTATCAGGCTAAGCAAAGCCATCTGTAAAGATCACACTTTTATTGTTTTCTAGCAAACTTCAATAGGCAAATCCCAATACTTGGGTGGACTCTAACAAGTCCCTTGTATCGAAATCCCTTAACCGGGTGACATCTCTCAAGGTGTTTAGAAGTCCTTTAAACAGGCAGGTCCTAGAAGACCTTATTGTAACAAATCCCTTGACCGGGTCACATCTAGCAAGTGCGTTTTTATCTTTTAAACGGGAAAGCTCTTAACAGGGCGTACTCCAAGAGAGTACAAAATTTGTGAGGTCTCCTCACACCGTGGTTTTTACCCTAACCGGGTTTCCACGTGATAAATCTGGTGTCACTTTGTGATTGTTTACTTATTGTTATTATTTGCTTAAATCTGTTTGCTTTTTGTGCAGTAAGTTTACTTCACTGGATTCAATAAAAACAAAGAAGAGTTTTTACAAGTGTTGATTCACCCCTCCCCTCTTAGCACTGGTTGGGACTGTCACAACTTTGTACCTAATGCTGACATCAATGAAGATGAACCTGTCAGTGATCATTTGGAGATCTTGGCACAAACAATTGGAGAAGATCTAACCGATCCAGAGACAGTAGCAATTGATCACTCTGAGAAGAAGAGAATAGAAATTCTCCACAAACAGGTTGAGGAAATAAAGGTCACAGTATCTACCAATTTAAGGGTACTCCAACAACATATTCAAGTTGCAGGAAGTTTTTTGACCAGAACTTCTAATTTTGATATGTTCATGCAAGATATGACAGAGAAGTCAACAAAGACTTCAGAAGACATAAGAGCTCTGTTTTCCCGGTTTGACATAAAGAACAAGTTTGCAATAGACTTCAGCAGAGAAATGAAAAGCCTAGCTCTCATTCTGAGAAAGACATCTGAAGAAAAGACCAAAAGAATCCAAGATATTATTGGATTTCAATTATTTCTGGCACCCACATTTGACTTAATGCAACAAATTGCTACAGATGCTGAGAATCTGATCGACGAACCGGACTACAAGACTGTGGAGGACATGGAGAACATTTTTGTTTCTCTAAAAGCAACACAAAAGAACATTGAATATGTAACCGGTCAATGGAACCCATTTCTTCACTCAGCAAAAACAATATACAAGGATCTCTTCACAAAGCTACAAATGTAAAATACACAGTAAAGCTAAACCCTTTGTCCTATGGAGGCAAAAAGGGGAAGACGAAGCAGTGGGAAGAAGAAGAGATAGATCAGAACAAAAGGGAAGAAGGGAAGAAGAGATATAGGACAGAAGAGCTAAAGCCCCAGAACAGGGGAAGCATGCAACCTGAGGAAAGAGAAGTCTACAGGACAAGGTATTAATTGTGATGAGTAAGAGAGTAATGGTTTTGCCACTACTTACAAAGGGGAAGATTGTTAGCAATTTAAGTTGTCATTAGTGAAGATTAGATGCAAACACCATTCCCACCAATATAGGTACACCGGAAGATCACCCATATTACTTTATAGGCACCGGTAGACTATAATAGAGTGTATGCATCGGTAGACTAAACAGAGGAGATGCACCGATAGACCAAGTAGAAAAGGAAATGAACCGAGGATAAGAGTCTAATGATGTGGACTGGGTATAAGATTGATACCGGTCAATAACATGTCTATCCGCACCCGTAAATGCGGAGCTGTTTTAAGTTAAAACCGGAATATGCAGAGCATCCACCGTTTTGAACTAAAGTTAGCTTTTTAACAGGAGTTAGTTTTATTTCTACGCGGATGTTTCAAGGTAAACTCAAGATCAAAACGCAAAGCTTTTTCTTTTTTGCATGATTTACGGGCGAGTTTACAGCCTGGCGGTTCTATGACTTAAGACTTTCATTGAGTTGAACTTTTGCATAAATACAGGTCATAGGACGCAAGAAAAAGAGTTGTTAGTTGTTGAATATACAGAGCAGAAGAGAGATATCTTTTGCGAGAAGAGCTACAGTCACAGAGGTGAAAGGCAGAAAGATTCAACAGCCAGGCAGAACCGGGTGAGATCTACAAGTATGATCTAATCAGACAGAGAGTGTCAAGTTGAGCTCATTGCTTTTGTATTGTCAAAGCATATTGAAATCCCTCTATCAGGGTGAACCCTAATATTCTTTTTAAAAATCCTTTAACCAGGTAACATCTTTGTTGATGTTGAAAGTCCTCTAACAAGGCGGCTCCTAACAGAGTTAAGATCTTAACCGATCTGCTACCAAATCCCTTAACCGAGTAGCACTCTTGTAAGTGCTTTGTAAAGCACCTAACATGGCATCTTTATTACTGCAGTAGTGAAGTTGTGAGCTTTGTCTCATCGTGGTTTTTCCCTTCTAACCGAGGGTTTCCACTTATACATGATGTGTTGATCTGAGTATTTCTATTTGTGATTATGGATGATTGTTTACATTCTGCTTATCTTGCAAGAATCTTTATACAAGTTTAAAATTGTAATAGAAATAGTATTTACTGATTCACCCCCCGTCTTAGTAACTGATTACGAATAACAAAGGATTCTAGGGTAAGAAACATCATTTTCAGCTTGTTCCTCATTCATTTCAAGTTGCATGTGATGCCCTAGGTGCCATTTTTGGTTGCCATTACATATGCATTTGATTTGGTCAGTATAGTTGCTATACTTGTGCATTTTGTTTCTCCATCATTCAACACTTGGCAACCAACGAATCTTGACTCTAAAATGCATTCATTTCAAGAGGATTGAGTCAAGATTCGAAGTCTATATAATCCTCTTTTTGGCAATCCTTTCTAAATCCAAAAATCTCTTGGATTTGATTCAGATTTTGCTCAAGGATTTGTAAAGATTTCTTCTCTTGTTTTTGGTGAAAGGAGGTAAGTTTTTTTGTGCTTATTTTAGGGCCTTTCATGTATATATTTTTTATCTTGTTTATAAATGCAAATCCTTCATTTCATTTTCAGATTTGCATCCGTTTTTGTTTATATGTTGATTCTTCTTTCTTCCATCTTAATTTCTCCAAGTTGCATATGCAAGTGCTTCATTTTGCTTGCATATGCAGTTGGGATTAAAAACCCTGTTCTAAGAATCAAGTATTCAAAAGAAGAAAACTATTTGTCCCATTATGTAATGCAAGATAAAAAGCCCACTTTTTAAATGTTTTGCATGCACTTTTCCCCTCTTTGTAAAGGCTGCAAATGAACTTCAAAAACCCGTTTGTAGGCATCAAGAGCTTTGTGGATGACTTGTAATGGGGCATAAAAACGCCACTTATGAGTAAATAAGCTTCCCATTTGTATATATATGCATATGCACCTCATTTCCTTGCTCAAAGCTTGTTGTTCATTCATATGCAGTGCTCTCAGAAAATCCTGTTTTTGAGTTTTTCCCCTCATTTGAAGATCTGGTTTTGCCTAAAATCCTTTACCCTTTGTTTCTCAAAGGCCTTCCACTCATATCATATATGCATACTCTTCTAGGTCTGCGCTTGAAAGACCATTTTATGGCTTTTTCTGATAACTAAAGAATGAAACGAGGCAAGAACGACAACCCTCAAATCTCCACCCTCAAGGAGAAGTCACATTTGGACATCATACCAACTTCTAATACAAGAATGGGCATTTCAAACCATGTTAAGTCGGATCTAATCTGGTAAAAAAGGAAATTTCTTCATATAAAGCATCAAATCAGATCTCAAAAGCAAGTGATTCATCATTCAATCTCTGATTTTCTTTTTAAATTGAAACTCAATGCAAAACCATCATATTCCAAGAAAAGGGGAGGATTTCAAGTAAGAAAGCAAGGAAGGCAATGTAAGAAGGATGAAAGTTTGAATGGGGCTTGTACTTGGAGAGTTCGCAATCCAACCCCTCCATGTACAACCTTGGACATGGAGAGATCGAAATCCAACCACTCCATGTCCCAGGTGGGACTTCAACCCCCCTGATTTCTACCACCTTCTAGACCTGAAATCCAGGTTTAAGATGCAATTTGCCCCCCTTGATTTCATTTTTTTCCTAACAATAGCTTCTTGAAATAGTTTAAATTGGGCTAAAAATAAGAATTTCCAAGTTGATTTCAACTATTTGATCCTATGAAGTCTGGTTCGCCTGCCTAGGACCCTAGATTGGCCAAGGTTCGAACTGGTTCCTCGTTCAGGTCCAATTTGCTTGTGGGTTCGGCCAAGGTTCATACCCAAGTAGGCTAGTTTTGTCCAGGCCAAACCCAAGTTGAACCAAGGCAAACTCAAGCAGACCAAGTGCGAACCAAGTACATTTCCATTGGGAAACATTCTATAATTTAGTGCGGGAAACAATTATTACAGAATTTGAATATGATCTTTAACATTACAAAACAAAATTTGTTGAAGTTCAAATATTTATTACATCAAATTAAACTAGCCCTCAAGATTTCTTCCAATGAAATTTTTATATCCAATTGTTGATAATGAGGCTTGTCCAATTAATTGAAAGCTCTCTATGGTGATATATTATATTTTAAACATTAAACAATATCATCAATAGCTGAAGGGAGTTGCAAGCTACTTTTTTAACATTTTTCAACTACGATGTTAATTACAAACAAACAAGTTCTTTGTACAGTGAAAAAGTTATAGGCATTTGAGGGCTTGGAAAGCAAGAATGTTATTGGTGTAGTTGATCCCATTGACATTAGCACTGTTTCTGAATCAACTAATGCCTTTGATGAAGAGAAAGAAGATGAAGATTTAGATAACCATTAGATGATTGCAACTTAGTATAAACTTCCAATTGTTGAAAGTCGAAACAATGATACTTGAACTCAATATTATTATTTCAATATTTTGATGTTGATATGATGCTACAATTATAAGTTTATGGTGATTTTGTTGTTTTTATGATACTATGTGACATTCTAATCTTAATTTATGCTTCTAGGCTGCATACATATGTATGTATATATGTATTATCACAAGGTACAGGATTCCAATACAGCTAACAAGCGACCGGGGGGGCCACTTTGTGAATCATGTCATTTGGTTGCTCACCGTTGAGGTCAAAATCTTTCATTCTTTGTCAAATCCTTATTACCCTCGAGCGAACGGCCAGGCAGAAGCCACAAATAAAATATTGGTGTCAGTGATCTACAAATTGTGCGGACTGGAGCAAGAAGATAGGGAGGAGAAGCTACCATCGGTACTATGGGCCTATCGTACAACCTACAAAGTGACCATAGGTCAAACCCCCTCTCAATTAATGTATGGACAAGAAGCCATTGTACCGATGGAGTTCATGGTACCGAGCCTCTGAATTGCGATCGAGAATCGATTGGGTGACATGGAGAGTCTGCGGGAAAGGCTCTATGCCCTAAATAAGATGGACGAGCGATAGATGATGGCACAGTGGGCAACGAATGCTACTCAACAGCGACGAAAGGTATAGCACGATAAGCATTTACAACGAATGCAATTCAACCCGGGACAATTAGTCTTGAAGTATAATGGTCAGAACAAGATCAAACCTGGGAAGTTTAAAGTGCGTTGGCTCAATCCTTACAAAGTCCGCAAAGTTGGTGAAAATGGGGCAATTAAACTATGGACACTCGATGGGCGGAAGATTCCGGATACGATGAAAGGGTCTAAATTAAAATTGTATCACGAACACCAGCAGCGGTGCCCAATTCAGCCAGAAAAGCCCATCGGGAGGTCAGGTAATTCTAAATAATTATAAATAAATAAATAAATTTAAAAATTAAAAATTAAAAAAAATGGAGAACACCACATGGTGGAACCACCATACGGTGAAATCCGCCATGTGACATTAAAAACAACCGCAGATCCGTATAGGCTATACAACCACCGTATGGTGGAAGAAAAACAAAAGAAGAGCCGTGAGAAATAAAAGGCCGTGCGACCCAAAATAAATAGAGGTCATGGGTTGTGGGAGAAGAAATTACCGTACTGTATATAGAGGCCATAACCGCCAGAGGAGATATACACAAAGGAGATACAAGAACAACTGGGTTTTTTAAGCAGCCACACGGAAGCAAGACATAGCCATCGTACCAATCCAGGCATGGAGGAAACCAAGTACGATACATGCTTGTACAGCCCAGTACGAACGAAGAGAAAAATTGCAAGCGTCTTATACCTTGTCGTACTTACCTTAACAGGTTGGTTGATATTATTTGAATTAATAAGGTATGTATAAAGACAAAAACCGTTATTGATGGATTCCGACACAACAAGAAAGAAGGATTGGAAAAATCAAAAAGCAGTTACAAGCATCACCATCCACCAGCTTGTCAGGCATGGATAAAGAAAAAAGGGTTTTACCCTCGTGTGTAAAAATCGTAGGAAGAGTGGATGCAGGTACCAACACAAAGAAGAAATTGAGGCCAAAAATTCAGATGGTTGCCCAAAGGGATGTTACACTGCAAATCCAGTGGGCCGAAGTACATTGGGCAATACAAATGCCTATTTTTTGTATCTGAGATTATGAAGGCACGCTCAAAATGATGATTGACACATTTGACAGGTTTAGCCGCAGTAGCAGTTTCCAGTATCTTGGCCATGACCTCACCATTACCTTTGCAGCGGCTGATTTCACGAGAGTTTTTGGTATACCCGGCAAGAAAGGAAACAAGATCGAAACTAAGGCAATGGAGATGTCTCGGTAAGAAAAAGAAAAATGGATAAAGGTGATTTCGAGAGATTTGACACCAGCAGAGATGGACTCCATAGCGAGTATTGCTTCTAAGAGCCGCGACATCAAGAAAGCATTCATTGCACCTGGAGAATGGCGATGTCTTATGGATGTGATCAAGAATCGACTTACAGGTTCGAGTCGTGCTTCTGATATTTCCCTCCCACAAATTCTTTTGACAAAAGGTATCAAAAATAGCATTGTCTATGACTAGGTATCTTTATTGGCAGAGAGGATGTATGAATTCATGACACTTCAACATAAAACATTTTACATGTCTCATTACGCAATTGGGTTTTTCCTGGATGCCACTTGTGTACAACTATCGCATGACAAATTGGAGGTCGAGCCGCAGAGGAGTCCAACGCCTGGCGAGCCACCTATTTTCTACTAGCGGCACTTGGACACAGAGGGTATGCAATGGGACCAAAGAGGAAATGCTAGGTAGTGTCGGAGTCTGGAGATGACGTAGATAGTGGCAGGGAGGATACCAGTGAAGCCAGTCGAGGTAGTGAGACGGCTGAGGGGGAGACGACAGATTCGAAGGCGGCGACAAGTATGGATGTGCCTACTCCTTCGGGGGATGATATTGCAAGGGTTCTATTTGCCCTACCACTCTTCTCAGATGTAGCTTCCCTAACGCCACCCACATCCTTCGGTACCACGGTGGCGGTTCCAGTGCCAGGATTTGGTCAGACTAGAGCACCAATCACCATAACACCACCGAGTGAGGGTATGCATGGGGCAGTTCCACAACCTGTGAGCGAGCCAGTAGAGTTGGCACTAGGTGTAGGGAGATCTCCAGTAGATGAGATAATTGAGGCTAGAGCACGGTCTGTGGTCAAGGAGTTGTCGACTATTGAGATGCCTACAACAGAGGTGGACAACGAGGTAAGGGAGTCACAGGTGACCATGGAAAAGATAGGGATAGATGTCGTGGTGACGATGGGAGCGGAGTTTCTAGGTGAGCAGCTAGGGGAAGCACAAACGTTGGTGAGTGGTGCTCCATCAGAAGGGGCTATGAGCACTTCGCTGAGAAACTTCAAGATGACACCTCTGGCACCAATGGGAACCGTCATTCTCTCATTGCGGCAAGAGTTACCCTTCCCACAAGAGATAGTAAACCTCGAGGGAGAGAACTCGCTTATCAAACAGTTGGAGAGAGAGGATTCACCGGTGAGACTATCGACATTGACTCCTCAGCATGAAGGCATACCAGAGCCTCTCACGAAGCTTGGTGATGGCGATTTGGAGTAGTACATTGTGGATGTGGCTGCAGGTGCATGGAGAGTAGTGGCCTCAACTCAATCACGGGCTCAAGAAGGTGTTGGATAGGAGCCGGAGCGACTATTGGCATTTATACACGTCAGTTGTACTAAGGCATTCTCTACATGTTATGAGTCCTGAGGGTGGCCAGCCATCAAGACCCTTGCTATGATGGAGGATTGGGCCCTTCGAGAGACAGTGGGAGAGAGTCAGGTTGGTGCTCTACTCCATGAGATTAAGCAAGCATTTAGGGAAGGCTACTACACTCTCAGGTGTACCGAGCATATCTCTATTGGCCATGAGGTTGTATGGGTGGCCGTAGAATTAGCTCAAGGAGATGACCACCTGACTCTAAACAGTAGAGGGAGAGTTGGCTCGCCATGTGGAGGAGTTGGCTCGCAAGGAGCAATTGGCAGCTCAAAGGAAAGACTTGGTGACTCAGTTGGAGATAGCACAGGCAGAGAAGGCGGCTATGGCAACACAGTTGGAGGAGGTACACGCCGAGAGGCCTATGTTGGAGACTCGCCTAGCCAATGCCATGGAGAACACAGATATGAAAGATAAGGAGATATTGGAGGTAGCGCTAATGGTGAAAACTGCTATGGAATGGATGATGGTGGCAGAATGGGACCTGAGGCTGAGGACACAACAGGTGTATGAGTTTTGAGCTCAACTAGCTTCACCCACACCACCACCACCACCATCTTCATCAGGGATGTTTTCTCATCCCCTTACTCAGTCTTGATTGTACAGTTGGGTTTTGTCATTATCCCCATTTTGTTGTGCGTTGTCGAGAGATGACTTTCTTTTTGGGGGGGATGATGTAGTCGGTAGAAAATGTTGTTAGTTAATGTATCGTTAATGCTAGTTAGTGTAACCAAAGGGTAGGTAGTTGGAATGGTTGCGAAAGTTTGCCTAGCACCCCCTCAAGCTCTATAAATATTATGTACTTGGGTTTAGGAATGATTATTATGATTATGCTTATGGTCGTCGTGCGGTATTCGTATTATGATTATTATGATTATGCATGAGCTCTTAATAATATTTGTTGAACTGAGCGCACCTTTCTCATGGTCTTTGGTTAATATTTCATCATAGACTATTTTTGCGTTACAGCCTGTGAATCCCAATTCTTTATGTGGCTTTAATTTGCAAGTATTGTTGCCGTTGCAAATATTCAAAGGTGAGATTAAAAATTATTGCCGTGTAACTCTCATTGAAGATTTTAATTATTTCTTGCGAAAGTCCTTAGTTTGGAGATCTAAATATTTGTCATGAGTTGATTCAGAATAACAGAGTCAAAATAAATCAAAGTTTTTTCCTCTATAGTTGAGTGCATGAAATTTAATTGACGGAGACTGATTTGCGGCTCACAAAGGTTTCTAATATATTCAGAAAATAGTAGTGGCTTGTCGTAAATAAATTATTGAGCGTTTGAACGCCTTATTTTTGCTCATAGGACTCCAAGTTAAAAGGAATTAATGATTTATTAATTCTTTTTGAATGTTAAAGGTGTCGCGCACAAAGATTCAAGGTGATATATTTGTGGGACCCGACTATATTTATGAAAGATTTATATTTGATTCCCAACCTTAATGGTTGTTGCGAAGTCATATTGAGGCAATTACATACTCATGGTGAAGTATGTGGTTCTTGGCGAATTATGTTTGGAGAGAAAGTTAAGGTTGGCACATATTGTCATTGAGTAAAATTAATCGAAGATTTTGATTGGTTGGAAATATTTGATTATCAGAAGGGTCAAGTTGTTAATACTAACCAGTTACTGAGAAGGGGGGTGAATCAGTAAATACAATTTCTACTTCAATTTATCCTTCTATATATATTCTTGCAAATTTAAAGGAATATAACAACACTCATAAACAAAAATTGAAATGCACAGGTCAACACAACATATATATGTGGAAACCCTCAGTTAGAAGGAGAAAACCATGGTGGGACAAAACCCACAACTTTACTACTGCAGTAATAAAGATGCCTTATTAGAAGCTTACAAAGCACTAGTAAGAGTGCTACCCGGTTAAGGGATTTGGTAGAAGACCTATTAGGATCTTGACCCTGTTGGGAGTCGCCTTGTAAGAGGACTTTCAACACCAATAAAGATGTTACCCGGTAAAGGGATTTATACAAAAAACCTGTTAGAGTTCACCCTGATTAAGGGATTTGAATATGCTTCACAATCTAAAGCAATGATCTTATGATGACACTTTATGTCTAATCAGATCATACCCGTTCCCCTTTGCTCTGCTTGGCTGTTGAACCTTTCTTTGTCCTTCACCTCTCGTGACTGTAACTCCTCTCAAAAGATTCCGCTCTCCTGCTCTTGATATTCAACAACACTACTTTCATGTCCTATGACCTGTATTTATAAGAGATCAATCTTATAAAGATTACATCTCATAGATCCGCCAAGCTATAAACTCTCTCATAAATCATGCATGCAAAACCCTTGAATAAAAAGCTTGCAAACTGATCTTGAGTTTACCTTCAAACACTCGAAGATAAAACAAAGCTAACTCCAGTTACACTGAAAAAGATAACTCCAATTTTACTGAAAGCATTCCTTATAATCTGGTTCCGATTACCATGCACTTAACCGGTAAAAAGCTTGTACCCGGTTAGTCATCTGTTCCCTGTGTGTTTCTTATGACCGGTTGGAATAACTTAGACTGGTATAAGCGTGATCGGTTAAAGTACACCGCTTCCTTGCTTAGTCTACCAATTCATACTTATGAGTACCAGTGTGACGTACCGGTGTTCTGGTGGGTTCCGGTGGGATTGATGTTTGCTATGACTTCACCAATGACAACTAAGTTATGTCAACAATCTTCCCCTTTGGCATTGGTGGCAAAACATATCAATACATCACTTGTAGACTTCCTCTGTAGATCTCGTTGTCTACATGTAACACACACTGTCTGTTATCTCCCTTTTTTTTGTTTGCAACTCTTTCATCTGAGTTGATCTTCCCTGTATCTGAGATCTTCCTTCTCTGTATCTGATCTTCTTCCCCTTCTTGCCTCCACAGGTCAAAGGGTCGTTATGTCTTAAATGTTTTCATATCATAACTGTAACTTATTGAAGATATCCTTATATATTTTCTTCGCAGAATCAAGGAATGGCTTCCATATACCTGTTACATGATCCAAGTTCTTCTTTGCTGCTTGGAGTGAGACAATTGTGTTTTCCATGTCTTCCACTGTTTTGTAATCAGGTTCCTTGATAAGACTATCTGCATCGGTTGCTGTTGTCTGCATTAGATCAAAAGTTGGGGCAAGGAACAACTGGAATCCAATAAGATCTTGAATTCTTTCTGTCTTTTCTTCAGATGCCTTTCTTAGGATGAGAGCTAGACTTGTCAACTCCCAACTGTATTCAGTTGCATAAGAGTTCTTTGCATCAAAATTGGATGACATAACCTTTATCTCTTCTGTAGTCTTGGTTGTTCTCTCAGTTATATCTTGGACAAAGTCTTCAAAGTTTGAAGTCCTTGTTATCAATCTTCCTGCATCCTGTATCTGCTGCATTAGCTCCCCGGTACTTGTAGATATGGTGATCTTCAATTCTTCAACCTGTTTGTGAAGAATTTCAACTCGCTTTTTCTCAAAGTGATCAATTGTAATTGTCTCCGGGTCGGTGACAACTTCCCCAATTGCTTGTGCAAGAATCTCCAATTGATCTATAACAGGTTCATCATCATCTATATTTGTATCTGGTACAAAATTGAACAAGATGTTTCTTACACTAGAGAGAACCATATCTTGTTTTCCCTTAGTGAGCTCTTTTAGTTGTCTCGTTGACATCTTGCTTATGTCAACCACTGTTTCACTAACTTTACTTTTCTTTGCTTCAAAATCTGTTGCAAAAGTTAGTTTTCTCTTCAATGAAGATGTACTAGGAACATCTACCGGTTCCTCCTATTTATTCCCCCGTGCAGGTTGTTCTTCTGCAGGCTTTTGTTGTTCTGTATTAACAGGTAAGTCCTATTGTTAAGGTATCTCCTCTTGTCGTACCTCTTGTTCTTGATGTACTTCCCCTCCTGGTTGTACTTCTTCCTCCGGATGCACTTCCTCTTCGTGTGCTTGCTCTGTTTGTTGCTCCTCAGCAACCAGTTGTTCATTCAAAGCAGTTCCTCTTTATCTGTTTCTTTTTCAGTAGTCATCTGTTCTGATGACTCTCCCTGTACTAAATCTTTTGGTTGAACTTGTTCGCCCAGATTTACCTGTTCACTTGATGTGAACAGTTTAGGTGGAACTTCTTTCTCACCGGTTGAAGATTGTTCACAAGCTGTGAGCTGTACCGGTGGTACCAATACTCTTTTAGATTCATCTTGAGAGATGTCCTGTGGACCTGTTGTCTTTAGAGTACTGAAGTCATATTTCTGACAAAATTCTAGTGTATCTTCATATACATCTTTTTCTAGTTTGTTAATAATCTTTGCAACCCTGTTCTTTGTGTCCAAATTTAGTGATAGTGCTTCCATCATAAGTCTACTTGTCTCTTCACCGAGACCTAATCTTACTTGTGTTAAACTCTCCCTTATAATCTTATTATTTGATGCAAAACCGGTTCTCCATTTAGCCATTATCCTTTGATTCAATTCAGGTGGAAATTGAGCCCTATAGTCTCTAGGACTTCTATTGAAATCTAAATAGGTTTCAAACAGAGCAATCTCTATTTTTTGTTTATCCTCGTCTACTAAAACACTGAACCATTTAGCTGTGTTTGACACTTCACCAAAATCCATAACTTCATCAACTATATTATCTACAGTCAAAGTTTGTGCCTTACCTTTGACTGGGGAAGAAAGTAGGTTTGGTGGAGATAGATCACCAGCTTTGTCTTCGGTGATATCAACACTGGCCGGTTCAGTTGAAATCTTTGCCCTGACCGGAGTCTCAACTCCCAATATGCCTTTTCCCTTTTCAATGTCAATCACCGGTGGCTATGTTGATTTCTGGCATTCTTCCTCTGCTTGTTGTTGTTGTTGAAGAAGATTCGTCCATGTAGAAACTCCTTCCTCATGCACTTTGTCCACTTCTCCAATCAGCAATTGACTTATTCTCTTTCTTATCATGAAACTCCGTTTATGTAGGTCAACTTGATGGGTTGCCTCTTCCAGAGTAAGATGATTTTGAACTTCAAGTAGAGCCTTTATCCTCAGCTCTCTTTCTTTATCTATCAAAGACTTTCATCTTCCTTCTTTTATCTCCAGTAGATCATCAGGTATTATTTTGTGAAGTGCAGTGGGAGTATGATTGAACTTGTAGAGACAGTAAACTACAGTGTGGTTGGCGTCAGCATCTGTGTCTATGCTGGAAGAGATTGTTGAACATGAGGGTGTGAAAGATTTCATGAGTTGGCATTGTTGGGATCCTGGTGAAGGGCATGGCAATACTTACACTAGAATGATGCAATTAAAGCTTGATGACGGTTTACTCGTCCCAACTAAATCCAACTATGTGCGTATGGTCCAACAGCAGCACAAAGTTTTCAACGAATATTACTACCAATGTCCGCGCTTGGCTTGGGATTTGAGCATTGATGAGTTTGATGTTTGGTTTCATTCGGATCCTGGTGACTTTGGGCATGGCAACAATTATATCAGAGTGGAGCAGGGGAAGCTTGATGGAAAGTTACTTTTCTTGCTTACTTCCAGGTGCATGCACTTGGTCTTGTTGCGGCTTGAGGGCTCCAGTGGATACAGTTATCAGTGTCCGCGCCTAGTTTGGAATCCTGGAGTATTGATGATGAATTGCTTGAGGGCAAGCAATCTTTGGGTGGCGAAGATTTGTAATGTCCCCATTTTTAATAAAATTATTATATTTGGGTTCCGATCGATTTAGTTTATCTCGGGCCCATTTTTATTTGTTGGTGTAGGTGTAGTTGTCGCCGTCGGCTCTTTTGTGCACTCTCGGGAGTTTTTCCCGACGGGTATTTATGCTCGGCGTGTAGGTTGGATTTGATATGTTGAGATTTATATTTGATTTGTATTTGCAAATTCCTGTTGGGATTCTGTTGTTCGCCATTTCGGAGGTGAAAGACCCTCCCTATTTGGTTTGTTGCAGTTTCGGTGGGATTCAACCCTCACCCTACTTTGCTTGTTTCTGCTTGTATCGGATCTGGCAAATCCGAAGTTCCATCAATAAATTCAATAAGATCTTTTTGGCAATCATATTAGTTGGTGTATTACTCTGTGTTTGCAAATTCATATCTAATTATCTGCAAAGGAGAAGTGAACTTCAATCGGGCATCTGGAAGGCATCATCCCTCATCCGTTCCCACTGTACGGCTTCCATCACCTCAACCGTATGGCCCAAGCAATTTCCTCAACAATTCACAGCCGGGATATAATTCACCGTCGGGACATAATTCACCGTCGGGACATAATTCACCTCTGGACAGAATTTACCGCTGGGACATAATTCACCGCTGGGACATAATTACCTCCGAACAAAATTTACAATCGGGACAGAATTTACCGCCGGGACAAAATTCACCGCCGGACATAATTTACCTCCGGACAGAATTCACCGCCGAGACAGAATTCACCTCCGGACCGAAATCTCCTTTGGAACATTACAGTGGTATCAGAGCTCGTGATCTTGCCAGCCTGTTGGGATGATTGAGAAATTTTGGGATTCTGATCACACTATGGCGCCCAGTAGTGATGGACAGTAGTGGTTGAAGGCACTGCAAAGGATTAGCAAAGAGCTCAGCGAGGGTATTGATCTTCCATTAGATATATTGGAAGTATGTTTGTGTAAGCTTGACCAATTACCTTCAAGATTTATACAAAGGATCCTTTCTCCAATTAAAGATGCCTTAAGTCAACCCAGGCTTTTGAGACACCATGACAAAGAAATGAAGTTGGCAGTTGCAACATGTCTCAGTGAGATTTTGAGAATCTGGGCTCCTAGAGAACCGTATGATAACAACACCATGATAGAGATATTGCATTTGATCATCGACAACTTTCAAAGTCTTGATGACTTCAATGGTGACCCTTTTGGCAGGAGATCTACAATATTGGAGAATTGTGCAAATGTCAAAGTAAGTAACCTCCTCTTAGATTTGGAGTTGCAAGACTTGATCCATGATATGTTTCATCACTTCTTGGTCACAATCAAGGAATGTCATGATAGTAAGGTTTCGGTTGCTATGGAGAGCCTTATGATTTCGTGCATTGAAGAGATGGATGAAATATCCCAACCTATCATATCTATGTTGTGGGCTGTTCGTAATCTTGAATGTGTTCCCTCTATGGCAGCGTGTAGATTGGTCAGTAATGTATTCCAACATTGTGAAGAAAAACTAATATCTCATTTGCACAAGTGGGAGAAAGTTGATGACGATGATAAAGGTGATGCTTTACACGAGGCCTTGTCCGTCACTGAGGCTCTATCCACCGTCGAGGCTTTGTCTGCTATCGAGGCCGTGTTTGCTGCTGAAACTATGTCCGTTGCAAAGGCTTTGTCTATTGCCGAGACTCGGTCTATTGCCGAAGCCTTGTCTGTGGCTGAGGCCGTATCCGTCGCCGACGCTGTGTTCGTCGTTGAGACTCTGTTCACCGCCGAGATTGTCTTCGGGTCGAGGTCCCCTTCGGGCCAAGATTCCCTTCGGGCCGAGATCCCCTTCGAGCAGAGTTTGCCTTCAGATCAAGATTGCCTTCGGGCCGAGATTGCCTTCGGGTGGAGATCCCCTTCGGACCGAGGTTGCCTTCGGGTCGAGGTTCCCTTCGGGCCGAGTTTTCCTTCGGATCGAGATTCCCTTTGGGCCAAGATTACCTTCGGGTGGAGATCCCCTTCGAACCGAGATTGCCTTCGGGCCAAAATTACCTTCGGGCCGAGTTTGCCTTCGAATCGAGATTGCCTTCGGGCCGAGATTGCCTTTGGGTGGAGATCCCCTTCAGACCAAGATTGCCTTCAGGCCAAGTTTGCCTTTGGATCGAGATTCCCTTCAGGCCGAGATTGCCTTCGGGTGGAGATCCCCTTCGAACCGAGATTGCCTTCAGGTCGAGATTCCTTTCGGAATGAGTTTGCTTTCGGATCAAGATTCCCTTCGAGCAGAGATTGCCTTCGAATCAAGATTGCCTTCGAACCAAGATTGCCTTCGGGTCGAGTTTCCCTTTGGGCCGAGTTTGCCTTCAGATCGAGATTCCCTTCGGGCCGAGATTGCCTTCGGGTCGAGATCCCCTTCGGACCGAGATTGCCTTCGAGTCGACATTCCCTTCGGGCTGAGTTTGCTTTCAGATCGAGATTCCCTTCAGGCCGAGATTGCCTTCGGGTCGAGATCCCCTTCGGACCGAGATTGCCTTCGGGTCGAGATTCCCTTCAATTTCTTTTCAGATCGAAATTCCCTTCGGGCCGAGATTGCCTTCGCGTCGAGATCCCCTTCGGGCCAAGATTACCTTCTGGTCGAGTTTCCCTTCGGGCTGAGTTTGCTTTCGGATCGAGATTCCCTTCGGGCTGAGATTGCCTTCGAGTCGAGATCCCCTTCGGATCAAGATCCCCTTCAGGTCGAGAACACCTTTGGGTCGACATCCCCTTCGGGCCGAGATTGCTTTCCGAACGTCTCGCAAAATTACCTCCGGGCAGAGATCACCTTCAGAACATTACAGTGTGGTCGGCGTCAGCATCTATGTCTATGCTGGAAGAGATTGTTGAACATGAGGGTGTGAAAGATTTCATGGGTTGGCGTTGTTGGGATCCTGGTGAGGGGCATGGCAATACTTATACCAGAATGATGCAATTAAAGCTTGATGATGGTTTACTCGTCCCAACTAAATCCAACTGTGTGTATGGTCCAACAGCAGCACAAAGTTTTCAACAGATATTACTACCAATGTCCACGCTTGGCTTTGGATTTGAGCATTGATGAGTTTGATGTTTGGTTTCATTGGGATCCTGGTGACTTTGGGCATGGCAACAATTATATCAGAGTGGAGCAGTGGAAGCTTGATGGAAAGTTACTTTTCTCACTTACTTACAGGTGCATGCACGTGGTCTTGTTGCGGCTTGAGGACTCCAATGGATACAGTTATCAGTGTCCGCACCTAGTTTGGAATCCTGGAGTATTGATGATGAATTGCTTGAGGGCAAGCAATCTTTGGGTGGTGAGGATTTGTAATGTCCCCATTTTTAATAAAATTATTGTATTTGGGTTCCAATTGATTTAATTTATCTCGGGCCCATTTTTATTTGTTGGCGTAGGTGTAGTTGTCGCCGTCAGCTCTTTTGTGCACTCTCGAGAGTTTTTCCCGACGGGTATTTATGCTCGGTGTGTAGGTTGGATTTGATATGTTGAGATTTATATTTGATTTGTATTTGCGAATTCCTGTTGGGATTCTGTTGTTCGCCATTTCGGAGGTGAAAGACCCTCCCTATTTGGTTTGTTGCAGTTTCGGTGGGATTCAACCCTCACCCTACTCTACTTGTTTCTGCTTGTATCGGATCTGGCAAATCCGAAGTTCCGTCGATAAATTCAATAAGATCTTTCTAGCAATCATATTAGTTGGTGTATTACTCTGTGTTTGCAAATTCATATCTAATTATCTGCGAAGGAGAAGTGGATTTCAATCGGGCGTCTAGAAGGCACCATCCCTCATCCGTTCCCACTGTACGGCTTCCATCACCTCAACCGTATGGCCCGAGCAGTTTCCTCAACAATTCACAGCCGGGACATAATTCACCGTCGGGACATAATTCACCTTTGGACAGAATTTACCGTCGGGACAAAATTTACCGCCGGGACACAATTCACCGCCGGGACATAATTTACCTTCGAACAGAATTTACCGTCGGGACAGAATTTACTGTCAGGACAGAATTTACCGCCGGGACAAAATTCACCGCCGGACATAATTTACCTCCGGACAGAATTCACCGCCGGGACAAAATTCACCTCTGGACCGAAATCTCCTTCGGAACATTATATTCTGTCCTCGCAAAGTGAAAGATATTCACTTTGGATGAACATTTCACCCAGTTCTTCCTGCTTGGACTGGATGAACGTTGTTATGTCATCAGTCAACAAAACTCCTTCAGGCACCGACGATAGAGCCCCCGCCATATCGTTCTCTCGGTTCTGTACTGTCATTATATTGTAAACTGGTCTATCAAATTGGTTAGCTCCAATTAGGTTAACCACAGAAGATGATGATGCCATCGTATCCAACCGGTTTACATAGAGAGTTCTTGATAGGATCTACGGAGTTCACTTGGCAAAGAATGTAAATCAAAGCAAGACAAGATTACTCAAGCTTAAGAAATCAAAAAATCACAGTTCGCAATGTAAAGTGAAATGAGTAATCATCCTTCACGCAAATAGACTTAGGTCATAACGGTAATTAACAAACGGTAACAATTGTTAACGGCTAGAGCATTAATTACCCTAACCCAATCTTTCCTACGACAACCGGTTCTTATATGTTTACCTTTTAATCAATCCTCGGTTGCAATGTCAGCACTTACCTGTCCGGTATACCTGATATACCGGTGACTTCTTCCCGGTTGCACTTCTTAATTGTGTGAGATCACAACTCACCACTTCCACCGGGAACAATAGGCAGACTACCTGTTCCCTTTAAGCCCTTAGGCTCAGTTTAATGAAGGGATATCACCATCAACAGATGATCATCTTACCTTCGTTTTCTCCTCAGCGGAGCTCTTTGTTTCCTTTTTGGACCAAATCTTCTTGATTTTCCTCTCAGTCTCTTTTACCTTGTTATCCGTTTGGTTAGGAGTCAAGTTCTCTTGACCGGTTTAGCAGGTCCTTTTTTCTTGTTCAATGGCCGGTTCCAACACTCTTTGGCCAGATGTCCAACCTTGTTACAGTTGTAACAAGCCATTCCGGTTGCCCTCCATGGATTGACCCTTCTTTCCCTATTCTTGGGTGAGTGACATCGAGAGTTGCTATGGCTTGATGGTCCACAGCTAGCACAGTTGGTTGTGCTCCAGTTTATATTCCTATTATGAAATACCGGTCTTGGTGGAGATTTGAATGCCATGGTTTTGGACCTACATTCTTCAACTTTGTGTCCCAACTTGTTGCATGTATAGCAGTAACCCTTGAAACTTCCCCTACTTCCACTAGACACACTGTTGGAGCGAGACATTCAAAGGTCCTGTGACCATACTTGTAACAGTTGCTGCAGTAACTATTAAAAGTGAAAGGTTTCACCGGTGCATTCCCACAGTCATTTGTTTTATGACTCGGTTTACTGCAATGATTGCAAGAGGTTTTGAAGATGTTTTTACCTTTTTCTTCTGTCGGTTTCTTCGTTTCCTTGTCCTGCTTGACTTTAGAGGACTCACCGGTTTCTTTGCTGATTTGACCGATGTATCTAAGTCCTGTGGGATCCTTGTGCTCTCTTTGAGCCCTCAATTGCTCATCAAGCTTTTCTGAGCTTTCATTGTACCTTCTAAGTGTCTCATTTCTCTCTTCAAGAGTTTTTATCTGTTCCTTTAGTTGATACAATTCAATAGCCAGTCTTTTGATTGCATCACCTTTATCATGCAAGTTCTTATGCATAATTACATTCTCTTGAGTTATGATCTGCATGTCTTCTTGAAATTGTAATACAAGAACATCACTTTCTCTTACTGCATCTTCTGCCAGATTTCTTGCTCTTTCAGAGGTCACTAGTGATTTTACGGCACTGTTCCTTTCATCTTCAGCTTTTCTTTTGTCTTCAATGATTTCAGTTATTCTCAGAGCATTACTTTCCTGCTCCCTTTTCAGATTGGAAATCTGATCGGTTAGACTCTGATTTTTCTCCATAAAATCAGAGACTGCCTCTTCTGCTTTATCAGATCCACTTTGCCTAGAGAGTTCCTCAATTGTTTCATTGCTTTCACTCAGTTGTAGAGCCAACTCTTTTCTCTTTGCAAGAGACCTCCTCAGTCTATTCTCAAGAAAGGCAATTATGTCATTGGCTTCCTCAAGCTACTTTTGATACCTGTAACCTTCCATGATCTTTACTCAAGCGGTTAAGCTTTATATTTGAGAACCATGGTGGGATAGAACCCACAACTTTACTACTGCAGTAATAAAGATGCCATGTTAGAAGCTTACAAAGCACTGGTAAGAGTGCTACCCGGTTAAGGGATTTGGCAGAAGACCTGTTAGGATCTTGACCCTGTTAGGAGTCGCCTTGTAAGAGGACTTTCAACACCAATAAAGATGTTACCCGGTAAAGGGATTTATACAAAGAACCTGTTAGGGTTCACCCTGATTAAGGGATTTGAATATGCTTCACAATCTAAAGCAATGATCTTATGATGACACTTTTTGTCTAATCAGATCATACATGTTCCTCTTTGCTCTGCTTGGTTGTTGAACCTTTCTCTGTCCTTCACCTCTCGTGACTGTAACTCCTCTCAAAAGATTCTGCTTTCCTGCTCTTGATATTCAACAACACTCCTTTCATGTCCTATGACCTGTATTTATAAGAGATCAATCTTATTAAAATTACATCTCATAGATCCACCAAGTTGTAAGCTCTCATAAATCACGCATGCAAAACCCTTGAATAAAAAGCTTGCAAACTGATCCTGAGTTTACCTTGAAACACTCGTAGATAAAACAAAGGTAACTCTAGTTACACTGAAAAAGCTAACTCTAGTTTTACTGAAAGCGCTCCTTATAATCCGGTTCGGATTATCATGCACTTAACCGGTAAAGAGCTTGTACTTGGTTAGTCATCTGTTCTCTATGTGTTTCCTATGACAGGTTGGAATAACCTAGACCGGTATAAGCGTGACCGGTTAAAGTACAGCACTTCCTTGTTTAGTCTACTAGTTCATACTTATGTGTACCAGTGTTCTGGTGGGTTCCGGTGGGATTGATGTTTGCTATGACTTCACCAATGACAACTAAGTTATGTCAACACAAGTGTATTGCCCGTAAAATACTTCATAGACGACAAGATTGTTGTTCTGTAAATAATTGCCTCATAATGTTTTAGCTTCTAATGTTTGCCAAGAAGACTAAGCAAAGGGTGAGTATCATTTTGAAGTTTAAATCTTCATGGGCATTACCCTAAGTAGTTGGGTGTTGTCAAGATTCTCTACAGTGTTGGAAGCCTTGTAGTTACTGAGATAACGATCAGATGGGAGTTATATTAGTTTAAAGAAATTAATCACCCAATCCTTTGCATGAGAGAGTGAATGAATGAGTATTGAGAGATTGCAGGCAGGCTAAAGAAACGTGGAAACATTGGCACAGAAGGGTGGAAATGAACGCAAACTTTTGTGCCCTAACAACAGTAACTAGAACGACTCAAAGTTTATGAAATATTTATCGTTACCGTTAATATTGAAGGAGCTGCAAAATGCACTGACAGAGGAAAACAAGGACCAATTTCTGGCATTGTGCAAAGTAGTAGCCAAAGAGAATGCCATGATATGAATGCTAGCAAAAGAATTCTGCTCACAAACACCACATCAACATTAGAGAGTGGTAGTGAAAAGAAAGAAGAGAGTAGATTTCCTTAAACTCAGATATTGAAGGTTCAACACAAGAGATCAAAAGGCAGTGGTACTAAATTATAACGGAGGTAATAATTTAACAACTCGCAACTCTCCAAAAATAGAGAAAGTTATTTTCCTGAAAATACAGAGGGTTCAAGAATTGGTGAAGTGCATCACAATTTTCACAGAGACAATCAATCTGCAGCTCTATGGAGACAAATTGGCAATATATTTGTTCGCAAGCTGAACTGTGTTAGGAGTACATTTTGTGAAACCGAGAGGAGCCAAACCATGTAAAGGATATCAAAAACTGAAGAAGTCTGTTGTCGTCATGCTTTGCATCAAACAGCTGTGTTTTTCCCCGACATGAATTATTCTAGACTTTGTTGAGGAAAGGAACTCCCAAGTTATGTGGTAAATACTGAACCATATTCAACCACTGAAAGAGTCGTTGAGCTGGAGGTCTTGTTGCATGATTGAGAAACGGTTGGGAGCGTGAACTGGACTTTAAACAACACAGAAGGTGCAAATATCAGTCCCTGTCGACTTAATGACTGTAACTCTTTTCCCATTGCTTACAGTAGCACAGAGTTAGCTTTGTGGTTTAGTTTGTTTAAGTGTCAATTTCCAATCGTTCCTTCAATACCGTTAATGTTGTGACTGTTAAATTAACGAACTTCTAAAAGATTACGAATGCAAGTCTTGTTTGCATATTTGTTGTTATCTGTGTTTACTTAAACAAGCTGCTCTAACTGCAAAGAGAAACCAAAATATTCAGTTGGAATCTCTAAATCAACCTGAACACAATATTGAATCATTAAGAAGTTCAACCTTAGTCTAAATTTGGGCAAGATTGGCTTAAGGAATCTTGCTGTGGTATTGGAATTCAAATAAAGACAATGGAAAATCTGAAAAGCAATGTGTTCTTGAAAGAATTTAATGACACCTTTAATGGTGAACAATTAAGAGACTTGTAGGAAGAAAAAGAAATAGGAAATGGGTTGTATATCATTGGATTGCAATTGGAGTCTATGAAAATTATGGATGGTGTTCTTTCAAAGTTGGAAAAACTGGATTCATATTTATCCAAAGTGGACCGGTCTGGTTAGAGGCTATTGAATTGGGCTTTGCAGCCCTCAATGGTTGCTTTACTCCAGCACCGATTAATGAAGAATCTGTGTGAAGATGTGAGACTAACAGTTGCTTCCTGTCACAGTGAAATCAAAAGAATAACAGCTTCTATTGCACAATATAATGATAGCATCTTGAAGAAGGTTTTACAATTGATTGTAGAAAACTTATGTGGATTACATGAGGTCAAAGGCCCTACCTTTGGTAAGAGGGTTAAGACTTTGGAACTTATGGCAAAGGCCAGATTTTTTATCATCATGTTGGATCTCAATTGTGAAAGAAGGATTCTTCAAATGTTTCAATGTTTCTTAAGTGAATTTAGGAAGCATCATCCAGACAATGTGAGGGCTTGTATGAGAACTATCATGTCCTTAATCTTAGATGAGGATGATGACATCTATAAGCAGTTACAATCAAATTTGTTGGCAATTTGGAGACAGGACCATAAAATCTCACCTATGGCTTATGAGCTCTCAAAGGAATTGATCGAGCATAAGATTGAAAGATTCAAAAAGCACATGACTAAAAATGAGCTAATGTCAGTGGGCATACAGGTTGTAGGATCTCCGAAAATGAGCAAGAACCAAATGAGAAGAGAGAAGATTTGTTTCACATGCCAGCATACTTAGACACTTGATCACAACTGCGGGGACAAGGAAGAAGAGCTGGCCAAAGAAATTCGGACTAGCATTGAAGAAAATAAGAATCCAACAGTTTGGCCCCAACAAAATAACACCAAAGCTTGCAAGGAGAGGGAATCAGCTGCGGTTAATGGTAAGGGATATACAAGCCTCTTATATGGTGACTTGGAAGTTGTTACTGACAAGCATTTTGATGAGGATGTTTATTTTCAAGATGTTCCCAAGGAAGGAAATGAATCTTCACATGATGATGAATCATTTGAAAATGATGACATAATAGCAAATGAGGCCATGCATTTTGAGATGGAGGAAAACTCTTTTAATAAAACTGAAAATAGTGCAATAGATAATGAAATTTATTCCAACCAAAGGGCTGTCCAAACTTGTATACATAAGTTAATAAGTTAGACCAAGATGATGATACTAAAGGGGCTGATATCAAGGACCAATCAGAAATTTTATTTCTAGATGAAGAATTTCGAGCATGTAATTTGAAAGATAAGCTAAAAGTCATGGAAGATATGGTTGTTGCAGCCTTGGTGTTTTTTGATAATACCCATAAAAACATTGAAGAAACTATTTGGGAAGTTCAAATTGAGGAAAGGGAAAACGGAATAGCGTGTGAATTTATAGTACATACCTTCACACCGTTAGAAAGGCATTGGAAAAGATGAAATCAGATAATTTGAAATTTCTCAAACATAGGGATATTGCAATCAAATTTGCAGATGATAAAGAGGAGGTAGATGATCTTTGTCTTTAACTGAGAATGACACATTACTCATTATACAAGGCTAAGAATCAGATTTCGATGGCAGCCACTCACAAGGAAGACAGTCTTAATTCTAAAACAAAGGAGATCATACAAATTGTTGAAGTGATCAATACCCTTGGTGAAAATGGAAGTGAGCATAGTATTCCCACCACTCCCTGTTCAAATGAGAAACATTATGCTAAAGAAGATCAAATGGACCAGCAAGTTGGACTCAAGAATTTTGATGAACAATGTATATATGATGCTCTAATTTGCAGCAATGAAATAGTTGCTATAACAGATTCCATGGGCAGATTTTAGAGTAGTTTCAGCCAAGAGACTAAAATGATGTCATGACCCCTTCCTAGAATCTAGTAAGAATATAAGATTAAAATATTAAATATTATAATATATAAACAAATTAACTAAATAAATAATAATATAACAAGATTACAATGTTAATAAATAAACTAATAATAATAAAATATATATTATTATTATAATTGTTAATATGATATATAATTAAGATACAATTAAAAATAATAAAATCTTATTAATAACATATTATAAAATAATAATACAATTATAATATAAATAATAATATAACTATAAATAATAATAATATAGTTATATCGATAAATTATTTTAATAAATTAATGGTCCCAAAATTTAAATAATATTATAAATGTACCTTCAATTAATTTATGAGGGGGCCATTTTTATTATTGTTGTCCATAGGTGTTTGTCATGTCGGCATTCTTTTGTAAACCCTCGGGACTTTCTCTGAAGGGGTATTTATGATTGACATGTAGGAAGTTACTAGCATGCAATTTGGATTATTTTCTTTGTACTGTGAATTCCTGTTGGAGTTCAGTATTGCTCGCCATTTCGGAAGTGGAAGATCTTCCCTACTTGGCTAATCCTTTTTCGGTGGGACTCAACCCTCACCCTATTTCGTCTCTATATTACTTGCTTCGAATCTGGCACATCTGGAGCGCCATCTTTGTCTGCGAATATACATTCCTTAATTTGATTGCAATTATCTGTATTGGTGTTTATCTGTGTGATTGGCGAGTATCTTGTTTATATTATTAACTCCATCTGCACTAGGTTCGGCATCACTAACGACAACCACTCCAAGTCCAGTATCTCCAACCGTGCGGCTAGCCAGTTTCCACCATTGTACAACTATTCCTCCTGCACACCAACCATCACTTCCGTACAACATTACATCTACACCTACGAACATTTCCTGTACCTACGCCTACAGTCATTTCTCTCGACCTACACCTACGGTCATTTCCCTATACCTACACCTACAGTCATTTCCTGTACCTACACCTACAGCCATTTTCCTGGACCTACACCTACAGTCATTTTCCTAGACCTACACCTACAAACATTTCCTGGACCTACACCTACGGGTTCTTCCTCCAATGAAGACCTCAGGAACATTAGTGGTATTAGAGTTGGTGATCTTGCCAGCCTGTCGGGATGATTGAGAGATTTTGGGATTTGGATCACACTATGGCGCTCAACAGTGATGGTCAATGGTGGTTGAAGGCACTACAAAAGATAGGAAATGAACTCAGTGATGGTATTAACCTTCCTCTAGATATATTGGAAGTATGCTTCTGTAAGGTGGACCAATCACCTTCAAGATTCATATAGAAGATCCTTTCTCTGATTAAGGTCGCCTTAAGTCAACCCAATTTGTTGAGACACCATGACAAGGAAATCAAGTTGGCCGCTGCAGCATGTCTAAGTGAGATTTTGAGAATGTAGGCTCCTCAAGCACCGTATGATGATAACAACTTGACAGAGGTATTGCACTTGATTACTGACATCTTTCAAAACCTAGATGACATCGGTAGTGATCCAATTGCTAGGAGATTTACCATACTGGAGATCTGCGCAAATATCAAAGTAAGTAATCTCCTCTTGGATCTAGGATTGCAAGATTTGATCTGCATTATGTTTCATCATTTTTTGGTCACAATAAGGGAGCACCATGATAATAAGGTTTTTTCTGCCATGGAGAATATTATGATTTCATGTATTGAGGAGATGGATATAATACCCCAACCTATCATATCTATGCTATTGGTTGTTCGTAATCTAGAATGTATTCCTTTAATTGCGGCATGTAGATTGGTCAATAATTTATTCAAGCATAAGCATTGTGAAGAAAAATTAAAGTCTCATTTGCACAAGTGTGAGGAAGTTGGTGACGACAATAAGAGTGATGCATTACATGTAGAAGATGAAGAATCACACGAGGATGTGCAAGAATCTGTTGCTACCCCTACAAGTGGAGAAAACCTAAGCCTACATGACAAAAGTAAGGTTGAAGAAGATACTTGCATGGAGCATGTTTGGAAGACAACATTGATCAGTCCACTGCATGAAGAAGTGGACACTACCAGTGATCCTTTTTATTGGCATGACGGCATAAAGATTTTGGATCAGAGCTCCGATGTGTTTTATGATTGGCTATCATGGGATGCTGATGACTCTGGGCATGGAAATGTTTATATCAGAGTAGAGCAATGCAAGCTTGATCTAGAGTTACTTTTCACTAGTACGGAGGCAGTGCCGACTGGCATGGCGATAGTGTCGATTGGTACGAGTACGGTGGTAGTGTTGATTGGCATCGTGGCAGTGTCGACTGGTACAGTGGCAGTATTGACTAGTACAATGGCAATGCTAATTGGTACAATGACAATGTTGGAGTGTGATACGTTTGGTGAAAGCATTAGAGTCGTGCTAATGCCTGACCATCACCCATTCGTGTTTGATAGTTGGAAGCTCTCGCAAGTGATGCATGCGCTGGCCAAGTTTTGGCAATACCTTGTTGGAGAAAAACTTGTTGTGTAGATGGACCACAACAGTCTGAGATACTTCCTGGAGCAAAAGGACTTGAACCAACGACAACATAAATGGATCTCGGTTGATTGCAAAGCACATTTGCTGGTCAAGGACTCTGAGAATTCTTTTGCGGGCAAAGTGATGGAGGATATGCTCAAACCCTTGATAGAACCAAGGGCAACAAGAGATTCAAAGTGGTACAACTAGGGCTTACGGTAAAACACAAGGCCTACCATACATCACAAGAGGGCCTATGGTACTACACAAAGCATACAGAGAGGGCCTACGAATCCCCTTCGGGTCAAATTCGCCTTTGGCCGAGATTCCCTTCAAGACAAGATCGCCCTCGGGCCAAGATTCTCTTTGGGCCAAGATTCCCTTCGGGTCAAGGTCACCTTCGAGCCGAGATCGCCTTCAGGTCAAGATTCCCTTCGGGCCGAGATTGCCCTCGGGTCGAGATTCCCTTCGGACCAAGATTGCCTTCGAGTCGAGATTCCTTTCAGGTCGAGATCGCCTTCTGACAGAGATCCCCATCGAGCTGAGATTGCCTTTGGGCCAAGATTCCCTTCGTGTCGAGGTCACCTTCGGGTTGAGATCACCTTCAGGTCAAGATTCCCTTTGAGCTGAGATCGCCATCGAGCCCAAATCCCCTTCGAGACTTTATAGTGGTGCAACACAGGGTCGACAATGCATAGATTGCTTTCACACAAAGATCCTCTTCAAGTCAAGATCACCTTCAAGCAAAGATCGCCTTCAGGCCAAAATCCCCTTCGAGACATTACAGTGGTGTAACATAGGCCTGACAATGCCAACCTTCCTTCTGAGGATCGAGAAACAAGAAATGGATAGGCCCACTTTGGTTGAGTCACTGCTAGTATCCATATGACTCGCCTTGTATAAGTGTCTTTGACTCTTGTATTTGTATTGAAAATCTTTGCCCAAGCTTTTCTTCCCGTCTCAATTCGTAGTTACTTCCCTATGATGTCCGTCGCATTGCTTTGAACCTATTTCATATGATTTATTTTTCTCATTTTGAATGTTTGTCGCCTTACGTTGTTATTGAACCACTTCGTGCCTTGGTTCAAAGTAGTTCAATTAGGTTCAATAAGGAATTTCTATCTAACGCTTGTACCTGCAGGTGAGATCTTTCGATAAGCTATGTGTCATGTCCCCTCTTTAGTGACATGTCATTTTTCAGTGGATTTGCCTATCATGGACTCTCGTAGGCAGATGGTTTTGGTGAGAGTCATTCTGATGATTATTTGGGGATTGGATGGTCTTATTTGCTCTTGGAGAGATGGTGTTTATCATATTTTTATTATAATGTGTTATGTGAGGCCAAAATGTTATAATTTTGAGTTGAGTTGCACTTTTTATTTTATAAAGTTACTTTTTATATAAAAGTGCATTATAAAGGGATTTTATAAAAATATTTTATGGATACTTCTAGAAGTTCTAGTGGCTTCTTAGAAAAGTAAATAAATAGAGTGTTTGGCCTCTCATTTGGACATCCCATGACTTGAGTTTACACTACTTTTCTCTTTGAGCATTTGTGGCGCCATCTTGGTCTGCAGATTGTCATTTGATCTTTAGGAACAGAGTTTCTTAAAGATTTGCATAACTGAGGAGGTGAAAAATCATTTGAAGGGTTGCACTTTGGAAGTGGTATTCAGCCATTTCAAGTTGAGCTTATTTGGAGTCCTCAGACTTACCTGAGGGTTTGAGTTTTTGATTGCAAGAGGAAAAAAAGCAGATCCGAAAAAAGTAGTCCAAAAAAGCAAAGCGAAAAAGCAGTCCGAAAAAGCAGATCCGAAAAAGCAGATCCGAAAAAGCAAAGCGAAAAAGCAGATCCGAAAAAGCAGACCGAAAAAGCAAATCGGAAAAAGCAAAGCGAAAAAGTAGATCCGAAAAAGCAAAGCGAAAAAGCAAATCCGAAAAAGCAGAGCGAAAAAGCAATCCGAAAAAGTTTTTGCTACAAGTCTAATTCAGTTTTCAGAATTTCAAGATAGGGTTTTGGAACCACATTTTTGCTCATATCTTCCTCATTACTCAGCATATCATTCTGGATATTTTTGCATCGGATTTCTATCGTCGAGGAGATAAAGATAGGTGCATTTTGGAGTCCCAAAATGCCATGATTTATTTTTAAGGAATTTTCAAAATTCCTAGACATTTTCGAAAATCTGCAAGAAAGTACATTTTCAGATTTAGGGTGACTTTGGCTTGGGTGTTAGCATCTTCAGCACTGGCAAAAATTATCGCAGCGATCTACAATCAGGTTCCTCACTTCTCATTTGGCATTTGGCATATTTTTTGAGAAATGTATGTTTTCAGCTGAGTACAAAATATAGCTTCAGCACTTTACTATTTTACATTGTACTTGTTTTTGTTTGCCATTTGGCATTATTGGTATCAAAGGAAGGCTAGGATTTTGCAAGTGAAAGGGCATTGTAATTTTCAGTCTATCTATATTGCAAACCTAGGGTTCGATGATCATATTATTGGCTGAAATATGTATGGCATTGTTGCAAATTGTTGATATATGAATGGCATATGGTTTTGAGCAATTTCCTACATCATTGATAGTGTTTTAGATGGTATTTGGTTGCTATCTATTATTCTGAAATTTTGGGACAGCAAACTCATATACTTAAAAATAATTTTCTATCTACATCTTGAGTTGCATTTTTGAGGGTTTATTTAGTGGCCTATTGGTAGGGGTCATTACACTATGATATAATGGCGAACCACTTTGAACCACTTCGTACCTTGGTTCAAAGTAGTTCAAAGAGGTTCAAGGAAATTCTTTTGTGCTCAAAGCGGATTGGCGGCTGATGTGACAAATGATGGGACATGCCAGATAAGCAATGGTTGTAATGATGGAACGGCGTGCCTCGGGAATCTAGCGGCTACGAGTGTGGTTTGAGTTGGCAATGCAAGTTAATAGGATTAATTCCCAACGCATGCGAAGTGATGGTGTCAGAGGGAAATAAATGATGACATGGAGAGTTCTTCGAAGGCTATTGGTTGTGAAGTGTCATGTCATGTATGCCCCACTCCAGTATCACTCTTCAATTAATGCTCAAATATTTGCCATACTTCGCAGGTATGTGAGTGTTTTTAAATCATGTCATGCTATTTTATTTCTCTTAAAGAAAGAGATTGTGAAGGCTTGGTTGCTGAAGATAAGAATTCTCCCTGGGACAGCAAATTACAGGTAAATGCCGAGAGCCTTTTCTCTGTTCCTGCTTTCCATGTTTATTTGATTTTGGAAAGACTATAGAGAGTTGTGTTGTTTCAGAGGGTAAACATGAGGTCCACTATGCATTTCTTTGGCAATACAACTAGTTTAGAATGTCGAGCCCCAGTAATTTCAAACACTAATTTGATGGGAGTGGAGGTAGATAAAATGGCAGACAATTTCAATAACATTGTAGAAAAAGAACACACCATGGAGATTATGTCGAGCGGGCTTCTTCAAGCTGACGTTTTTCCCCTGCAGTAACAAATCCTAAGCTGATTCAGCAGTGTGTAAACCGTTATGAGGTGAAGTCTAAAAGCATATTGAAAAATGATGGCCAAAGCCTGTTATCTATCACTAGGGAAACTATCATGTCAGTTTTCAAGCTACCCAATGAAGTTTTTTCCAGTTTTAGTCCAACCCAGTCTTATGCCCAGTTTCATGAACAGTTTGAGAAAAAACGCAGTAATATTGCCAAAAATGGACGGAAACATTTTATAAAGGTCCTAGGCTACCAAAGGTGCTAACGAAGGATCACATGAAACCTCATATCCATGACCTAGTAGTCCTACTCCACATAGCGAAGGGTTCAGCTCAAGCAATCCTCTTCGAAGACTGGATGTATCATTATATTGAATCATTTTAAATGGAAGGCAATATCTAGATTGGGTCGAGTTAATTGTTGGTTCGATGAGAGACCAACTCAAGAAAACACAAATGATTTAGAGGGAATTTTATATGTCCTCGTATTTGATATATTGTTTAGCATGTACCCAAGAGCTTGTTGGGATTCCTCATGAACCAAGAGATGAAGACATAAACATTCATGAGTATTGCCCCCTATTGCGAAGAGACAAAGTTCTAGAGAATTATTGCAGGGTTCGTGATGTGTTTTTGGGGAAATTAAGCTATGATTTGGCCAGAACTCCAGAGGAGAGGATCTCTTCAAGTGTGCAAAAATTGGTTAAAAAGTACGGCGGTTTTTACATCCAATTCCTGAGGTTCACATACATAAGAATAGGACGATTTTACGAGGAACCCCTCAAGTTACCGAGATATGTCTTTGACTGCTTCATTCTGGCAAAAATTTGCAGACAGATATTCACGGTGATTAAAAAAACCCTTCCTTTAGAAAAATGGGACTCTATGTTCACTATTAAACTTGGAGCTTTGGTTTGTACGAGCATGATTGATGCCTCAGTGGCTGGAAGTGATTTATTGAGCCTCAATATGCAGTTTTATAAAGAAAGAAAAGGATTTGACAATAAGGGTTTTGCGAGACAAACCCTAGGTTTGGAAAATCAGGCAGTGATGGTTCCTCACATTGAGGATTTGTGGGAAGATTATGGCAATGAGAAGGAGATAGAAAAGAGAGATCATTCAAGACTACTAATACCCCAAATAAAAGCCTTACAATTGAAACTTAATTCTGAAGGTCTGGGTGAAGATGGCTCTAATATCGTTGAACTTGATTACAAAGGTTCGGACAAGGCAATTCCAGAGATTAACTAGACCAGAGAAGAAGAAGACAACATAAAGCTGAGGGCAAGGTCCATCCTAAAATGCACAGATATTTGGCTGAAGAAGAAGAGGCAAGAAAGGGTTAAAGCAGCGCATCAAAGGAGAACTGATAAAAGTCCTACCTTAGTTCAGTTATCACCAAACCCCTCTAATGCTTTTGTTTTGATCGATGATGCAGGTGACATTTCTCCATCCAAAAAGAAGACCACTTCAAGTGAAACTTCCGCCAAATCACATCCTAATCACCCCACTGCACCTCGGACGAGGTCAAGGACTAGATCTCAGACTGAGATGGCTGCTCACAATTCGAGCTTCATAGATATAGAAATGAATGAGGATACCTCTTTGTCACTGGAAGAGTAGAGAAAAGAACATGTGACCCCTACCAAGTCGACTGATAACAGGTTAACTTCCAGCTCTATCCCCCCTTGGTTGTTTGATTCCGTAAACAGAAAGAGTAGTTTGAAACTGGTTTCCCTTCCTGTGAAAGATATAGTTACCAAGTATGCAGCCTGCACCCCCAAGGCTAAATGAGTTAAAAATAATATCGGGCTAAGCACGGACCCTGCTACAGGAAAGGTAACTGCAGAGATTGCGACATACAAACAGAAGGAAGGTGCTCAAGAGCTAGAAGCTGAGGATTTCGAGGTCACTAAGATGGAACTGGGGGTTTTGAACCGTGATACCAAAGATCACTTATTCAAATTCTCAACTGATCATATGCTAGGCCAGTCTCAAAAGGATGGCCGGGAAAAGAGGGAGCTCAAACAACTAGTTATCACCATGGCTGAATTCCTTAACTCTTTGAGCAATGTAGGGGCATTACCTTTGGTTCAAACTCCTCAATCGTTTGATCCCAATTCCGCAGACAGCAAGCAAAAACTGAAACAAATGCAACAAGGAAGAGCCCTAATTGAAGCAATGGGTAACTGGATCGACGGTATTGTAAAGGAAGGAAACAAATTCATTCAGGAGTTTGTTATCATCTACACAAAAGGGGAGAAATTGCTTGGCGAGTTACAAACCCTAATTCCAGGTTGGGAATTAGATGAGGCCAAGTGTACAGCTATCGTGTCTCAGGTACATGAAGTGGAAAAGTATGGTGTAACAAAGTTTCTATCAGAGAACCCGATGAAGTCAACGGACCCTTGCATGCTATACATGTTGAAGAAAAATATAGGATGGAAAGGTATCTTATTCAAATATGCAATGCAAAGTGTTCAAGCCATAGGAAAGGAAATAAGGGAAATGCATGAAGATGCATTGAAAGATATCAAAGTGGTAAACCCTTCTAGTATTCTCCAGTTTGAAGAAGGAAACTTGGATCCGGATGCTATGATAAAAAGCTTTGAAATTGCTATGTATGCTATTAAAGAAAACGAAAACCCGGCGGCCCACGACTTCACCAAAATAGCAAATGTGGAAGCGCTGCTATACTTGAACAGAGGGCAATTTCCTAAATTGGCGGAGAGAATTAAGGAACTCAAATGGGAGAAAGATGCCTACCAAGAAAAACTGTCAGGGCTGAAGAGCTTGCACTCTAACCCAATGCAAGAGTTCATGGGCACCTTCAGGAGTTGGAAATTGATTAAGGATGCCACGTGGGATGATGAGCCATCAAAGGAGACGGAATAGCTTTCATTTGTTTTGTTGCTTTGATAAGTGGACAGTTGTATTAAAACTATTGCTTTATTATGTTACTGGTTTGTAACTGTTTCTCACTGACAATCCGAGGGGCTGAGTTTTCAAGGAGGCCTCCCGGATTGTAAAAACTATTTATGCTAGAGCATAAGACTTCTTAGGGGTTAGAATTTAGCTTAAAGCACTTTTTAGTAGTAGTTATTTTTGAAAAAGAACTCAGTGGAAAGAAATATTGATCAAAATATCTGTTTTGGCTTTGGACTTTACAGTACTTATATAAATTAATGCGAAGTTCTAGTTTGAATCATTGAGTTTAAACTCGTGATGCATTGATTCCTTTGTGAGTTGATACATTATTTACTCTACATTATTTTCTATCTATCTTGTGATCATAAATCTTTTCACAGTGATTCGTGTTATCTTTAAAAACAGAAATTTAAATTTTTAAGAGTTGAAGGAACTGTGTTTTCTTTAAACTTTTCGATCTTATGTATTATCTTTGAAAATTACCTCTATACCTAAGAGTATATGAGAGATCCTTAAGTGATTTTTGGTAAAAAGTACACAGGTGCATGGTTTGATCATAAATTCCTTGAATATTTATGAGAGGGAGCTGTACATCGTAAAATTCAGAGGGAAACAATTATTATATCTTTACCCAACTGTTATGAATTGTTTGTCTTTAAGGGAGGGTAATAGAGTTAGATTATAGACCATTTATTGTAAAGACAAATCTGTTCACCAACAGTCACTAAAGAAGATCAAGCAGAATCGGGTTGATGGTGGATGGCAAATTGGTGTGCATGATCGCATGAAGGTTTTGGTTCGGAGCTATTGATCCAAAGTTTTCCATGTAATGTGCTGGTTCTGGTTTTAAATTTTTTTTCTTTTGAAAATCCTTACCACCTTTAATGCAAATCCTATTCATAAACCCTAGGTTTTGATGAACCCTTAGGGCCCGTTTGGTAGCGGGAATTAGGAAATGATGAATTTGATCAAATGCTGAAAATGGTCAAATCATGGATTTCATAATCCGGTTTTTCATTTCTAGATTATGTCTTGACCGTTTGGTTCCACTTTTTGAAACTGGAATTGGAATTTGAGTATGATTTTTTTATTTATTTATTTTTTAATTGTTTTAATGTTTTTAAATTTAATAATTCATTTTTATTAATGGAATTGAATTTAAAATGTAATCGACTGTTTTGGGCTGCCAAAGTTGGTGGCAGGCAACCAAGTTACAATCACTGCAACTAAAATTCGAAAAAAAATTGATTAAAATTTTAGAAAATAAATTTGAGAAAAAATTGAAAAAAATAAAAAATCATTTTTTAAAAAAAATTGAAAAAAAAATTGACAAATAAAATCGTCAAAAAAATCGAAAAAAAAATCGTCAAAAAATTTGAAAAAAAAATCGTCAAAAAATTCGAAAAATATTTCGGCAAAAAATTTGAATTTTTTTCGAAAAAATTTGAATAAACAACAAAGTTACAAACCACCCAGATAAATAAAAAAATAAATTAAATCCCCCCACACAAATAAAAAATTAAAAAATTAAGTGTAGACATGAAAAATTTAAAAATTTGCTTTCCCTCCATTCAAATTCCAATTTCAAATGCCAATTCCACCTTTTCAGATGGAAGATGTTAATGCTCATTTTGAACCAAAATGAGCATTAACACATTCCTATTCCATTTTCATATTGCACTGCCAAACTGAGGATTCGACGAAATGGGCAATAACAAATGCCAATTCCAAGCAAATGTTGGAAATGGTCCACTGCCAAACGGGCCCTAAGTGTTTTCCTTGTTTTAAAACCTAAGTCTCCCTCGGTTCTTATAATTCTTCATTACCTTTTTGGTGTCACTTAGTCGGTTTTAAAGCATGTGTTTTAAGTTGTCATTGAAGGGGCCAAATCTTTTAAGTTATGTTGCCTAGCGGGACCCATAATTTAATTATTTCCTAAGTCTAAAGTTCCATAATGTTTTAAAGAAAGACACATCCTTTTTAATCTAACAGTGGACGCAATCCCATGATCAAAAGATGTGCAGAGTTTACCCTTCGCGGGATCACCCCTGAATGACACATAGAAGATGATGGGACCCTAGCCAAAACTAAAGATGAAGACAGATTTCAGGCAGATTAGATTTGATCCAATGGCGGGCGTAATGCCTTGAACCAAAGGTGCATATCTTTTTAACCTTCACGGGATCACGCCTTAGTGACGCGTGTCCATCCTGAGATCGTGGGACCAGTTCAAAAGAAGATAAAGTGCAGTCAAATCAAGTTTGATCTAACGGTAGGCATATTCCCTTGATAAAGAGTTTCTCACTGAATAATGATCAAGGCATCGCGACTTGGTGAGGCGTGTCCAAGATGACATCACATCGCTCGGGCTTAAAGAAGATAAAGCGAGGTCAGATCAGTTTTGATCTAACGGTTGACGTATTCCCGCGATCAAAACCTACAAGAAAGAAACCCTTCGCGGGATCACACCTAACTAACGATTGTCCAATTTGATGAAGAAATAAAAAGGTGGGGCCTGAGCGCCATGTGGAGTTAATTGTTGCTTTTTGATTGGTCGATCTTTTGTGATGTGGAGGTCGTCGGTTTGTTGACTTTTTGTGAACCGCACGATGTGTCGGGAGGATTTTGGATCGACAACCCTATTTTAAAATTTTGTTTTGGTGCGAAGTGCTCTGGTTTTCACCCGTTAAGGTCAGTGTTTTTGAATTTTGATGAAGAATCTTCAGCAGGGTTGGTGAATTGAAGCAGGTCGAAATTGATGGAATTGATAGACCCAGGCAAATCGGATTCTTAATCTAATCTGATTTTGCAAAAATGAAAAGGACAAAATTACAGATGAAGAATTAATGAATAAATGTTATGGCGGTCGATCAGATCAGATTTGATTTTGTTCATCGCTAAATCTGATATTGAAGAGAGACTCTTTTGGAAGAAGGTGATTATGGCGCAAAGAGGTAGGTGAGGCAGTCTTGCCATTGATCGAGAGGTTGAGGGCAAGAGGCCATTCAATGAAACAAGTCCTTTCATTGTGGTTTGTCTGCTAGGGTTATGCTTCAAAATGTAAATCAGATTGGATTCTAATATCTCTGGGTTGTCCGGCCATCCCTTCTGTAGTTAACTCTGTGTTGTCACTAGTTGTTGTGGTGATTGACAACTTGTTTTACCCTAAATGATTTGAAGCTTGTTGCAATCCTTGTTTTATAAAAGGATTCCCAAGATCATTTAGAGGTGTTGAAAAAACTGGCTAGAAAATTAAGATAGAAACTGAATACAACCCTTGTCTGAGACCTTTCGCCATTGTTTGAAGGTACTCAGTGCTTCTTGAATATACTGAAACTTGATACATTAATGAAAGTGCAATTTTAAGCCCCTTATTAACACTCGATTGCCTTTGTAAATTTCCTTTCATTTCTTATGAATTGGGATTGTAAGGCATTTCTGATTCATCAATCTATAAGGTAGATTGTGAAATGGTTGTAGGCTGCTTTCAAGGAAAGTATAAGACCTAAGATTGTTTCAGAAGGTTTTAGGGAGGTTTTATGAATCTGATGATCTTGTAATGAACTGTTAAAAGTTTTGTGTAAGGCATAGATAGTTTTCATGGGTTTGAAGTGTTTTCATTGATATGTTTAGTGGATGTATATTTGTTTAGACTCTGTGCCCTGGGATTTTTGCACTGGTCATAAGACAAAAAAATCTTTAAAATCAACTCAAATCTTTTATTTACAAGTTTTGCATGATAAATGTTTAAAATCTGTGTTAAAAAGACACATATCCACTGTATGGTTTACTGGGAAGTGGTAAATCAAGAAGGTACACCCACATGAGTTTGTGGAGCTCAAAGTGAAGGAGGATTTTTATCCTCAACAAGTTGTTCTTTTCCTAGCAGATTGGGAGTTGGGTTACAGAGAGTCAGAGGCATTATTTGCCATATAGCAGTCTGCAAGAAAAAGCTACAACAAAATTGGCGACTCTGCTGGGGAATACATGGTTCTTGACCTACAAAGTTTTGTTGAACCTATCTTTGAGTCTCTAGTGTTTCATTTTTCAAATTGTTATTTCCCCAAATCTGTTCTGGGTGGCAACTCTGCATATATTTGTTATACCAATGTCAGGTTTTAGTACCAGATATTCTTGTCCATTAGTTCATAATGTAACCCCAAAAGAACACTAGGTCTTACCTAAAGAAACATCTCGAGGTTGCTCTAGAAAGTGGACTTCCTAGAAATAATAGGAGAGATGGTCAAATCGAGCTAAGTCAAGTTCTGGTGTGTCCCGGATGCCTAAGAGTAATAATTTGACCCATGTGCCTGAAAAATCCTCATTTTCTTCTACAAGTTTTGAATTAGACAGACAGCCTTTGTTGAATCACATATTTGAAACTCCTGAAGATAGGCCTCAAAGTAAAGGTGTCACGCATATCCAATATAGGAGTATTAACACTAATAGAGTAAGGAGTCGGAGTCATGCATGTAATAGTATGTCAAACCCAGGTGAGGCATCCCCAAATCTATTGGATCAACCTTCTTACCCAGTAGGTAACCATGGACTTCATGATTTAATTGATCTATATGACATTGAGAACTCTGATTCAACTCAATATGATGTTGAGGTTCTCAAAGAAGAGGTATTGGCTTTGAGAAGAAGGGAAAGAGAAACAAGGTTACATGTGCAGAATAAGCAAAAGGAAAGAGAGCAAGAAGATCGTGAGTTGCTCGAAAGCGAGAGACTCTTGAGAGTCACTACACAACATGAGGCAAATGACAAAGCCTTGAATGAAAAGTACAAAGGTCTGGATAAAGAGGTCTTTGGTGATATGAATTTACTAAGAAATAGATCACAGCAAGGTGAAAATCATTTTGTGAATGATCCTGTAACAATCAATGCAACACAAGTTATAGCAGGAATGATATCAAAGTCACAAGGAGCCGGCCCTAGTCAAGGCCCCCAAGCCATGGTTCGGTGCAAAGTGTGCTAACAAATGTTGTTAGCCAAAATCTTCAGACCTCTGACCCAACTCAAGTTTCTCCTGCTCACCCTGATGATGGTGCAGCTAGAAATGTGACGAATCAGAATGTTGCAGCTAGAACCAGTGGAACTCATGCTGCTGCAAATTTTCATAGAAGACCTATCCATTTGGATAGCTACCGTCCATTGTTTTTTGATGGTATTCCTGACCAACCAAATGTCATCCCAAATGAGGTAAGAGACAATATCCCTAAGTTTAGTGGAAATAATGTTATTTCTTGTGAAGAGCACCTTAAAACCTTCATTGACAAGATGAACGACTTTGAGATTGAGCATGAAGATATAGTAATGAAATTGCTTGTTCAATCTATGAATGAAGATACTAGAGACTGGTATAGAGGATTGCCTAAAAATAGTATAGCATCTTGGGATGAATTTGTCAGGTGTTTTAAGCAGCAATATGGTGAGCATGGCAATTCAAGCTTTATGTTCAATGAGTTTAACAATATCAAAAAATTTCCAAATGAAAGTATGGCAGAATTCAATAATAGGTTTCAAAAGGACATGAACAAGTTGTTTCAGGTCTTGAGATTAGATGAAAAAGTTTGTTTAACAACCTATTTTAATGTAGTAGATGGAAAGATGTCATATCTTTTGAGGGATAAAAATCCAAGAACCCTGAGGGAAGCATTCAAAATGGCTATCAATATTAAGAGCAATAGAAAGGCCTCAGGAAAGATGTTCAAAAGAGGAGATGGAAGGTTGTGGAAAGACACAAAGGCTAGGCAAGTAGGCCAAACAAGGAAGAAGATAAGGTTGACAAATTCATGGAGAAAATGAAGAAATTAATATAGGAGAAAATAAGGAAGAAGATAAGGTTGACAAATTGATGAAGAAAATGATGGAGAAAATGAAGAAAATAATATAGGAGAAAAGCTAGGAGAAAATGAAGGAGAAAAGATAGGAGAAAATAAAGGAGGAAATGTAGGAGGAACTCAAGGGAGGAAAAAAGTATAAAAGGAAAGTAAGAAAATATTAAGACCTTACATTGGGACCACCAAAGGAAAATATAAAAATAAAGTATAGACTATTACTTGCAAGATCAAACCAACATTAACAAAAGTAATGAACTTATTCATTCATTATGTAGGAACAAGGAGGTGTTAGCTAATAGAAAACCAACACAAAAAAATAAAGGAATTTTCTCTTAGTAAGATGAAATATATGGGATTTAGTTCCTTTTCATTTATATATTAAATTAAATAAATGTCAAGGCTTTAGTTATTCTGAATTAGATTTTAGTATTAAAAGAATTAGGCAATAGAAGAATTAATAAAGGAATATAATAGATACTCTTCAAAAGGAAGAGAAGATGGAATAAGATTGCGACTATGGAAAGTATTTATGAATCAATGATAATAACAAAATATTATATTTACATTCTA
Organism: Chamaecyparis obtusa; assembly: GCA_027943335.1. Classification (NCBI taxonomy): domain Eukaryota; kingdom Viridiplantae; phylum Streptophyta; class Pinopsida; order Cupressales; family Cupressaceae; genus Chamaecyparis; species Chamaecyparis obtusa. Next base: position 2,001,466 of record BSBK01003918.1, read on the forward strand.
TCAAGACCAGAGGTCTTTATATATTCTAGTTTATTTAATATATATAGCAATTATATCAATTATATTATACAAGATCTCCTTTACTATTTGGCATAAGTAGAGAAGGTTGTAATGTTACCAAGGAGGGGCTTGTCTAAATCCAAGCAATGGCTATCTGTCCCAAGATAGGATAGGGGTCAACGTCCCAGAAGCCTTGAGGGAAAGTCCCAAGATATGATATGAGCTTGGACCTATAAACTTTGAGGGAGCCCATTGCAATTGGTCTCTAGGCACCTTGGATAATGTCTACTCTTCCCTTCATGGAGTTAAAATAGTAATAAGGTTGGATATGAGTGTTAAAGATAACTAAATCTAATGAAATAAATGACTAATCCTATCATGGACATTACAATCCAAACCTTGATTAAGAAATTTAGGATAAATTAAAAAAGGTCCCAACGGGGGACATTACATATTTCCAGCACAGAGGTATAGTGATAGCATCGATATCATTCTTATTGTTGACCTAGGTTATAGTAGCGACATTTGGTGGCCTAATGAGTTGATCTTCAGGCATATTAGAGTTCTTTTTGGCATCTTTTGGGTGGACTTCTTATTCAGGTGGATGTTACAGGAAGATGGCATAATGATAGACATGTATTTCTCCTCCCAAGATCGAATGGATAGATTGGTTTGGGATCCAGGTGTTGAAAGGATGAGAGCTTTCTTTCTTGTGGATCACGATGAGTTGGTTCTCAATGTAAGGTATAGTGTTGTTATTATCAGATTTGCGTAGCAGATTGGTGAAGCAGTGTTTGTGAGGTTGTCACGGAATCCAGGGATCTTATTGATGAATGAGTTGCATTTGAACACTTTGCTTCACAGTGTGAGATTTTGATTTCAATTGTTCCAGAGTGTGCTATAGAGATACTTGCAGATTTATATGGGATCCTAGTATTGGTATGCAGATTCATGATTGCTTGAGGACAAGCAATCTCTAAGAAGGGAGGCCTATAATGTCCCCTTTTTGGGACATAAGAAAATTAAATGCCAACTTCACAAAATACTAAAAATGAATTTATGAGAGCCTAATGCAAATTGATAAAAGTCATTTTAATATTAAAAGAGGTTTGAGATGGGACAAAAGAGAAAGAAAATGAAAAGACAAGAGTTGGAAAACGAAGGATCACATGGCTGCTCCTTAAAAGAACAAAGAGAACCTCATTTGCAGATGATTGGTTATGCTTGGATTATGTTTTGACTACTTTTCTCTTGGAAAATTGGGAAGCTTCAACTTTCAGCAGGTTTGACGACAGAAACCCTCGAGCTTGGAGGCAATGGACAGAAACCCATTGTCGGTTGGAGATATAACACATGTATCTCACTTAGTGTTCCAGGTTCATATTTTTGGTATCCAATCTTGCTGTAATTTTATGTAACTACGATTGGATTTTATTATTGTTCTGTTGTAGATTTAAATGCAATACCACTTCAGAATCTATATTTCAGTTGGGTATTTTATATTTTTATGTACTTTGTGCTGAATGAGTTGAAAACATTTGCATGTAAAATTATTTGTTGAATTTATGTGTTAAAATTTGGGTATAATATCCATTGGGGACATTACATCGGTATTTACACGAGTTAAGTGATATGTTTATGATTGTTCACTATAGCCAACAAACATGAATTTCTAACTTTTTTGAATCTAGTTTATCTACATTGTTTTGTTTAACTAATGCAAAAGCAACAGATCCAAAAATATGAAAAAAAAACAATAGTATGCTTATGAACAATCCAAACTTCTTCAAGAGTAGTATTTTGTGGAGTTACTAACTAGGACATCGATTGAAATGTGTGCAATAGTCTGTACTGCTTCTACCCAATAATGGTATGGTATATTTTGACTATGCATCATATACCAAGCCATTTCAACAATCATCCTATTTTGTGTTTGAACACTCAATACGGTTGTAAAGCATATGGTGTGGTACATAGATCAAAATATCGTCAATATATCAGCAATAAGCTGACTTATCGCAATAAGTATTGGGTCGCGATAATCTACATAAAGATATCGCCGACCAATACTTGCAACTTATCGCTGAAAACTTGTTACTTATCGCCAATATATTGTCATTTATCGCTGATAAGTAAAGAACTAATCTCGCCTGCAGCTGGATAGAACAGTGCCGGCCCAGCAAAGGGCCAAAATGATTTTTTTTTAATGCCAATTGAGGTTTGGAGAGGTTAGAAAGGTTTTGGAAGAGAAAGATCAATATTTGCAGCATTTCAAATCAATTTCTTGTGGATTTGAAGCGGATTCTAAGAGGTTTTTCAACCAAATTCAGATTCACAAGTAAGTTTTCAAAATTCTTTCCCTTTTGTTTTAAAATCATTTTGTCTTGTATTTGTTGCATTCAAGTTTATACAAACTATATAATATCATTTCCAATCTACTCTAACTTGTTATAGAACATAATGGATAAGATCCAATACCATTTTTTAGCATTTTTTTCATAATTTCTCAAAATTTTCATAACCTTACACTTTTTTTATTTTTTTCCTTCAAGTTTCAGCTATGTTTAAACTTATTTGAAGTTTTAAACTAACTTAGTTCGTTTCTAAATTTCTTTATTAAATTTCTAAATTTGTGCACTCATTTTGTATGTGATGTGTACTTTTATTCTTCATCAAAATGGCAAATAGGGATACCTCTACAACTAAGTCAGTTGCAGGGTTTGCCAGTGCCCCAGTAGACGCATGTCCATCGGGATACATAGGAATGCGCCCTTAAGGGGCTAGAGACAAGGCATGGGCTTATGCTTTCGAAGGACCCGAATATAATACTATGATATGCATAAAATGTGAAAAAATAGTTAGTGGAGGCATATCTCGTTTGAAATACCACCTTGGAGGGATCACAAAGCGTGACACAAGGGTTTGTGACAACACCACCCTAGAAATAATGAGAGAGATGAATGTCTTGCTTGTTGCTGGAGACGAGAAAAAGTTGCAAAGGGAAAGGGCAAAATTAACCATGAGGGAAGCCATTTTTGAATCGCAAGGTATCTCACACTATCTCCTTTTTAAGAATCATTTATTATTTTATAATCACCTCAACAATTTAGATTTGCTAAAGCCTAAAACAATGATCAGAATGAAATAATGTGGGTTGTGATTTGTGACCAAGTATCCCATCCACCCTTGAAGAAGATGAAGCAACACTTAAGGGCATAGTGGGCTCTCATCGTGGCCCACAGATCCGTAAATCTACCATCTTCTCAGCTTCCACTTCCGCTGATTCTAGTAGACCACCACCAGGCACATCTTCTATAGATAATTTTTTTGTACACAGAAACCCATCATTGTTCCACCCACTACCCTCTAGTGATGGTTGTGCTCCAGGTGTGTTTCTATGCACAAAATAAATATCTATAGAAGATGTGTTTGGTGGTGGTGTACTAGAACCAGCAGAAGTGGAAGCTGAGGAGATGGTAGATTTACGGATCCGTGGGCCACGATGAGAGCCCACTATGCCCTCAAGTGTTGCTTCATCTTCTTCAAGGGTGGATGTGATACCTGGTCACAAATCACAACCCGCATTATTTCATTATGATTATTGTTTTAGGCTTTAGCAAAATCTAAACTGTTGAGGTGATTATAAAATGATAAATGATTCTTAAAAAGGAGATAGTGTGAGATACCTTGCAATTCAGAAATGGCTGCCCTCATGGCCAATTTCACCCTTTCCCTTTGCAACTTTTTCTTTTCTCCAGTAGCAAGCAAGGCATTCATCTCTCTCATTATTTATGGGGTGGCGTTGTCACAAACCGTTGTGTCATGCTTTGTGATCCCTCCAAGGTGGTATTTCAAACGAGATATGCCTCCACTAACTAGTTTTTCACATTTTATGCATATTATAGTATTATATTCGGGTCCTTCGAAAGCATATGCCCATGCCTTGTCTCTAGCCCCTTTAGGGTGCATTCCTACATATCCTGATGGACATGCATCTATTGGGGCACTGGGAGATCCTGCAGCTGACTTAGTTGTAGAGGTATCCCTATTTGCCATTTTGATGAAGAATCAAACTACACATGTCACATACAAAATGAGTGCACAAATTTAGAAATTTAGAAACGAACTAAGTTTAAAACTTTAAATAAGTTTAAACATAGTTGAAACTTGAAGAAAAAAAAAGTGTAAGGTTATGAATTTTTTACTATAAATATCAAACCATAGTCTATCAATATAAATATCCACATCAAAAAATCTCAATAATGTATACAGAAGTCTCAAACATCAAAATATAACAAGCTACAGGTACAACCTATGAAACTAAGGCATTTTTATTTAATATATAAATTTTTTAACATGTTTTTATTTAATATGTAAAACTTAATACGTTTATTATGACGAATATTAAAAAATTTAAATTGAATATTAGATTTATAATTTTAATATATTTTAATATTTATTATTTAATATATAAAATTTGATATATTTATTTTTATTTAAATTAAAATTTTGAACATATTTAATAATGAGATTTTTTTGCCAAATTGTTTCCCATGCCGAGCTTCATTTGAATTTTATTGTTCATGGACACGAATTTGAACGTTGAATTTGAACGAATCCATAGCCAAAGTTGGAAAAGGGGATTTTCAATGCAAAGTTCAAGCTCAAGACGACAGTGTGTTGTGGAGAAGTAGATTGGTATCCTTGTATTGGTATGAAAATACTTTTCCATTTCAATTTTGATAGACTCCCTTCTACAAATGGGAATTCCACATGCAATGGCTACAATTTCATAAAAATTGTTGACATAAAGCTTAGTTGGCTTAGTTGTCATCATTGGCAAACATCTAACACACCGGTACTCATGATAGAACAACAGTGGTGAACAAGTAGAATGAGTAAGTGAACAGTGTACCTTAACCGGTCACGTTTATATTGGTCTGGTCTTGTCCAACCGGTCTCAGCAGACACCACAGGATGTAGATGACTAACAGTTTGCACTCCATTGCAAACTTACCATTTAGTGCTTTATAATCCGAACCAGATTATGTGGAGCGATTTTCAATCAAACTAGAGTTAGCTTTTTCAGATGAACAAGAGTTAGCTTTATTTTCTGTGAGCGTTTCAAGGTAAACTAAAGATCTGTTTGCAAGCTTTTTGATCAAGGGTTCTGCATGCGAGATTTTTGGGAGAGTTATTGCTTGGCTGCACCGTTTGGTGTAATTTTAATAAGATAATTTCTTATAAATTCAAGTCATCATGCACTTAAAGATGTGTTGTTGAAAATCAAGAGCGAAAAGCGAGCAGAGAAGAAGAGCAAGGTCTTCTGAGAAGGATCACAGTCACAAAGAGTGAAAGAGAGAAAGATTCAACAACCAAGCAGAGGAAAGAGTGAATAGGTATGATCTGAATCAACAGATACAGTGTCAAAATAAGATCATTGCTTTTCTTATGTGAAGCATATTTAAATCCCTTAAACAGGGTGAACCCTAACAGGTTCTATTGTATAAATCCCTTCACCGAGTGACATCTTTGCTGATGTTTTAAGTCCTCTGATAAGACGACTCCTTATAGGGTCAAGGTCTTAACCAATCTTCTATTAAATCCCTTAATCGGGTAACACTCTGACCAGTGCTTTGTAAGCCTTTAACAGGGCAGCTTTATTACTACAGTAGTGGAGTTTCATGGGTTCTGTCACACCATGGTTTTTCCTTCTAACTGAGAGTTTCCACGTATAAATCTTGTGTTGACCTATGCATTTGATTTTCGTTTATGTTTGTAAAAGCATTCTTTTGTTTTCAAAATTAACAGGAATTTTAATTAGAGGAAAAGAATACAAGAAATTGAGATTATTGATTCACCCCCCCCCCCTCTCAGTAGCCGATTAGGATTAACAATTGGTATCAGATCCAAGTCCTCAGCAATAGAAAGCTTAACCGCTAGAGAAAAGATCATGGAGGGTTACAGGTATCAGAAGCAGCTGGAAGAAGCCAATGAAATGATTATCTCTCTTGAAAATAGGTTGAGAAGATCTTTGCCAAGGGAAAAGAGCTGGCTCTACTACTGAGTGAAAGTCAGGAAACAATCGAAGAACTCTCTGGGCAGAGTTGTTTTGATGAAGCTGAAAAAATGATCTCTGATCTCATGGAGAAGAATTTGAATCTGACTGATCAAATCTCCAATTTGAAAAGAGAACAAGAAGCTCATGCTCTGAGGATGACTGAACTCATTGAAGCAAGCAAAAAAGCTGAGGATGAGAAGAATAGTGCCATAGAAGCACAGTTGACTGCTGCGAGAGCAAGAAACCTGGCTGAAGATGCATTAAGAGAGAGTGATACTCTCATATTATAACTGCATTCAGGCATGCCGGGAATAAACCAGGAAAATTCAATCATGCATGAACACTTGCATGATGAAGATGAGGCATGCAAAGAAATGGCTGCTGAAATTGAAAAACTGAAAGAACAACTGAAAACTCGTGAAGAGAGGAATGAGAAACTCGGAAGGTATAATGAAAGTTCTAAGAAGCTTGATGAGCAACTGAAAGCTCAAAGAAAGCATAAGGATCCCACAAGACTTGGGTACATCAGTCTAAGCAACAATGAAACCGGTGAGTCCTCTAGAGTAAAGCAAAGCAAGAAGGAAAAGAAGAAACCGATAGGAGACAAAGGTAAAAAGTTCTTTAAACCCTCTTGCAAACATTGTGGCAAACCGAGTCATAAATCAAATGACTGCACGAATGCACTGGTGAAACCGTTCACCACTAACAGTTACTGTAGTAATTGTTATAAGTATGGTCACGGGACCTTTGAATGCAAGTCACGTTCCAACAGTATGTCCAGTGGAAGCAGGGGAAGCTTTAAAGGCTATTGCTATGCATGCAATAAATTCAGACAAGGTTGAAGAATGCAGGTCTAAAACCATGGCATTCAAATCTCCACCGAGACCGGTATTCCATAATAGGAATGTTAACCGGAGCACATCTAACTGTGTTACCTGTGGACCATCAGGACATAGGAACACTAAATGTCACTCACCCATGGACAAAGAAAGAAGGGTCAATCCATGAAGAGGAACCGATATGGCTTGTTACAACTGTAACAAGATTGGGGATCTAGCTAAAGACTGCAGGAACCGGTCAATGAACAAAGGAAAAGGCCCAGCTAAACAGGTCAAGAAGCATTTGTCCCCCAATCAAAAGGGAAACACCAATAAAGAGACCAACAATGAAGTTAAGAAGACTTGGTCCTAAAAGAGGACAAATAGTTTTGAAGAAGAGAAATAAGAGGTAAGGTCATCATCCACCGATGGTGATATCTCTCCAGCAAATTAAACCACAGGGCTTAAAGGGGAACAGGTAGCAATGCTACTATCCCCAGAGAACTGGTGAGATATGTTCTCACTCAGTCAAGGATAGAAACTGGGAAGGATTCACCGGTCTAACACCTTAACCAGTCATATAGAGAAGCTGACGTATCAAGGTCGATGTCTCAATCGAGGATTAGTAAACAGGTAAAGAGTCAGTGAGCCGGTTGATAAAGGTAAAGTAAGGTAAGGGTAATTAATACAGCAACCGTTAACAAATGTTACTGTTCGCTAATTACCGTTACAACCTGAGTATATAAAAGGGAAAGACGATTACTCATTTCACTTTACATTGCGTTTTGTGATTATTGATTAATAGATTGAGTAATCTTTCTTTCCGTGATTTGCGATCTTTGCTTTGCCTCATTGACGTCAATCAACTCAACAAACCTGTATATGATATAATCGCAGTACAAAATAAACAGAACGATATGGCTGGTGCCTTATCATCCATTCCTGACGGAGTATTGTTGACAGAAGATGTAACAGCTTTCATCCACAGCAAACAGGAGGAATTGGGTGAAACGTACAGTCAGAGTGAATACCTTGCGCTCTGTGAAGATGGAAAGCTTCAGGCGAAATACGCGAAGTTGGAAGCAGTCGGACTGATGAACGGGGTCAAATACCCAACTGTGTTTCGACCCGACTAGATTCGGTTGGTGCTTAGCAAAGTACACGATCCACATATGTGGCTTGCTAAAGGCGGCGTCACTCAAATAACCGAGGAAGATTTGCATAGAGTAACCGGATTCAACGCCACAGGGGAAGCTCTTACCCCAAGGACAATTGCCAACATCGAAGTCACTCGGCTCACCAAGTCGAAATCTGACAGTCGTATGATGACTATAACCGACATTGTAGACGACGGTGTCCGGTTTGTTGTTGTTGTCATTGGTTACAAAGTTTACCAGTCGAGCAACCTCAACAGCATACCAGGGGGTGCGATTCATGCAACGCACAGAATCATGCATGATAATGCTCAGTATGACATATGCGCTATGTTGATGAACCAGATTTTTGAGAACCTGAAAAAGCTCGGTATGGTGAAGAAGTTTATAAAGTATGGGACTTTGTTGGTATGTCTCTATTTCTATTATCAAAATTTCTTTCCAAGAATAGGTAAAGTTTCCTAGTTAGCAGATAAACCGATAATGGTTCAAATAGGTGATATAGTTAACAGTTTGGGGAACCGGTTTAACAAAGTAATGACTGATTACTTTGAGGCTTATCAGCTAAGAATGCATCAAATGGAAAAAATTCCTTCGACTATTGTAGAGGAGTACAAGGATGAAATATGCTTCCTGGTGAGCACTGATCACTGCATCATCTAGGTTGTTGAGCCTAGGACCGAGTATGCACCAGAACTTGGTTACAAGATCACAACCAAGACTACAAAAGCTTACGCCGATGCACTTCAAAAAAGTAACTTGGATCTTTTTGCCAACCGGTTTGGCACTTACGAGGAGATTAGTGCAAGTTTGAAGAAGAATGCACCTTCCAAGGCACCAAAGAAGGTATATGTCAAACGGTCTCCTACGCCAAGCAAAAGGAAGCCAACTGTGCAAGAACCAAGAGTTCAAAAGAAGGCACAACCAATGACAACTGAACCTTCACAAGGTGAGGACTCTGAGGAAACAAAGGCAAAAGAAACCACCACATATCTCAGAAAGAGGAAGACCGGAAAACTGGTAAAGGAGGATGCACCAAAAGGAAGGAAACCAACCATAGATGAGATGGTTGAAGGAGTAAAGCAAACAGGAAGAATGGTTGTTGTCAAAAGAAGATATGAGCTTTCAAATGATGAAGATAGGAGGAAACTGGAAGAGGTTGTAGTATATTGTCTTCACAAGTTTAAATTAACTCCTACAGAGATTCATAGCACAATACCTGCAGAGCTACATGAGATAATTAACGGAAGATGGAAATCTTCTATAGCTAAGGAAAAAGAGCTAAGAATAAGGGCACTGTTGGAAGTGCAAGACCATATCAGCCTGCCAAAGGCAACGAATCAAGTTGATCTATACAAACAAAGCTTTAACGTCAGGAAGAGGATTGGTCAAGTCCTGATAGGAGAAGTTGATTTACTTCATGATGAAGGTGTTGCCATCTGGTCAATCGTTCTTAAACAGCAACATCAAGCCAAAGTTGAATGTCAAAAGACCTCAATGCAACCAAAAAAGGACATTGGCAGAGGAAAGGGCATTTTGGGAGTCGACACACCGGTCCAAGCCAAGCCTGTAACTGAACCGGTCATCATAGACATCACCAAAGACATTGGTGGTGATCTAACTCCACCAACTATCATTGCATCTCCAAAAAAAGGTAAAGCTCAAACCCTAATTGTAGATGATATAGTTGATGAAATTCTGGACTTTGGAAAAGTGACCAATGCTGCAAAGTGGTTCAATGCTTTAGGCACTGATGATAAAGAGAAAATTGAAATTGCTCTATTAGAGAGCTTTCTAGATTTCAATCTGGGTCCTAAGGACTACAGGCCCCTCTTCCCTACTGAATTGAACAAAAGGCTAATGACCAAATGGAGAGTTGGAAGCAGAGTCACTTAATATGGATATAAGAGACGGGGTGGCAAAAATAATAAATGGTCAAGACAAAGAAGTGTATGAAGACAGTCGAACTTTGGAAGAATTTTAACTTCAGCACTCTTCAGAAAGGACAAGAGAAAATAACATTAGAAAAGGTTTCTTTGGAAACACCTAAGTCAACAGGTCCGTAGGACATCTCTCAAGATGAACAGGCAAAGGAGTTTGTACAACCGCAAAAGTTCACAATTGGTGAACAAGTCACAACAGGTGATCAAAGTAAAACCGGTGAGAAGGATAATACCAGTGAACAGTTCACAACTAGTGAACAGCTTAACATCAGTGAAGAGATTCCAACAGGTGTACAAGGTACACCACTGAGACCAGCAAAACAAGAAATGGGGAAGTCATTGGCTAAGGTGATTGAAGAAAAAGAAACCGAGAAAGTTGAAATGGTCATGTGTGATCAATAGGTTACAGAAGAACAACAGGAAGAAGAGCATCCACTAGAAGAAGAGGAGCATCCAGAAGAGTTACAACAACAATAAAAGCCTCAACAAGAAGAAGAGCCTGCAAAAGAAAAAGAAGAAGAGCCTCTTATAGAGGAAGAGGAGAAGCATGTTGAAGAAGAGTCTGCAAAGGATATAAGGCAAAAGCAACAGGTAGATGTACCAACTGCTTCTTCATCAAAGAGAGCTATCTTTTGTGATAGACTCTGAATCTGAGGAAAAGTTAGCACATCTCCAACAGGTTTCACTGTGGTTGACATAAGCAAAATGTCAACTAGACAGTTGAAGTAGCTCACTAAGAGAAAACATGACATGGTTCTCACAAGCGTGGAAAATATTTTATACAATATTTCACCTGACCCTGACGTAGATGAAGAGGAACCCATTATTGATCAATTAGAGATATTGGCACAAGCGATCAGTGAAGATGTTGCAGATCCAGAAACAGTTGCCATTGATCATTATGAAAAGAAAAGAATAACTATTCTTCGTGGAAAGGTTGAAGAACTTAAAGCCGCTGTGGCTACCAACACCGGTGAGCTAAAGCAACAGGTACAAGAAGCTAGGAGGTTAATTACAAGAACTTCAAACTTTGAAGATTTTGTAAAAAACATAACAGAGAGAACTTAAAGGACAACAAAAGAGCTTAAGGAAATAACACTAAAAGAATCCAAGATCTCATTGGATTTCAGCTATTCATCGCGCCTACTTTTGATCTAATGCACAAATCAACAAATGATGCTGAAAGACTTCTCAATGAGCCTAACTACAAGACAATTGAGGATATGGAGAACCTAATTGTCTCTCTACAAACTATGAAGTATACCTTAGATCAAGTAAAAGGTACTTGGAAACCTTTCCTAGTCTCTGCTAGGAAGATTTATAAGGATATCTTCAACAAGCTCCAATTATAAGGAATGCACACCCTTTGTCCCTTGCAGGCAAAAAGGGGAAGATAACTTTCAGACGGAGATTGGTAGAGAAATGTGAGAAGCTACCGTATGAGACTAATCAGATGACAAGGAGAGTTCAAACCAGTATAACAAGATACAAATAGAGCAGGTCTACAGGGGAAGTGTGATACTCTACAGGGAGTGTATGTGTTGATGTGTTTTGCCACCAATGCCAAAGGGGAAGATTGTTGACATAAACCTTAGTTGGCTTAGTTGTCATCATTGGCAAACATCTAACACACCGGTACTCATGATAGAACAACAGTGGTGAACCAGTAGAATGACTAAGTGAACAGTGTACCTTAACCGGTCACGTTTATACAGGTCCGGTCTTGTCCAACCGGTCTCAGCAAACACCATAGGATGCAGATGACTAACAATATGCACACCGGTTTGCACTCCATTGCAAACTTACCGGTTAGTGCTTTATAATCCGATCCGGATTATGCGGAGCGTTTTTAAGTTAAATTGGAGCTCGCTTTTTCAGATGAACTGGAGTTAGCTTTATTTTCTGCGAGCTTTTCGAGGTAAACTAAAGATTTGTTTGCAAGCTTTTGATCAAAGGTTCTACATGCAATATTTTTGGGAGAGTTACAGCTTGGCTGCACTGTTTGGTGTAATTTTAATAAGATAATTTCTTATAAATTCAAGTCATCATGCACTTAAAGATGTGTTGTTGAAAATCAAGAGCGAAGAGCAAGCAGAGCAGAAGATGACAGTCCCAACCGGTGCTGAGAGGGGAGGGGTGAATCAGCACTTGTAAAAACCTTTTCTCGCTAAATCCAATGAAGTAAACTTACAACACAAAAGGCAAACAAATTTAAGAAAATAATAACAGTAAGTAAACAATCACAAAGTGACACCAAATTTATCACGTGAAAACCCGATTAGGGTAAAAACCACGGTGTGAGGAGACCTCACAAATTTTGTACTCTCCTGGAGTACGCCATGTTAAGAGCTTTCCCATTTAAAGGATAAAAGCGCACTTGCTAGATGCGAGCCAGTCAAGGGATTTGTTACAATAAGGTCTACTAGGACCTGCCTGATTAAACGACTTTTAAACCCCTTAAACGATGTCGCTCGGTTAAGGGGTTTCGATACAAGGGACCTGTTAGAGACCACCCAAATACTGGGATTTGTCTATTGTAGTTTCCTAGAAAACAATAGAAGTGTGATTTTTACAGATGGCTTTGCTTAGCCTGATAAGATCTCTATTTACGCTCAACTAAGAATCAACACCGGTCACCGCAGGTGTATTCTCATCTACTGTTGTGTTGTTTTTGTGATGTCCCCTTCTAGCTAGAGACATCATTCTAGCTATTGATTAGCCTATCATTGGCCCCTCGTAGGCTAGTAGAGACGGATAGAGGGTCAATTTGTGCACAGAGGAGATATGCTTATTTGATGGTTCGACTTTTGCAAAGCTCAGCACCCTTGATTTGGTATGGAGAGGTTTCAGACTCTGTTTGTTTGAGTTTTGTTATTTTTAGCAACTTTCAGAGTCATAAAGATGGACCCCTGCTATTTTTAGAAATATTATTTGATCACATGGAAAATTATTATGCCAACTCCAGCTGCAGACGATTAAGCCAGATTCGCATTTTTGAGGGAGTTATTCAGTTTTCAGTGATTATATATTAATTAAATGGCAAAGGATTTAATATTAAGCTGTAAGTTGACTTTATATTAAATCACTTAAGTGATGGGTCTTAATATCATAAAGCGGGCCAAATTAATGTATTAATTTATTGGCATGTTTTCCTAAGTCTAAATCATTAAATTTATTTAATGATTATATTTTTAGTGCCTTGAAGAAAGTAATCACAGCTTTTCGAGGAATTGTGAATTAGGGTTGGAAAGCCTATTTATGCTTGTTGGGGAAAGAAGAAAGGCATCCATTGTTATTGTTATTGATTATTGCTTCTTCCTCTGAGCTCTAGACAAAGGTTTTCAGCATTTCACCATTGGAGAAACGTAGTTTTCTTCTGTGTTCGCCATTTGAGCCAGTGAAATACTTGGTGAATCTGGTATTGTGGACAGGGTCTCATCCAGAGATTCTTATTGTGCTTCAGCAGAGAGATTTGCTCGCAGTTGTGAAAAGATAATATCGGTCAGTTTTCGGTGATTATATATTAATTAAATGGCAAAGGATTTAATATTAAGTTGTAAATTGACTTTATATTAAATCACTTAAGTGATGGGTCTTAATATCATAAAGGGGGCAAATTAATGTATTAATTTATTGGCATGTTTTCCTAAGTCTAAATCATTAAATTTATTTAATGATTATATTTTTAGTGCCTTGAAGAAAGTAATCGCAGCTTTTCGAGGAATTGTGAATTAGGGTTGGAAAGCCTATTTATGCTTGTTTGGGAAAGAAGAAAGGCATCCATTGTTATTGTTATTGATTATTGCTTCTCGCTCTGAGCTCTAGACAAGGGTTTTCAACATTTCACCATTGGAGAAACGTAGTTTTCTTCTGTGTTCGCCATTTGAGCCAGTAAAATACTTGGTGAATCTGGTATTGTGGAGAGGGTCTCATCCAGAGATTCTTATTGTGGTTCAGCAGAGGGTTTTACTCGCAGTTGTGGAAAGATAATATCGGCTAGCAGTTGGGAATTGATGAAGACAAATTATATCATATAGAGGTTGAAATGTGGGGACAAAACGACATCTTCAGCATTTACTACTTCAGCAAATATATAATTACAGCAGCACATGACAGTCTTATTCTAGGTTTTTTATGTAGTTCATAGTTGCCTTTGGTGATATTTTTCCAATAAAAGATTGTTTGGATTTTACTTGTATTTCATTAGAAAATAAATAGAAGTTGCAGCAGTATTTCAAGTTGTTTCAGAATTTCAGATTATGGTATATTTGTTTTTTGCTCTAAAACTTGTGAAAACCACAAAAAAACTATAAACTTTCAAAACAAATATTGAGACAAAACACCTTTAGCAATTAGAGCCTATGAAGGGTTCTTACAGTGGTATCAGAGCTAAATCTTGTCATCCTGAGGGTTTAGTTATTACATGCAGCCAAAGCAGGTTGGTTCACACAGGTATTATACACGCAAGAGAGCCTTACTTGAAGGCGAACAAGTTTTAGAACAATCGGTCATCATGGGTGACAGGCGTGACGGTAGCCCACCCAGGGTAAACAAGAGTGATGAAGACCAGGAAACCAAAGATTTTTTTAGAACTATGGCAACAGGGCAGCAGCAGGTGGCCCAAGCATTATAGGCACTAACTACCATAATGGAGTGGATGAATCCACCTGACAGGCAGAATAGGGAACATGAGGATAACATGAGTGCTATAGGTTCTCCACGAGCACAAAGGACACACTGTAGGATAGCAGATAGACCCACACGTCCTACCTTTGTTAGGGAGGAACCAGTGCAGGATCCAGTAGAGGAAGCTGGGGATGAGATGTTTGCAGACATCCTTATGGCTGCAAATGATGAGTGGGAACTATTGGCCCCACATGTGCGAGAAAGGATGACCTTTGAAAGGTTTGTGAACCAAAGGAGAGAACACTACCGTGCAGTCAGACAGGACAGGAGACCCAGGGGGCAAAATAATGAACTAAAGCGTGCTACAAGCAAGTTTTCCTTGTCCACTTTTGATGGTAGTGGTAGATTGACAGCGCAAGCTTGGATCCACAAGCTTGATACCTTCTTAGCGTTGAGGCCTATGACAAAGATTGAGGCAATAAAATATGCCACCTTACATTTGGAGGGAGTAGCACACGATTGGTGGTATCACGGGTTGATCACTCTTCAGCACAACCAGGTGACTTCTTACCAGGACTTCGTGGACAGATTGGTTGAAAGGTTTGATAGGAATGATCCAGAGGTATACTTTAGAGACCTGGCACAACTCAAACAGACAAGGAGCTTAGAGCATTTTATTAATGAGTTTCAACGGTCCTCAGTTATGGTGCCAGACATATCAGAGAGGAGGTTAATAATATTATTTACTGAAGGCTTAGCCAAACCAGTCAGAGGTTGGGTAAAGGCTTTTGATCCTTCCACATTGAATGATGCTATGAAGAAAGCTAGGAGCATAGAGCATGCAGCCCTAGTAATCAAATTTCAGCCCAAGGCAGCTTCCTCCAGCCAGAACAATAAGCCATTCTTTAAGAAACCAAAGAAGACTGAATTTAAACCCGAAATTAGAGATAAATCTTTTGCACCTCTTGACAGGGAAACACTTAATAATTTGCGGAAGAAGAAATTGTGTTTCTATTGCAAAGGACCTTATGATATGAACCATGATTGTCCTTTAAGACCCAAGGGCAAAGCAAACAGGGTTATGTGGGCTTATTATGAGGATTCCGATTCTGAAAATTCAAACCAGCAATCTTAAAATGAGGAATCAGCTGAAGAAAAGGAAAGCACGGGTGATGAAAAGACTGAGGGTGGACTTAAGGAGGCCCGACTCACTAGTGTGCAGCAGGAGGGATCATTCAGGATGAGGGGAGTATTGGCAGGGCAGCGAGTTATCACCTTGCTCGATACGGATGCCACTCATAATTTTATTGATTTCAGGCTTGTTGAGAGACGTGGGATTCAGATAGAGCAGTTTAAGGGTCTAAGAGTGAGGGTAGCTGATGGCTACGTCCTCAAATGTGATAGGAAGATTACAGGTCTACCCCTGAGGATTAATAACTTTGACTTCAAAGCTGATTTTTATGTTGTAAACATGGGTGACACAGATCTAGTACTTGGTATGACTTGGTTGCATGACATTGGAGTGTTCACTCTCGATTTGAGAGACATGGAGATGAAGTTTCAATCGGATGGAAAGACACATATACTTAAGGCCATCCGTGACAATGAGTTTAGGATGATGTCCTGCAGACACATGGGGAGCTTGCTGAGACATGACCAAGTTGAGTGGGCAGCCCGTTGCACTTTGGTGCCATCACAAGGGCAGCAACATTCTGAGTATCATCCAAACATACAGGCACTGAGAATCAAACATAGTAAGGTGTTCAGTGACATTCCACCGGGTAGTCGTCCTGATAGAGGTATTGAGCACATCATTGAGTTGGAGAAGGGTGCCAAACCCATTATGATTACACCCTACAGACATCCAAAGAGATTGAAGGATGGGATTGAGAAAACCATCAAGGAACTACTTGCTATGGGGCACATTAGACCAAGTAAGTCTCCTTTTGCTTCTTTTGTGGTTTTAGTGAAGAAGAAGGATGGTACTTTTAGGATGTGCATAGATTACAGGGTCCTAAACCAGAAGACTATCAAAAATAGGTACCCCATACCACGGATTGATGAGTTATTAGATGAGTTACACGGAGCATGCTTCTTCTCCAAAATTGACTTGAGATCAAGGTATCATCGGATCCGAGTCAGAGAGCAGGATATAGAGAAGACGGCATTTCGGTGTCATTGTGGCCATTTTGAGTTTGTAGTTATGCCATTTGGGCTAACTAATGCTCCAGCCACTTTTCAGTCCACGATGAACAGAGTATTTCAGCCTCAGTTGAGGAAATTTGTGTTAGTCTTCTTTGATGACATCCTGGTGTATAGTAGGACATGGGATGAGCATGTGTGGCACTTAGACACTATGTTGAGTATTTTGAGCAGGGAATCCTTATATGCAAAGGAGTCTAAATGTGATTTGGGATTATCAGAGTTATTATATCTGGGTCACATTATCAGTGCACAAGGAGTACGCATGGATCCTGAAAAGATTCGTGCTATTGTCGAGTGGCCTACTCCAGTAAACCTGACACAGTTGAGAGGATTTTTGGGGCTGTGTGGGTTCTACCGGAGGTTTGTTAGTGGATATTCTAGGCATGCAGCACCCTTGACGAATTTGATGAGGAAGGGGGCTTTCTTGTGGACTCCTGATGCACAAGAGTGTTTTCATAAATTCAAGGAATTGATGACTTCTTGTCCAGTGCTAGCATTGCCAAATTTTAGTAAGCCATTTGAGCTTCATTGTGATGCATCTGGTGAGGGCGTTGGAGCGGTGCTTATGCAAGACAAGCACCTGATTGTGTATGAAAGTAGGAAGCTCCGGGGACCTGAGAGGAGCTTCAGCATTTATGATAAGCAAATGTTGGCCATAATGCATGCTTTGGCCAAATTCAGACAGTATTTAGTGGGCAGCAAATTCAGCATAAAAACAGACCACAATAGTCTGAAACATTTCCTGGGGCAGCGAGATCTTAATGACAAGCAGCAAAAATGGGTAACTAAATTACAGGCATATGACTTTGATATTACCTATTTCAAGGGGACACAAAATGTAGTAGCAGATGCCTTGTCACGAAGACCCCACTTGAGCTTGATGATGGATATATCAGAGGACTGGAGACATTTGATCCTTGCAGAGTATGCAAAGGATACATGGGCATCAGGATTCATAGACGGATCGGTTCAGGATAGTGATTTCACCCTTGTGAATGAGCTCATCATTTACAAAGGGCGCATTTATTTGGTGCCAGGGTCAGAGGTGAGGAGGATGGTGTTGAGAGTTTATCATGACTCACCTATAGCAGGACATTCTGGTTTTTATAAAACCTACCGGCAGATTCGTGAGCGTTTTTCTTGGAAAGGACTCAAGGCTGAGGTGTTATAGTATGTTAGAGAGTGCCCTACTTGCCAGCAGAATATACAAGAGCACTCTTATCCAGCCGGTTTACTTCAGCCACTTCCGATTCCTCACAGAAAGTGGGAGTGTTTGTCCATGGACTTCATCACAGGACTGCCGAGAGCCCAGGGCAGAGACTGTATATATGTTGTTGTTGATTGGCTTACGAAGTTTGCCCACTTCTTCCCGATCACTGCTACATACACTGCTACCCAATTGGCACATTTATTCTTCAGAGAGGTATTCAGGTTGCATGGCTTACCTCGGAGCATTGTTAGTGACAGGGACAGCAGATTTATGAGTCACTTTTGGCAAGAGTTATTCAGATTGTGCGGGATAGAGCTCACTCCGAGTACTAGTTACCACCCCCAGACGGATGGACAGACTGAGATAGTCAACAAATGGGTGGAGGGATACCTCAGGAACTACATAGCAGGGCAGCAGAAGGCTTGGGTTAAATGGATTTACCTATCTGAGTATTGCTACAATTCCACTTATCACATGTCTATTCAGATGTCACCTTTCATGGCATTGTATGGGTATGAGGCACCCAATTTCATGGATCTTTTGCTGAGCGATAGTAGAGTGCCTAGTGCTGGAGACTCGTTACAGGAGAGCCAAGACATTGTAAAGGCTCTTAAGGAGAATATTACTAAGGCACATAATCAACAGAAGCAGTATGCGGATCAGAACAGGACTGAACAGATTTTTGAGGTAGGGGATATGGTGTACTTGATGTTACAGCCTTACCGCCAGTCCACTCTTAAAAGGAGTGGTGCTGAGAAATTGAAGCCAACATACTATGGACCTTTCAAGGTGATCAGGAGGGTTGGAGAGGTGGCGTATCAGTTGGATTTACCAGCAGAGAGTAAAGTCCATAATGTTTTTCATGTGTCACGTCTCAAAAAGGCATTAGGTCACCAGATTGTTCCTTCTACAGTGCTTCCACCCTTGGAAGATGAAGGGAAGTTGGTTTTAGTGCCCGAGGCTATTTTGGAGTTTAGGGAGAGAAACTTGAGGAGGCGCACTATCAGGGAGTACTTGGTGAAATGGAAGGACATGCCAATTGAGGATGCCACTTGGGAGAGCGAGGAGATTTTACAGCATCCAAAATTGAGATTGCTTGAGGACAAGCAATTTCAAGAAGGGCGGACTGTGATGTCCCCTTCTATCTAGAGACATCATTCTAGCTATTGATTAGCCTATCATTGGACTCTCGTAGACTAGTAGAGACGGATAGAGGGTCAATTTGTGCACAGAGGAGATATGCTTATCTGATGGTTCAACTTTTGCAGAGCTCAGCACCCTTGATTTGGTATGGAGAGGTTTCAGACTCTGTTTGTTTGAGTTTTTCTATTTTTAGCAACTTTTAGAGTCATAGAGATGGACCCCTGCTATTTTTAGAAATATTATTTGACCACATGGGAAATTATTATGCCAACTCCAGTTGCAGATGGTTAAGCCAAATTCGCATTTTTGAGAGAGTTATTCAGTTTTCGGTGATTATATATTAATTAAATGGCGAAGGATTTAATATTAAGTTGTAAATTGATTTTATATTAAATCACTTAAGTGATGGGTCTTAATATCATAAAGGGGGCCAAATTAATGTATTAATTTATTGACATGTTTTCCTAAGTCTAAATCATTAAATTTATTTAATGATTATATTTTTAATGTCTTGAAGAAAGTAATCGCAGCTTTTTGAGGAATTGTGAATTAGGGTTGGAAAGCCTATTTATGCTTGTTGGGGAAAGAAGAAAGGCATCCATTGTTATTGTTATTGATTATTGCTTCTTGCTCTGAGCTCTAGACAAGGGTTTTCAGCATTTCACCATTGGAGAAACGTAGTTTTCTTCTTTGTTCGTCATTTGAGCCAGTGAAATACCTGGTGAATCTGGTATTGTGGAGAGGGTCTCATCCAAAGATTCTTATTGTGCTTCAGCAGAGGGTTTTACTCGCAGTTGTAGAAAGATAATATCGGTTGGCAGTTGGGAATTGATGAAGATAGATTATATCATATAGAGGTTGAAACATGGGGACAGAACAACATCTTCAGCATTTACTACTTCAGCAAATAAATAATTACAGCAGCACATGACAGTCTTATTCCAGGTTTTTTATGTAATTCATAGTTGCCTTTGGTGATATTTTTCCAATAAAAGATTGTTTGGATTTTACTTGTATTTCATTAGAAAATAAATAGAAGTATTTCAGATTATTTCAGAATTTCAGATTATGGTATATTTGCTTTTTGCTCTAAAACTTGTGAAAACCACAAAAAAACTATAAACTTTCAAAACAAATATTGAGACAAAACAGCTTCAACAATTAGAGCTTGTGAAGGGTTCTTACAGTTTTGCACAATCTGTTATCTCTCTTTCTCTACTTCTTTTACCTTTGTTTTTGTAGCATATAGGTTCACTCTTTTTATTGACAGAATGAAGGCAACTTTTCTTCACAACAAACATAAGAATATATACAGATTTGTTGCCCTAACTGAGCCTCAAATGTATGACCTAATCCTGAGATCTTATGATTACATCACTTAGTGAAGTAATGATTTTCTGAGCAAACATCCGATTCATGCTCTAGCTTTATCTGCTTTATGAAGAAAACAGCAATTGCGTGTTAAGCAACCTTTCTTCATAGGAGATAACACCTTGATTTAAAGCCTTTGAATCCGGCTTTAAATCCTTCAGTCGCGCCACAAGTTCCTTTACCTGCGCCTCAAACAAATAACCATGACAACTCAAGATCACTCGGATGTACTGCAATAAATCTCGGTGAAGACTGAGTTGGTTGAAACAGATAGTTGACAGTTGACTTTCTCGGTTCACATCGGAGTCTTATAATATATCCGTCCTTCGATCTGTTGCAGTTTCTTTCTTGTCTTACCGGTTGCATTTTCCTCGATGTGCTTCCTATCGCATGGATTACCGGTTTCATTGTCCCGATTATGTTATAGATACTAGTTGTATATTGCTTATAGCTACTCTTGTCTATACTGGTTTTAGCTTAGTTCTTGGGTGAAACCGGAATACTCTCTTACCTATTTGAGTGACTTGTCAGGTTACTGATGCTTAGTGTAGCAACCGGTTACAATGATTTACAAACCAGCCTCTCTTGATGTAGATTTTCTTAGAGCATCAACCTGTATAGAGATGACATGTGTCTATCCTCTTTTGCCAATCAATGGCAATACTTGGACCGGTAGAGAGCTTACCCGTTACCATCATTTGATGCTAACAGAAGAGCGGGGTCTTCTGCGAAGGATCACAGTCACAAAGAGTGAAAGAGAGAGAAAGATTCAACAGCCAAGCAAAAGGAAAGAGTGAACAAGTATGATCTGAATTGACAGATACAGTGTCAAAATAAGATCATTTCTTTTTTTATGTGAAGCATATTTAAATCCCTTAAACAGGGTGAATGCTAACAGGTTCTATTATATAAATCCCTTCACCGGGTGACATCTTTGTTGATGTTTTAAATCCTCTAATAAGGTGACTCGTCACAAGGTCAAGGTCTTAACCGATCTTCTATTAAATCCCTTAATCGGGGAGCACTCTGACTAGTGTTTTGTAATCCTTTAACAAGTTAGCTTTATTACTGTAGTAGTGGAGTTTCGTGGGTTCTATCCCACTGTGGTTTTTTCCTTCTAACCGAGGGTTTCCACGTATAAATCTTGTGTTGACCTGTGCATTGGATTTTTGTTTATGTTTGTCAAAGCATTCTTTTGTTTTCAGAATTAACATGAATTTTAATTAGAGGAAAAGAATACAAAAAATTGAGATTACTGATTCACCCCCACCCTCTCAATAACCGGTTAGGATTAACAAAAATAGCGACTTTACATCTAAACTTACGATCTTTGGTGACTAATTTCCTACAAAATAAAGGCTTGGCTTTGCCAACAACCTCCTTTATTTTCTTTTAGTCTCATTTCTCCTAGGAGCTTATGATCAATGACTTCGACTAGCGGAAATAGTGATCCTAATAAATTGATGGCCCTACAAACTCATATCTCATCTTTATTGTTTGGTGACAGCCAAATCTACGATTGCCTACCATCTCTTTGTTGCAGTGTTTTCTTCTTGGCAGCATCCTTCAAAAAACTCCTTAGTAGATTAATACAATTTCATTTGACTGTCTTTGACAGCAGCTTATGACCTCTTCACTACCAATACGGCGACTAATCAAATTTAACTACAATCTCCTTTGATAGCAACATATTTCTATTGAATATGGTGGCATTGATGTCAAAGATTGATGATCAAGGTCATATATATCTCAAGAGATTATTCAAAATAATAAAGAATTGGATTGAGCTACTTAAGTTGCTTGTGTGTGTACTTGAGCTGCTTGTCCACTTTCTTGCAAGTCTGATTTTATGGCTTGTCAGCATTAGAATATTCAAATGGTCAATTTCTTTGTTAAGGGGAGGCATTAGTCTTGGTGAATGGCAGCTTAATTGAAACACATATACTCCATTTGTTTGGACAGTGTGAGATATCAAAACTTAGGCATTTTTCTTTTGGGAATCATATTTATTATTCCTCCTATCTCTGGTTGATTGTTGAGTATAACATCTTTTAAAAACATGTTGAAATCGTTTATCATGAATAAATTAATATATGTCGTTTTTAAAAAGAGATTCGATGCCTGTTTATGGTGGTACTTGGTATTATTTTTCCAGCTGGGCATTTTTCAAAGGATAGAGAAGATCATGAGGAGTCATGGGTCCTTAATTAAATGGCGATTTCTCAATTTAGACTGGGCATTTGATTTCCTGAATGTGATTGATATGGTGTTGTTTTGCCACTGATTCAAACTAAAAAGTGGAAACCATGAGTATTTATAATATGATATTTTTCAGCTACAGCTATCGAACAAATATATATATTGCATAAATAGGAGCTGAGCGTTTTTCCAGATGTTGTGCCCTCTAGAATTGTTGGAGCATTGATTGCTTGCTGGTACGAGAGTGAGGATTTGATACATTCTGTGAAAAAGATACAAGTGTCGTGAGATTATGAAGTTGCAATTGGATAGTATTCAATGTTCATCGAGTGTAATATGCAAGTATGTGTCAATGCATTGACTTGTGAGATGGTATGAAGAGAGAATAAAAATGATTATGCATGTTTTTGCATTGTGTGGACATCTGGAATAGACTGGGCAGTATACTTTCCTGAGTCGAAAGAAATGGAGCTGTTCATATAAGACTTCAGTTGTTTCTTGTTTTTGGAAGAGTCAGTGAAATCAGTCAACATATGTTCTTAGTGAAGTGTTAATGATATTTCTGCAGTTGCCAGGTAGTCAAAATTCTGAAGTTGCTACATATTTTTGATTGAGGAAGTTGAGTCGTTGGTTTTTAAGGGTAGTATCCATGCCTTAGTTTTCATGAGTAGCGTTAATCCTTGTGTAATGTTATGTTATCCTTTTAAAGGCGTCGTTTTTGTGTAACAGAAAAGTATGGTGTTTTTGGCATTTAATAATAATTGTTCCTTCAATATAAGTGCACCGCGCTTGGTGAAGAGGAGATAAAAAGGAGGAACTCAAGGCTGTGTGAGAAGACATTGCTGAGACAACATATACAAAACAATGATAATTTCAATGATTTATGAAGTTTGATTTCAATTTTTTAAGTTTAAAATTTTATGTTGGATTTCAATTTTACTAATGTTTAGAACTATCCAAAATACAAATATTTCAAATGAAATATTAAGATGGTGTACTTAAAAACTGATTTTTTATTTTACATATGTAATGTGAAAAGGTGTACTTCAGGCAGGTTTCTAATTAGATTGAGAATATTTATTTTTTAATTTATATTTATAATTATTTTAATAGTATTTAGATTTAGATTTTAGGTGAAAAAACATAAATTGTTTTTTAAATCAAACACTCCTATCAATAATTTAACTACAACTTCATTATTTTTTATTTCAATCTTCATTTTTTTAGTGTTTTAAAAGTGTTACTTTTATTTTCCCATGGTAAGAGACATGATAAGGCATTATCTAGATAGAGTATCATAATGGAATAAAATCTTCTAACTACTATAATAGCTATTTGTGTTTTTAATTATAAATTTGTTGTTGTGGTTTAGGCTCGTAAGTATAAATTAATTTCAATCATCTATGTATCTATGAAGTTGGATCCCAAATTTTTACATTAATTTTCTTTTCACTAATCTTTATGAGCCACCCAAAGTGTGAGTATTTCAAATGATATGCTAAGATGGAGTATTTAGGGACTAAATGTCTTTTAAATTACATGTGAAATGGTGTAGTTTGGTCAAGTAAGCTTAAAGGAATTTGTGTTTATATTCTTGTGACATTATGTTAGGAGTATGTTGAATAATTAATTATTGTTCCCAACCTTAGTTCATTGTCATTTAACCAATCAATCCAAGGGTCTTGCCAAGGCGAATATGATCTTCATAATTATACTAATTCCCTTGAAGTGTTTTAAACATTGTTTGTTTGTTTGTTCTCAAATTCAATGCACACACATAGAGGTGAATAAGTTTTAGGCACCAAATTCCAATTGTATCAAGTGCAAATATTATACTTTTTCAATTATATGTAGAAGTTCATAAATGTGCTTAAAAAGTAAGATAACTTTTTCACCTACAAAAACAAAGATAGTGTAAATCAACTTTCTTAGCTTTGTGACAATTTCTTAAGGGGTCTTCAATATTTAACATCTATCTAGTGATATCTTGATAAAAATCAAAGCTAGGTACTCATTCATTTGATTTATTTAATTTGTATAATTATTTTTAGAATGGTACCGATCATGTGGTTACCTTCCTCGAGATATGCCCTACCAAGAAATAATTTTGTTTCATCATTTTGCCTGTTGAGTTTCCATTTTCCATTGATTGACTCAGTTCATTTTATAGTTTTTTTGCTGGTAATTTAGAAGCTCGCTTAAAAATATAAGTCAAACGCCATAAATTCAGTTGTCGTGAGGTGAATGTTGCCTGTCATGCCAATCACAACTCATTGGGTGTTGTTATTTTTGCCAGACCAGTCTTACATCATGTTAATTTCCCACAGGTTTCATGTCACTCTTTTTCAATTCGTGAGTTTCACGCCACTCTTTAATTCGCACGCCTCTGCATAAAATAATTTCATCTGTTGGCATTGAGTGATGGTAACCGGTAAGCCTACTACCAGTACAAGTACAAGTATTGTCATTGATTAGAAAAAGAAGATAGAGTTTTGTCATCTCTATTAAGTCTAAAGATCCAAGGAGATCTATATGAAGAAAGGATGGTTTGGCAAATGGTGCCAACATATAAGAACCAGTCCCTAGACAAAGCATCAGCAACTAGGTAATGAACACAGTCAAGAAAAGGAGGATTCAACCTTCAACCGAAAACCGTGGACCAGGCTACAACCGGTGTAGTCAAGTATAGAGAAAGCAACAGAAAACCGGTGTCAACAATACAACAAAGGAAGGTGCAACCAATAAGCCAAAGGAGAGACAGTCTCAGGTCAAAGACCCTTACCTGTTCACAGCATGAGGATCTCTATCGATCTAGTAATGACTCCGGTATGAACCGAGGAAGTCATAGTCAACTATCTGTTCCAACCAACTCTTTAAGCAGGATTTTCTACTACAAATTCAGAGATCTTTGAGTTAAACTGGTGATCGGTTTGGGGCGCGTCTTGAGGTTTTAAAGCCGAAATCAGTGGCTTTAAAACAAGGTGTTATCTCTTGTAAAGGAAAGATGTTTGACACGCATCTATTGTTTTCTTTTTACAGCAGATAAATCAAGGGCATGCATCGGATGTTTCCTTAGTGAACTGGTACTCCACTAAGTGATGAATCCGAGAAGGATCTGTAATTAGGTCATGCATGATGAGCATAATTAGGGCTAGGGCTCTATATATTCTTCTGCCTAAGGCGAATAGAAGTTGCCTTCATTCTGCCGAGAAAAAGAGTGAACCTGTATGTTGAAGGAGCCAGGGGTAAAGAAAGGAAAGAAGAAATGAAAAAAAAAAGTGTGCAGAGAAGCACAATAGTAGAGAACACACCTACAGTGACTGGTGATGCTTCTCAGTTGAGACAAATAGAGATCTTATTAGGCTCTGAAAAGCTATTTGTAAAAGGTCAATCTTTCTATTGTTCTCTAGCAATTACAATAGTTAAATCTCAGTATTTGGGTGGACTCTAACAAGTCCCTTGTATCAAATTCCTTAACCAGGTGACATCTTTCAAGGTGTTCAAAGTCCTCTAACCAGGCAAGCACTAATCGGCCTCATTCTAGCAATCCCTTAACCGGGTCACATCTAACAGTGCGTTTTGATCCTTTAACTGGTAAGGCTCCTAACAGGGCGTACTCCAGAAGAGTACAAAATTTGTGAGGTCTCCTCACACTTGTTTTCACCCTAATCAGGTTTCCACGTGATAAATCTGGTGTCACTGTGTGATTGTTTGCTTACTGTTATTAAATGTTTGAATCAGTCTCGCTCACAATTGTAAGTACACTTCACCAGAGTTAAGAGAAAAGTTTTAGAGGTGCTGATGCACCCCTCCCCTCTCAGCACCAATTGGGACTGTCAATTGGTATCAGAGCTAAGTCTTGTTTTCTTTATCGCTTAACCACATAAAGAAAAAGTCAAGATCATAAGAAAGGAAGGACTAAAGTTTTCAAAGGAAAACTTTACTTTGTGGTGCAGCAGAATGAAGCTGTTTATGAAGACCACTAGAGATTAGTACTGGAATCATGTTACCACCGATTATAGTGAACCCGCTGGCACTTTGACACCTGATGAACTGAAGATCAAAACCGAGCACACGGCTACTATAAATATGATAGCTAGCACGCTACCTGATCATGTCTATGCTGAGATTGAACATCTAGATTCTGCCTTCAAGATGTGGGGCAAGTTGCAAGTTGTTTATGGAGGAGACCCAAATGTTCAAAGAGCCAAGGTTGAAAGCCTCAGAGGAAAGTATGATGACATGAGGATGAATGAAGGAGAAGACATCGAGCAATACAACAACCGGATCAAAGAGGTGATCAACTCCATCAGAAGCGCTGGTGGAAAGCTCAGTGAAGAGGAGGTGGTCAGCAAAATACTAAGAACTCTCAGACCTCAGTATGCCATTAAGATCTCCGCTATTCAAGAGCTCAGATCGGTGACCAAAGATCAAATCACCCTAGACTCCCTAATTGGTAAGCTGGCTGCTTTTGAATAAAGTAATTTTGATAATAGCTTACCCATTTAGGAAGCAGCATTTAAGTCTTCTGTCAGCATCTCTTCCACCAAAAAGGGAAGAGAAACCAGTAATTGCTCTACCGGTAAGATTGGTAACCTTGTTGAGAATATGCTCTCAGAGGAGATGGAGCAAGATGAGTTTGAAGCACTCATCGCTAGGAGATTCCCCAGAGGGAAAGGGAAGTACAAAGGAAAACTTCCTTTGAAATGCTTCTCTTGCAACAAGATAGGACATATTGCTGCCAAATGTCCAGATAATGATAGTAAAGATAAGAGAGACCGGTTCAAGAACAAAGCAAAGAAGGAATGCTATCTTGCAGAGGAAGGAGTCACAAACAATGAGTCTGAAGACTCTAAGGATCCAGAAATTGCATTTGTTGCAATAAAGGAGGAAAGCCCAGTGGTAAATGAAGAAGCACTCATATCTAGATCTCATCAGCTTGATGATTGGATCATTGACAGTGGCTGCACTCACCATATGACTGGTGACAGGAACAAGTTTATCAACTTGGAGCTCAATGACAGCGGATTAGTTACCTTTGGAAACAATGCCCCCTGTGCCATCAAAGGTAAAGGTTCTATTGCTCTCTGCAACAATGCTGTCTGTGAAGATGTGTACTGGGTTGAAGGACTCAAATACAATATAATGAGTGTTGCACAACTGAACAACAAAGGATTCCAGTTGGAATTCGAACAAGGTTCCTGTATAGTCAAAAATCAGTCTGGAACCCATGTTGCAACCGGTAGACAGAGCAAAGCCAATCTGTTCTACCTAGATTCAATGGAAGGAGCTTGTTTGATAGCTTCAGTCAAAGGAGAATCAAGTAAAATTTGTCTTGTCTCCAAAGAAGACAATAGCTAGCTATGGCACAAGAGACTTTGCCACATAAACTTTGACAATATCATCGAAGTGAGCAAAAAGAAATCGGTTAGAGGACTCCCTGAGATTACAAAACCCATCAGTAGTGTTTGTAGAGATTGTCAGTTAGGAAAACTGATAGGAACAAGCTTCAACAGTAAGTCTTTTACTGCTGAAAATGTTCTAGACCTTGTGCACACAGATCTGCATGGACCAATGAAGACAAAGAGCTATTATGGAGACCAATACTTCATGATCTTTGTAGATGACTTCTCAAGAATGATGTGGACACTCTTTCTTAGAGAGAAATCAAAGGCCTTCCACATGTTCAAAATCTACAAGACTAGAGTGGAAAAGGAAACCAGTAAAAGCTTGAAGTGCCTGAGGTCAGACAGAGGAGATGAGTACACCTCTCAGGAGTTCACTCATTACTGTGAGGAACATGGAATAAAGAGACAGTTTTCTGCACCAAGGACTCCTCAGCAAAATGGAGTAACAGAAAGAAGAAACAAGACGCCGATTGACTATGCAAGAACCCTGTTGAACTTAGAAGGATCTCCCTCATCACTTCTGGAGAGAACCTGTCAGTACTGCTATCTACACACTGAACCGAGTTCAAGTAAAAAAGGGAATCGATAAGACTCCTTATGAACTATGGTTCAAGCATACTCTTAGTGTAGGTTACTTCAAAATCTTTGGTACTAAATGTTACATCAAAAGAGATATGTACTCTGGGAAGTTTGATCCCAAGAGCGATGAAGGAACATTTTTGGGTTACTCTGCCAAAAGTAAGGCCTATCGGTGTTTGAACAAGAGAACAGGCAAAATAATTGAAAGCATCAATGTAAAAGTTGATGAATCCTCAGAACTGATTAAGACCGGTCATGATGATCATAACAGTCTTGAAGGCCAAAATGAAGGAAATGCATTTGAGTTCAATGAAGCAACAACTGAAGATGAAGGAGAAATCACATGAACAGACATCTAGAGCGGGAGACTGTACTTGAAGCCAACATGTTAACGCAGGATGGTGAACAAGATGATGCCCAAAACCATGATGAAGAAAATGCTCAACCAAAAGAACCAGACCGGGAACAGAGACCAGTTCTTCCAAGGTATGTCACATATCATTCCACTGACAATATAATTGGTGACAAACATGCAAATATCTTAACCAGGAAAAAGGCCAGAGAGAATATCTGTTTACTTTCCTGTATAGAGACCAAATCCACCAGGGAAGCTCTAGAAGATGAAAATTGGGTCAAGGCCATGGAGGAAAAAATTGAGCAAATTGAAAAAAATGATATGTGCGAGCTTGTGCCAAGACCAAAGGACAAGAATGTCATAGGGACCAAGTGGGTCTACAAGAACAAGTTGAATGAGGATGGGAAAGTAATAAGAAATAAGGCAAGACTAGTATGCAAAGGGTATGCCCAAAAAGCTGGACTGGACTATGGAGAAACTTTTGCACCAGTGGCCAGATTGAAAGGAGTGAGAATTCTTCTCGCCTATGCTGCTCACAAAAAATTCAAAGTATATCAGATGGATGTCAACTCTGCATTCTTGAATGGAATATTGGAAGAAGAGGTCTACATTGAACAACCGGAAGGCTTCACATCTGCACAAGATAGTGGTATGGTCTGTAAGCTGAAAAAGGCTCTTTATGGGCTTAAGCAAGCTCCAAGGGCTTGGTATGAGAGGTTGCATTCATACCTTCTGACCATAGTATTCACAAGAACTGGAGACAAGAGCAATATGTATCTCAGGACCGGAAAAGATGGAAATCAAATTGCTGAGATCTTCGTGGATGACATCATCTTTGGAGGAGATGACAAGATGAGCAAAGCTTTCACTGAAGAGATGAAGAAAGAATTTGAGATGTCTATGATAGGCGCCATAAAATTATTCATTGGACTACAGGTCCATCAGCTAAAAGAAGGTATTTTTATCTCTCAGTCCAAGTATATAAAAGAAATTCTTAAGACTTTTGGACTTGAAGAATCTAAACCAATTGGGACCCCAATGATAACTAACTTCAAGTTATCAAAGGAGGATGATGCAAAAGAAGTGAATGAAACAATGTATCGGTCCATGATAGGAAAACTGCAGTATGTTGTTCACAGTAGACTGGACATTGCACATGCGGTTGGAATAATGGCAAGATTCTCTGCTAATCCCAAAGAGACACATCTGATAGCAGTAAAGAGAATCTTCAGGTATCTAAAGGGAACCAATGAATTTGGTTTATGGTTTCCACATAAGGGAGGATTTGAGATAAAAGTATACACTGATGTAGACTGGGCTGGCAACATTGATGACAGAAAGAGTACAAGTGGTGGTGCATTCTTTCTCGGTGGAAGAATTGTTTCTTGGACAAGTAAGAAACAAAATTGCATTTCACAATCTACTGCAGAGGCTGACTATATTGCTACAGCAATCAATTGCACACAGGTAATCTGAATCAAACAACTGTTGGAAGGAATCAAAGAACAGATACATGAACGAATAGCTATCTATTGTGATAGCACCAGTACAATTAACACATCCAAGAATCCTATTATGCACTCCAAGACAAAACACATTGCCATCAAGTATCACTACTTGCGCGAGTTGGTACAAGACAAGGAGGTGAGATTGGAGTATGTTCTTTTGAGTACTTTTGAACAAATTGTTGATATCTTTACAAAGCCATTACCAAAGAGTACTTTTGAGTATCTCAGAGGTAAACTAGGGGTGATACCCCTTCATGATCTTCAGTAAACCTGCAAAGGTAATCATTAGTTCATTATGCTTCAACAGAGGGTTACACCTCATCTTTCTGGACTGATGAAAAGGGTTGTTGCTCATTGGGGGAGCAGATTAGAAAAAGGTAGTCTTTTTGACTAGCCTTTGGCATTATTGTCAAAAAGGGGGAGAATTTGGCAATAGCCGATGAACAGACTGTAGCAGAAGTAATGACACAATATTGTGATTGCCCGTCAAGGTTTTGCCATCAATGCCAAAGGGGGAGATTGTTGGCATTGAGTGATGGTAACCGGTAAGCCTACTACCAGTACAAGTACAAGTATTATCATTGATTGGCAAAAAAAGATAGAGTTTTGTCATCTCTATTAAGTCTAAAGATCCAAGGAGATCTGTATGAAGGAAGGATGGTTTGGCAGATGGTGCCAACATATAAGAACCAGTCCCTAGACAAAGCATCAACAATCGGGTAATGAACACAGTCAAGAAAAGGAGGATTCAACCTTCAACCGAAAACCATGGACCTGGCTACAACTGGTGTAGTCAAGTACAGAGAAAGCAACAGCAAACAGGTGTCAACAATACAATCGAGGAAGGTGCAACCGGTCAACCAAGGAAGAGACAGTAACAGGTCAAAGACCCTTACCTATTCACAACATGAGAATCTCTACCGATCAAGTAATGACTCCAGTATGAACCGAGGAAGTCATAGTCAACTATTTGTTCCAACCAACTCTTTGACCGGGATTTTCTGCTACAAATTCGGAGGTCTTTGAGTTAAACTGGTGATCGGTTTGGAGCACGTCTAAAGGTTTTAAAGCCTGAATCAGTGGCTTTAAAACAAGGCGTTATCTCTTGTAAAGGAAAGATGCTTGACACGCATTCTATTGTTTTCTTTTTACAACAGATAAATCAAGGGCATGCATCGGATGTTTCCTTAGTGAACTGGTACTCCACTTAGTGATGAATCTGAGAAGGATCTGTAATTAGGTCATGCATGATGAGCACAATTAGGGCTAGGGCTCTATATATTCTTCTGCCTGAGGCGAATAGAAGTTGCCTTCATTCTGCCGAGAAAAAGAGTGAACCTGTATGCTGAAGGAGCCAGGGGTAAAGAAAGGAAAGAAGAAGTGAGAAAGAAGAAGTGTGCAGAGAAGCACAATAGTAGAGGAGAACACACTTGCGGTGACTGGTGATGCTTCTCAGTTGAGCACAAATAGAGATCTTATCAAGCTATGAAAAGCTATTTGTAAAAGGTCAATCTTTCTATTGTTCTCTAGCAATTACAATAGTTAAATTCCAATATTTGGGTGGACTCTAACAGGTCCCTTGTATCAAATCCCTTAATCGGGTGACATCTTTCAAGGTGTTCAAAGTCCTCTAACCAGGCAGGCACTAACCGGCCTCATTGTAACAAATCCCTTAACCAAGTTGCATCTAACTGTGTGTTTTGATCATTTAACTGGGAAGGCTCCTAATAGGGCGTACTCCAGAAGAGTACAAAATTTGTGAAGTCTCCTCACACCGTGGTTTTCACTTTAATCGGGTTTCCACATGATAAATCTGGTGTCACTGTGTGATTGTTTGCTTACTGTTATTATATGTTTGAATCTGTCTCGCTCACAGTTATAAGTACACTTTACCAGAGTTAAGAGAAAAGTTTTAGAGGTGTTGATTCACCCCTCCCCTCTCAGCACCGGTTGGGACTGTCATCATCTTTCTACCCATATGATACGACGATGACAACATTGAATCTTGTGTGAGGCATCAAAACCATCCATTGCACATGAAGATCGATGGCCAGAGTTCCTTAAGTTTTCTGCTCTTTGTATGCTTGCAGAATGAAGCAACAGTTAGGGTTTTAGTTAAACGGAGGCAAAGGAGGAGGGCACTTTCATAGAAGTGATTTGGAGCAGAATTCCTAAAATATTTGCATATCAAAACACAATTAAATGTAATCATATGATTACTATGGACGTCCCTGATAGAAATATGTAGGGAAGGTTGCTTCTCCCACTTAGGCATATGCTGCGAAGATGTTCACATTGGGAGCAATCAAATCTGGCTTCAAAATGTGTGGGTATGATAAAATGGTTCCCCTTGTTGTAAAGGCCGTTACATTAGAGAAGCTACGGTCTTTCCTAAACTAGGTAATCCAATGTGTCTCAATGTAGTAGTGGCATTAATCCCTGTATTTTTATATAGACCTTTATTTTTTATCCAACTCTAAAACTCACGTTGATAGGAGGTAGACCATTGGTATCCATAAGCAATTTCTATTCACCATAACACACTTGATTTTCCACAATCATTCTTGCACCCTTGACCCTCGCTCATCGCCGCGATCACACAAAACTACGCCCAAGAAGCCATCCATGCTCTGCATGACTTCAGTTGCCTCCGCTTTACTCATCCTTGCAGCAAAGCTGTCGAGGAATGCATCATATCTTACCAAGGAGGAGACTTAGTTTTTTTTTCAAACTCTCCTTATATATATTGTGTTTTAGTTTTCTGGATAGCCACTTCCCATCATATGTATATTTCCCATCATATGTATATGCTATTGGTACCATAACAGCTTATCAAACTTATATTTATAATTTAATTTATTTCATCTTCAAAGTAAATTTGAAATGTATTAAGTTTGAAGAACTGATAATAATTCATTCTATTGGAGGTCGTCCTCCAAAGGAACCTCGACATTTGGTCTCCTCTCTTCTAAATAAACTTACTTTCAAATCAAACAAACCCTTTGGTTTAGTGAAATTAAGGAAAAGCAAAGTGAGAAATCCATTCCTACTGGTAAGATCAAATTCAATACTTTTTGTGTTTCTAAATTTTATGAAGTTGAGAAAAGATTGTCTAACAGGGTATCCTTTCTCATCTCTCAAGCAATCTATATACTGCATTTTACCATAGATATTAACTTTATACTATTATGAAGTCTAGTGAAATCATCAGTTCAGAGTGAATGGTGAGGTTAAAGACGAATCTACTAAATGGATGTAATTAGGGGCCATGTTATCCACTGATCTATTGGGTTAAAATGTTTTCTATTTTTTATTTAATAGTTACTCAACATTTATCAAATACTCTTGATTATAATGGCACCTGTGTGAGCCAAGTTCTTAAACTACCTGTAATTTTGTGGATAGTTTCAATTCTTATCAATATACATTGGTATCTATTTATTGTGCTGACATTTTGAATTTTCTCTTGAATGAGAATGTAGTTAAAGGAAATTTTGTAATAATAATATTATAAATTAAATACTTAGAAATCATTATATAGCTCAAACTTAAAGAATAAAAATTAGTGCTTAAACTTTGTCTAAATTACATATTACATAATTATGCATTTTATCTATTTAATCAAGCTACAAATTTTCTTCCAAAATTTGACATTAATCTACACATCTAACCATTAGATGTTTGGGTGAAAAATCCACTTTTAGGAGTGATGTCCAAAATGCTTCTATTAAAAGAAGGCATGATGAGAACAAGAAAATCAGCCTCCCCTTCAAGTATCTGCAACACATGCCTGATTGTCAGCCTTTTTCCAGCCATAGGATGACAACAAAAAAGCCCCAAATATAGCATTATCTCCATCTATTCTATATTATAATCACTTTGTTGCCTTCATCATGCTTTGACGGATGTCCATACCCTGTTCTAGAGCTTCCATTTTATCACAGGTAGGAAGTGTGCTCACAAGGGTTGTTGAATCTAGCTTTACACCCACCAATTGCATTTGCTTGAAAGTTTTTTAAGCCTTTTCAACAAATCCTTTTTGTGCATATCTTGCAATCCATGATATGAGTTTTTTTCCCAAGAATAATGTCATGTTTTTGTCTATGCTTTGATGGATGTTCAATTCCTATTTTAAAAGCTTTTTTTTTGACACATGCAAGGAGGATGCTGGAAAAGGCTGTATAATTTAGCTTTAAACTTGTCAACTTAATTTTATTTTCTTAGTCTTATAATAGCTAGAATGTTTATGCTCATTTTACTTTCCATTACACTTTATTCAAGTTTACAACCATAGTATCTATTTTTGGACATTATTTATTATCTCTTTAGTATTGTGGAAAGCCTACTACAATATGATTTTGGTCCAAATGTATTGTCCTCCAATTGAAAGAACGTACAACCATTCTCTCTTGTATCATTTTTGAACGATAAATGTTGTTCAGATAGTTGATTGATTCATTCTACCCATATGTTTAGATAACATTTTTCTTTTTGCAGATTGAATGATGACATCTTTCCATTATTAAATAGTGAGTTAAAAATTGTAATGAATGATTCATGCAACAAATAGATGTACTTCTAGCTCAGCAAAATGCAAGGGTTAAATTTAGCAAAAGTTAATAAATAAATCAAAACATTTAAGGATCACCTAGCTACATTATTAACATGTTCCTAGACAATGTAATCCCAAGGGTTGAACTTGTTATCTTCATCATCTGCAATAAAATTCATCTTCATTAATGTGATTACCATTATGAACAGATGCATTATTTTCATGCAATATATTTTTAAGTAAAAGAGCTACTTTAATTCCTCCAAAGGAACTCTGTCAATACTTCCTTCCATCATGCTACATGTTTGTAGAAGTACACTTCAAAACACTTCCTTTAATTCAGTTTCCAACACATTTTGCTTCCACATCCTAGACTTTTACTCTATCTTTTGTAGTGAGAAGCTACCCAAGCAGTTTTGGATGCACGAGACAACAATAGTTATTTTGTAAAAATTTTCCTTCAACAACAGTTATTTTGTATAAATTTTTCTTAATTATGTTCAAGGTAAATCATTCCTTGTCACCTGTTTGGGGTTCATACACTCCCTATTCTCCAATTCTTTACATTGAAAAATGTCTTCTCAATTGATTTCATTACATTATGTTGCCTTCTCATTTACAATTTTAAACACTTACTTCTATTATGTCATGCTTCAATTATACTTTCAAATTAAATGCCTATCGGCGCATCTCTTGCACCTCCATTGGGTGCAAGTGCTAGTATATGATATTCTTCTATGTCCTTTTGTCGCTGATGGTGCCCTTCATTTATACTGTCCGCATTGGATCCTGCCTTAAGAGGAGAGTCGTGACTTTAGTCGCTGGCCTCATAATAATTATTAATTATAGTTTATTTGTATATATTTCAAATTATGATAGTATATGATTTATTAAATTTTAATTTCATTTAATATTATTGTTAGTTCATATATTATATTATTTATTATATATAATTATATTACAATATAATGCATCTCTATTTTATTATAATATAATATTATATTATTATATATATTTGTAATGTGTTTATTATATTATATTATATTATTATATTAATGATTATGTTTTATTATTTATTTATTTATAATTTATAATTATTACACTAATTATATATTATATCAATTATATCATTATTTTAATAATATACTATTATATTTATAATTATATTTTTATATTAATATTTTAATTACATATTATTATATTAAAGATGGATTATATTATTTTTTATTTATTAAATTTTCTCTATTGTTTAATTAATAAAAAATTATTTCAAAATGGGGACATCACACCCAACCTTCTCTACATCCCATATTTTCCCTTGATTCTACTAATTCTGTTTTTCCTTTGTGCATTTGGTGACCTCCAAATAACCTCTAAAAGAGCTAGCGGACCAAATATTTGTCCCGAAAGCTTGATACTTAGCCAAAATTTCAGCATCCTCATTGTTCTCCATGGGTTCCTCCTGTATAGGCTCATCCTCTTTCAGAAAGGTAGGAATGAAAGGTCTAGATTGTGATGAACCCAAAGATTTGCTAGTAAAGTATTTTGTTTTCTGCAACTTTGCTACTTTCCCCTCTCTCCACATTCACTATATCTCTTCCATTTGTTGTGTTATGTGCCGACTCAAATAAAGATAGGTGTTTTGTAATTGTTTTAGCATTTCCACAAACATTTGTTTTGCCTCCTGTTCACTTGATATTGGTGGTCGATCACTGCTATCCATTATTCCCATATGTTTTTCAAGGTTATGACCACCATTTCCATTCATACAACCAACCCAAACAGGCTGTCAAGACTTGCAGCTCTGCTACCACTGTAACATCACCAAACAAGAATAGAGAAAATGCAACAGTATCTCGAAAAACATGGAACAGAAGATTATAAACTTTTATTTGCAAATAAGATATCCTCCAAGTCCAACAAACTCAAATTTACACACGGAATATTTATCTGAATATGAAAAAGTTACAGAAAAACACACTAAATCTGCCCAAAATTTTCAGAAAAGGACTTACATTGATTTTTTTTCTTATTTTTCTAAGATGAATATGATCAACAGTGTGCATATTTAGGATCAAATACCTTAAAAATGTCTTCAAAACACTACCCATCCCTCCCAAAACCCCACAAAACTAGCACTAGGGCAGTTTCACTTGTCCTTTCTACTGTTAGCTCCAATGATGCTTAGAAACATGAAGACATATTGTTATAGATTGTCCAAATCAGATCCTGATACTTTGAATCTCACTTCCAAATGGCCTCCAAAACTGATAAAGAAATGCAGCTCTGAAAATGTTCTACAGTATCACAGGCTAAAGCCCTTCCATTGAAACACACATTTCTGACAAGGTGAATCCCATATGTTTCTCTGAGACCAGAGATACTTAAGGGTTTCAAGCCTTAAGCCAAAGATTGCAGCAACAGTAGAGAAAAACTGATAACATCATGAGCTCTGAAGGAGCCCTAAAATGTTATATAACGACTCCCAAAAGAACAATTTAATTATATTATTATAGCCCTGAATCCATTGAAAATTCAATCCAATGCTCTAAAAAAATGTTATATAATGACTCCCAAAAGAATGATTTAACCTCAGCCATAGATCCATTGCAAACTCAATCCCATGCTCCAAATCAAACCCCTAAAATGAGCCAATAAGCTCCCTGAATTCCAGCGTTTGCTTGACCTTATTGGCACATGTTTAATAAAATCACTTAAAGGAGGTCTCTTAAGTCATTAAATTTCAAAAGGATGAAAACTTCAATCTTTAAGCCAAGAGTCACTTAGGTTGCACAAAGAAATGTGCCCACAACTTAAAATTGCTTAAGCTGCATAAAAAGATATACCACAGCTTAAGAATAGAATAGAGAACAAGCCAAAGACTCTCTAACACTTACCTAGTAATGCTATATGTCCTCTTCCTTTTGGATAATCCAAGGAAAGTACAGCCAAGCCATTGTTAAGCCTCATGGCTTGAGTTGGGAACATCATAGATTAGGACTCAATAATATTGTAATGACCATAGTAACAAAAAATTAAGTAGATTGACTAGGTAAATCATAAGATAAAAAAAACAATTAATCAAAAAAATTTAATTTTATCACACCTCAATTTTTTTTGTCAAAATCACAATTTTCTCACACCTCAGATTTATGGCCAAGTGTATAAGAAAATCAGAAATCCAATCCAAATGAGATCATCAAGCAGTTCATGCCATAATTACTTGTGTTAACTTGTCATTTTTTCCAAAGTTTTCAAGGTTACCCTAGTTTTCTAGGACAGGGACAGTAGGGGACGGGGGGGACAAGTTTTCAGGACGACATTGTTTTGCCAAGTTTGGGAACAGCAAGGGGACAGCAAAGGGGACGGTGTGATGTCCCCTTCTAGTTGACATCAGTCGACAGAGTACATTAACCTATCACTGACCCTCATATGCTAATGAGGTTGGTTAGAGGGTCCTTTGAGGGATGCATCTTCTTCAGTGGTTAGAGTTTTGCAGATTTGGCTTTCGTTCGAGGTCTCCAAGACTCCGTATGCAGTAGTTTCATTTTAAAGCACATTTTTCTATTAATAGTAAGTTTTGAGAAGCTCAGAGAGGGACCCTTGCTATTTTTAGAAGTGGGCTATGGTCGTATGCGACTTGATCATGTCAGCTCCCAGTTCAGACGGCATGCAAAGACGATGAGTAATAATGGAGATATTAATATTTATTTGGCTAAAATAAATATTAATAGTTTTGAGCTTATATTATTAAGTTATAATATAATTTTATATTATAACTTAAGTCACTTAAGTGAAGGGTCAAGTTATCATAGATGGGGCCAAGTGAACAATTAATTTTAAAAGAGTTATTTGTGCACCAACCATGGAGTTTTAAGTGAAAAATTAAAAGTGGGAATATATCTTTTATCCCACATTGGCCAGGAAAGTGTTTGAGCTCTCACGAGGAAAGAATAAAAGGGACTTAAGAGCTCATTCTCATGGATATTATGTTGATT
This sequence comes from Chamaecyparis obtusa, assembly GCA_027943335.1. Taxonomy (NCBI): domain Eukaryota; kingdom Viridiplantae; phylum Streptophyta; class Pinopsida; order Cupressales; family Cupressaceae; genus Chamaecyparis; species Chamaecyparis obtusa. The sequence continues at coordinate 2,040,596 of BSBK01003918.1, forward strand.
GTTGAATTGGTATTTTATTCTGTGGAGTATGGGAGTCGGTGAGAGAGAAAGGGTTTCTGCAGAGTTCTGAGCTTATCGGCATTGGAGAGCGTTGATTCTTTGTAGCAGCAGTCAGAGGGTGTGAAATATTCACCCGATATTGCTTCTTGGGTTGGCTTCATATAGAGGTCAGCATTGTACTAATTGGAGAAGTAAATTTCAGAATTTATCGATAGATTGAAGGCATATTTTATGGCTGATTGAGGGCATCGGATTGAGAAGCTATTGGTTGTTTATAGTGGTTCGAAATCATTGCTTTCTGCTGGTTCTTCATCTGCCCTACCTACTCTTCCATATACAGTTTGGTTTTGTTAGAAGAGGCACCAAAAAAATTCAATAAAAATTATAAAAAGGAACGCCTAGGGCTACAACAGGGTTTGACATCATCTCCCAAAGTTTTTGCTGCTGATTGGTGAAGGGTTTTATATTCTTGACTTGCTTTTTCAGCCAGCACTTAATAAAAGGGCTTCTTCCACTATCCAGGTATGCCATTTGATTGTAACAAGTTTTTTCTCTATGAAATAATGAAGAATAATTGAAATCTTTTGTTTCGTTCCTTGGTATTTAGTTTACAAATTTCAGAAGTTTTATTTCAACATATGTATTGCTTTTTATGTCAAACCATCTCAAAAACAAAAAAAATGGAAAACAATAAAAAACCAACAATAAGCATAGTCAGTTCAGCAGTTAGAGCCTTGAAGGGTTCTTACATTGGTATCAGAGTCTTAATCCTGCAATCCTAGAGGGTCAAGGGTTCACGTGAAAAGTCACCACAAATATTATACACAGAGAAAAATAGAGCCAGAAGAGAATTCGCAAGAAGACAACCAGTTTGCAAAGGTACCATTAGCAACGATGGGTGACAAGGAAAACGAAATTCCGTAGAGAAATGACAAGAGAAATGAGGATATAGGTCCTGATAGGGAAGTGAGAGACTTTGAGACATTTACCGATTGGCCAACAACAGGTAATTGGGGTATTACAGCAGCTCATGGCAGCTCTGTAGCAGTTGAATGCGCCTAGGAGATACCCCCAACATCAAGGTGATGATCGGAGTGTAGTTGGATCACAGAGAGTGCAAAGAGAACCTTCCCCAACAGCAAATAGGTCTACTCGGCCCACTTTTTTGAGGGAGCCACAAGTGGAGGAGAATGTTGAAGAGGTTGATGATCCAATATATGTTGATGCAGTTATGGCAGCCAATGATGATTGGGAATTATTGACTCCACAAGTGCATGAACGGATGCATTTTGACAAGTTTGTGAATTCGAGGATTGAGTACTATAGGTCTCGACAGGGGCATAGACCACGAATTCAAAACAATGATTTAAAGCATGCCACTAGTACAATGACATTACCTTATTTTGATGGCAATGGCAAGGTAACAACTCAATCTTGGAACAACTAGTTAGATACTTTCTTGTCACTTCGACCCATGTCTGAGAAAGAAGCCATTAAATACGCCACATTGCATCTAGAGGGAGCAACCCACAACTGGTGGTATCATGGGATAGTGACACTACAGCATGATCACATCACTACTTATCAGGAGTTTGTAGATAGGTTGGTTGACCACTTTGATAAGGACCTAGAGACATATTTCAGAGATCTTCCCTCGTTGAAACAAGTTGGGAGTTTCGAGAGTTATACCAGTGATTTCCAGAGGCTACCTATTATGGTTACCGATATTTCAAAACGGAGGTTGGTTGTACTATTTATTGAAGGGCCTAATGGAACCCTTAAAAGAGTGGGTAAAGGGATTTGACCCAGTAAGATTGCAGGCTAGAATGAAGAAGGCTAGAAGTATGGAACCTGCAACTCCTCAGAGCAAGTTTCTGCCTAAGGGATCCTCTTCACATAGGGACAGTAAGTTTTTTCCCAAGAACAAAGAAAAATCAGATTTCAAAGGGGATCAAAAAGGGAAATCAGTAGCTCCATTTGACAAGGAAACACTTAATGACATATACAAGAAAAAGTTGTGTTTCTACTGCAAGGGCCCTTATGATGCAAACCATAACTGTCCTTTGAGGTCTAAGGGTAAAGCAAACCATGTTATGTGGGCATACTATGAAGATTTCGAATCTGAAAATTCAGACCAACAAACTGATCCTGAGGAATCCGATGTGGAAAGGCTGAAAATGAGCCAAAAATGTTGGAGAAAATGGAGGCACATGAAGAAGAGGTTAAGCTTAAAGAAGCACGTCTTACTAGCATTAAGAAGGAAGGCTCTTTCCGGATGAGTAGGGTACTAGCAGGACAACGGATTATTACTTTATTGGATATAGGTGCCATCCAAAACTTCATTGATGCTAGATTGGTAGAAAGGCGTGGGATTCGTAGTGAAGAATTTGAAGGCATAAGAGTACGAGTGGCTGATGGTTACACTCTTAAGTGTGACAAAATGATTACAGGACTTCCTTTACGCTTGAACAATTATGAATTCAAAACTGATTTTTATGTGGTGAATATGGGAGACATTGATTTGGTGTTGGGTATTCAATGGTTGCATGATATAAGAAGGTTCACTCTTGACCTTCAGGATATGGAGATGAAATTTAAGGATGGAAAACACGTGCTGAAAGCCATCCACGATACTAGTTGCAAAACATTTTCACTCAAGAGGATGGAACGACTCATGCGTCACGACATGGTTGAGTGGGCAGCTGAGTGTATGTTGATGCCTACACAAGAGGGGTAGAAAAAGACAAAGTACCACCCAGACATTCAGGAGCTAAGAATTAAGCATGGGAAGGTTTTCAGTGACATTCCACCTAGTAGGCCTCAAGACAAGGGCATTGAGCACATTATAGAGTTGGAGGAGGGTGTGAAACCTATGATGATTACACCTTACCGGCATCCAAAGCTACTAAAGGACGAGATGGAGAAAACTATTCAAGAATTTCTTGCTATGGGACACATCAAGACAAGTAAATCACCATTCACTTCCTTAGTTGTGTTAGTGAAGAAAAAAGATGGTACCTTGCGGATGTGCATTGACTACAGGGTCTTGAATAAGAGAACAATCAAAAACAGGTACCTCATTCCGTGGATAGATGAGTTGATCGATGAGTTGCATGGCACCTATTATTTCTCAAAGATAGATATGAGATCAGGCTATCACCAGATCCGTGTTAGGGAGCGGGATATAGAGGAGACAACATTTAGGTGTCATTGTGGGCAATACGAGTTTGTGGTTATGCCATTTGGGCTAACCAATGCACTAGCTACCTTCCAATGCACTATGAACAGGGTCTTCCAGCCCCAATAGAGGAAATTTGTGCTAGTCTTCTTTGATGATATCTTGATTTACAGCAAGACATGGGAGGATCATCTTACACACTTGGATACAGTTTTGGGGATTTTGGATAAGGAGTCCTTGTATGCCAAGGAGTTCAAGTGTGACTTGGGAATGACAGAGATATTGTACTTAGGCCACATTATTAGTGCAGAGGGTGTGTGGATGGACCCCGAGAAGATCTACGCTATTATTGATTGGTCTACTCCTACAAACCTCACTCAGCTATGTGGATTCCTAGGTTTATGTGGCTTCTATCACTGGTTTGTTAGTGGATATTCACAACATGTAGCACCTTTAACGGATTTCATGAAAAAAAGGTGCATTTATATGGACTCCTAAGGTGCAGGAGTGTTTCATGAGGTTTAAGGAGCTTATAACTACATGCCCTATTCTTGCTATGTCTAATTTCACGAAGCCTTTTGAGCTTCAGTGTGATGGATCTGGAGAGGGTATTGGTGTTGTGCTTATGCGGGATAAGCACCTGATTGCTTATGAGAGTCAAAAACTCAGGGGACCGGAGACGAGTTACAACATCTATGATAAGGAAATGTTGGCCATTATGCATGCCATGGCCAAGTTCAGGCAGTATCTTGTGGGCAGTAAATTTAGCATAAAAACTGATCATAATAGCTTGAGGCATTTCCTAAGACAGCGAGACCTCAATGACCGTCAGTAGAAGTGGGTTAGTAAATTGCAGGCATATGACTTTGACATCACTTATGTCAAGGGAACTCAGAATATTGTTGTTGATGTTTTATCTCGCCATCCACATTTGAGCTCCATGGTCCAGATTTCAGAGGATTGACAGCATATGATTGTGGAAGAGTACGCCAAAGACACTTGGGCTACAGGGATAGTTGAGGGGTCTATTCAAGACAGCAGGTATTCAATTGTAAATGAGTTGATCATTTACAAAAGCAGAATTTATTTGACCCCAAGATCGGAGATGAAGAGCAGGGTGTTGAGGTTCTTTCATGATGATCCAGGATATTTCAAAAGATATAAGCAGGTTTGTGAGCACTTTACTTTGAAAGGGCTCAAAGCGGATGTTCTTAGATATGTCAGAGAGTGCCCTATATGTCAACAGAATAAACAGGAGCACACATACCCTGCAGGACTACTTCAGCCACTTCCAATTCCTGACTGGAAGTGGGAATGTTTATCTATGGATTTTATCACGGGCTTGCTGAAAGCCCAAGGGAGGGATCGTGTATACGTAGTTGTTGATCGGCTAACAAAATATGCTCACTTTTTCTAGATTATTGCTACATATACAGCTACACAAGTAGCAAAGTTGTTCTTCCGAGAGATATTCAAGCTTCACGGGTTGCCTCATAATATTGTCAGTGACAAAGATAGTCAATTCATGAGCCATTTCTGGAAGGAGTTATTCAGATTGTGTGGGACCGAGCTTACTCCGAGCACCAGCTACCACCCGCAGACAGATGGACAGACAGAGATAGTGAACAAATGGGTGGAGGGATACCTCAAAAACTATATTGCAGGATAGTAGAAGGCTTGGGTGAAATGGATTTACCTCTTTGAGTATTGTTATAATACCACTCATCACATGTCTATATAGATGACACCATTTTTGGCTTTGTATGGGTATGAAGCGCCCAATTTTTTTAGATTTATAGTTGAGTAACAGTAGAGTGCCTAGTGCTGGTGATTTGTTGTAGGAGAGCCATGACATTGTAAAGGCTTTCAAGGAAAACATTGCTAAGACCCAAAATCAGCACAAGCAGTATGCAGACTAGAAGAGGACTGAGCATTCTTTTGAGGTAGGAGATATGGTGTATCTGATGCTACAGCCCTACCGTTAGTCCACTCTCAGCAAGAGTGGAGCAGAGAATCTTAAGCCACGTTATTATGGCCCTTTTAGGATTAGGTGGCTTATGAGTTCGATTAACCGACAGACGGCAGGGTACACAACGTGTTCCATGTGTCACGCCTCAAAAAGGCATTAGGACATCGAGTGGTTCCTTCTACAGTTTTACCACCCCTGGATGATGAGGGGAAATTAATTTTAGTACCTAAGGCCACCTTGGATGTTAGAGAGAGACAGTTGAGAAGACAAATCATCAGGGAATATTTGATTACGTGCAAGGACTTGCCAATTAAGGATGCTACTTGGGAGAGCGAGGACATATTACAACATCCTGAGTTGAGATTGCTCGAGGACAAGCAATTTCAGAGAGGGCAAACTATGATGTCCCCTTCTAGTTGACATCAGTTAGCAGAGTAGATTAGCCTATCAGTAACCCTCGTAGGCTAATGAGGTTGGTTAGAAGATCCTTGGAGGAATGCATCTTCTTCAGTGGTTAGAGATTTGCAGATTTGGCTTTCCTTTGAGGTCTCCAGGACTCTATATGTTGTAGTTGCTATTTATAGCACATTTTTCTATTAATAGTAAGTTTTGAGAGGCTTAGAGAGGGACCCCTACTATTTTTAGAAATGGGGTATGGTCATATGTGGCTTGATCATGTCAGCTCCTAGTTCAGACGATGTACAGAGATGATGAGTAATAATGGAGATATTAATATTTATTTGGCTAAAATAAATATTAATAGTTTTGAGCTTATATTATTAAGTTATAATATAATTTTATATTATAACTTAAGTCACTTAAGTGAAGGGTCAAGTTATCATAGATGGGGCCAAGTGAACAATTAATTTTAAAAGAATTATTTGTTGTAATGTCTCGGATCCGGTCCTATAAGAATTGATACTGATTTCTTATTGGAATGGAACTCTCTTTAAACCAAATACTTTTCTTATAAAACAAATTTTAATATCTTGATACTGTGCAGTAGTTATATAGCTGACAGTGTTTATATAATGTTGATGACCTTATGCTCACTCAATTGAATAAACCTCAACTTGCAACTGATATGTATTGTGAGCACTCTAATCAATTGAATATCCACTCAATGATGATGCGAATGAAGTCTTGTGATATCTTGGTCTGCAATATAGTGATTGAGTTGTTTCAAATTAAATGCTTCATTCGATGTCCACTCCCCTTCTATTGATCAGCAATCAACTACTTAGGTTGTGTATCCTAATGCGAACTATAACCATTCCCTTTGGATAGATGAATTTATGCAATTTGTAATTCCTTGATGATTCGTTCATAACTCCACAGATTGAAATTCATAACACACCTTGTCTACTTACTGAAGGAATTGAGTCAATAGGTACATGTTAATCCTTCGATCCAATAATGTCTCTCGATCTATGATTATACTCTGTGAATTGGATTCAATTGTTGAGTATAGTTAGCTAACTGTAACACTTTCAGTGTCAATCAAATTATGCTATTGGCCAAGTCGCATATGATATTCGACTCCGATGCAAATTGATTGAACTCTTAAGAGTATCTCTTGCGTTGATGAGTATCATATATACTTCATAGGAGACTTGTGATCTGTAAGGCGTGTGTGCGCATGAGACCGAAGATATCGTTTGAGGTGTGCCCTTGATTATGATTTCCATTACAACCTTGTACTGGTATCACTTAAGGTATTAATGCGATTGTTGTGTATCACCAAGATATGACGATCGATTTGTATACCAAGTACACTATCGCCAATGAGAGTCACTATATATGTCAGTAATGATTTTTCAATGCTATGTATGCAACTGCGATGAAAATATCTTCGCTAGGTATGTCATAGTGTATAGTCACAAATATAAAGCCGAGGCTCTTGTGAATCACTAGGAACAAAATGTTCCTATTCCCCGTTATATTATGCATGCCTTAAAGTCTTAGTCGTAATTCTGAAATCGTTCCTCCTTGTATGCTAACTGTATAATCAAAGTGTGGATTTGGATCATTTGGGTTGTTTGTCTCTTCTGCTAATTCCCCCTCTGGTTCTACGATGTATGCTTGGATTTATCTTCCCCGAGATAAGTTTTCTCCAGTCCATAGTGGATTCACCAAAGTCCCCCCTGAATACGGGACATTACATTTGTGCACCAACTATGGAGTTTTAAGTGAAAAAATTAAAAGTGGGAATATATCTTTTATCCTAGATTGGCCAAGAAAGTGTTTGAGCTCTCACAAGGAAAAATACTAGGGACTTATGACCTCATTCTCATGGATATTATGATTGTTGAATTGATATTTTTTTCTCTAGAGCATGGGAGTCTATGAGAGAGCAAGGGTTTCAGCAGAGTTCTAAGCTTATCGGCATTGGAGAGTGTTGCTTCTTCTTTGTAGCAGCAGTCATTCTTCAAGTTAGAGTATATCATTATCATTATTACATAAGTGGTATCATCAATATAAGTCTTGCAAAGTATCAAGATACTATATTTTGTGTTATAAGTATAATATTTGAATAGAAAGAAGTTTCTCGCAATTGAATTATAATTGAGAAGTCATATAATCTCATGAATTTACATAAGGGAACATTACAAGTGGAATCAAAGCAAGCCTTCCGGCCAGACTGTGAAGATTTACGAGTGAAAAGGAACTTAGAACATATCACCGAAAGAAACTCAACCAAAACTCTAAGGACAATAAGTCAAAAAGGCCAAGCATGGGTGAAGGAGGAGAAAAAGTTAAAATAAGTGGTAGGAGTTGTTCGAGTTGTTGCAAATTAAGTAGAAGAAAGGAAAAGATTCTACAAATTCATGGCACTTTACATAGCTCAAGAAGGGGATTATAGATCTACCATTTTAGAAAATGGAGAAGGAAGACATCGAAAAAACTACTCCTAGAGACAAATGGAGATATTGTAGATAAAAACCTGTTATTTGTAAGAAGAAAGGCTTGTCTTAAAGATAATCGCAATGGTCAAAATTTTCCAGCAGAGAAAAACCTATACATGCCAGTATGATTACCATACATGTCAAATAAAACACATTTTAAACTATTCAGAATTGGTACCAACTATACAAATTGGTACAAAATCATTTCTGACACAATGATATCTCAATATACCACAAAAAATATAGCACTTCTACATTAATTCTATACGTGCCTTTCAACAATGCAACATACAAGAAAAAAGTAAATGTATAGACCATAAAAATCCAACCATACTAATTACATTCTACCCTCCACTTGTAAGGTCACGAGATAAGTTAAAGTCATGTGCAGACCAATCCAAGATTGTAACCTGAGAAAAGCACACAGCTGGAAATTGAAACAGTATACAAAACTGATATAAGGCATAGATCAGCAAGGACCACTTCATGCACCTTTGTCACATTTGCCAGTGAAAAGTCCGCTCCTCTGAGATCAGCATCAGAAAGATCAGCTCCTGATACAAAAAAAAAATATTGAAAGATTGAAGATATATATTACCAAAGTAAAAGTATTATCAAAGACTTTTAGTCCAGTTGGAGAAATGAAGGTAGTCATAAATAGAAATTAAAGAAATTTAAAAAGTGAATGCCAGTATAAGTAGTTTTAAATAAATTAAAGTAAACCATATTCTAGAAGCTGCAACTTCACATTTGGGTTGTGTTTCTTAACAACAAAGAATGAGATAAAAAGAAAACAATGGCAGAAAAATCTTTCAAAATTGAATTGCTAATGTTCCTGATAAAACTTAGATAGTTAACCAATTTAAACTTTTAATGAAATTCTTGGTTTATCAATCTTTGCACTTCAAACTGAAAGGAATGCAACTTGAAACTGAAATCTAAAAGTAATGCAACCAAACAATAGAGCCAATGCACAAGAAATACATGGAAACCCAAGATGGGAAAAACCACGGTGAGATATGCTGCTAGGATCTACTGTCCTACTCCAGCCTCACAAGTGAAAACGTTTACAAAGTTTTAAAGCACCAACCCCAAGGAATCACCAAACTCCTTATCAGAGAACCAACTTTTCTAAATTCGCTACTAAATAATCTGAGCACCAACCCAGCATTCTTAAAGTGCCAACTATAAGAATGTCACAACTACAAAATTATAACTGATTTCAACTTCAAAAGCACTACATTTCACAACTACAAAATTATAACTGATTTCAACTTCAAAAGCACTACATTTAACAACAATAGAAGTATAATAACAAACTTTTACAGTCTGAATATCAACAACCTTCAGATATTCTGTGTAATGTTGCACTCACAACAATAGAGACCTGCAAAGAAAACTTCTCCAAACAGAGTATTGTCAACTATCATAATAATAGTAATCTGAAAATTGAAACTGCAAACTCCCAACTGCTGTATCACTGGAGATGTGTATATGAGTTTCTAGAGAATGTAAACATATACCATTATACCTGATCAGTGCATACAACTGTCTTATTATCAAATGTAGATTCACAGCATCTTCAGTGCAAATAGAACTTCTCTTTCGATGAAACACTCATTCAGGCCTCAGTCAGCAATTACTTTATTCATATCGTATTTCTACTATCCAATCTTCTTATCAACAATCTTCACGCTCCATAATCAAGCCCACTACATACATAGCACTTATACTTATCATCGGATGTATAGATCATGGTTGAAAATTGTGCAATTATATCTCATAACTCACAATATATTGCATGTCAAAACACTGAACAATATTATTGCCGAAAAACCTGGCAATGATTTTTTCAAAGTTGCGGTGCATTTTTAGGGTAAAAATTGCAAAATCAGGCGATTTTTGATAGGGAGACTCCTCTAAGAACTATCCCTACTTCTTCACTAAGTCTGTTTTTAGACTTATTAGGGCTTCTCTCTTAGAACCCTATTACCTCAGGAGGTTCACTTTGCTATCGTCCTACTCTCCAAGAGTTCCTCTGCCAATTCAAGTGCTTTCTTCTCCCATGAACTCACAACGGTAAGTTCATCCACTAGCCACTTGTCCCTCTCCTAGTTACCTTGTAGGAGTCGAGGGCTCTTCTCCTTCTGTTCACTCACTGAACAACTCTTCTGGACTGGTCTAGCAGTCATTCTCCTTGGCACTGACAATAAGAACTCCTGCAAGTATCTTTTTATCACTCTTCCCTAGCCGGACTATAGCCAAGCTCACCTAGGGCAAGAGAATTTCATATGCCTGCATCCCTACAAGAAAGCTAAATAAAGAGTAAAGAATATACAGAGGCTCCATTTGTTCTATGTACAAGGCTGACTAGCAGAGTTCAAATGGAAGTCATTATATACAACTTGGTTTCTCCTAAGAAATAGACCAAGTAGTGGGATTGTATCTACATGAACAGAAACAAAATTACAAATAGAAAGGGAACTCAAAAAGTAATTAATAGTAGGAATTCGCTTAGTTACAAAAGGAAATTACACAATTGCAAAAATCAACAACTCAACAGAAAAACAAAAATCCAACTGAATCCAACTGATTCTAACTAATTCCAACTGATTGCAACCCTACAACCCAAAATCCCAAGGCCTTATATCGGCCTCGGATCAGTTACCAAGAACCAACAAAAATCAAAACCAATTGTTTTTCCATTCTGTGTACATTGGATAAAATTGACTCATCGGTGTATCCTATCCCAATGAAATGATCAGGGATTGGTCTAACCGATTCTTGGTTCCTCCGCTAAGCCAAGTCTTTCCAATGATCGGTCTAACATAACTTGATGCCTTAAGTCCAATTGGTCATCCATCGGCCTAGCTTGTTCCGATGTCTTCGTCGGGGGTCAGTCTAACACAAAACTCATTGCACCAACAGACCCAGTTATCCCGATGGATTATTGTGGACGAGACTCCGCCTGATGTTCACTTTGACGGGACTTAACCCAACATTCCCATTGGCGATCGGTCAGACTCAAAATGCACTTCACCGCTAGTGTTCGCTACCCCACTGAGTGTCACCGGTATTGCTCCATTGATTCCTTTGTCAGCCTGACTTTACCCGATGCTCCTTGGGGACTCGCTCGGCCATCTGTCACCAACTACCTGCAAGAAACCCTCTATACACTCTAGACAACAAATCAAAATTTGGGGGATAATAGTTAACCCCTAGGTGCTCCCGCACTATTCTCCCCTAAACAAAAGAGGTTAAGTCCCATTTGAAGGGCTCAAGTTAGGGTCTATGCCCAACTTGTGAAACTTTGTTTCAAGTACCCGTGTAGCCTTTGCTTCTTCCATTCCCTACTACTTGATGAGATGCTCCATATACATCTTGTGTCTTGTCTTCTTAGCTACCCTGGAGTTTAAGATCTTCTATGTCTGTGGTCTTGGCTATACTGGTAACTTCAAACTTTCTGCATCTTCTATAACTTCAGACTGTCCATGAGCTTCTACTAGGACTGGTCCCTTGTATGGTATTAAGTCTGCAATGTTGAATACCGAAGAGAGTCCTATATCTGCAAGCAGATCTACCTTATAGGCATTGTTTCCATATTTTGCTAGAATGGCACAAGGTCCTAATCTTCTCATTTGGATCTTCTGAGGGACCCCTTTCTGCAACCTTCCTTTGTTTAAGTGAACCATCACCAAATCCCCAACTTGGAGTTGAACATCCTTCTTTCTCTCATCAACTTTTTGCTTGGTCTTAGTAGTACTGTCCATAAGTGCTTGCTTGACTGAGTCATGTACTTCTTTCATGGATTGAGCAAAATCCTCTGCATAACCACTTCTAGTTGCTTTATCCCCTAGGTCTCTGAGTTCACAAATGCCTCTTGGGTGAATACCATAGACCACTTCAAAGGGACTTTTACCTGTGGTCCTATTTATGGTGTCATTATAAGCAAATTTTGTTTGGGGAATGACTTGGTCCCATGTTTGACCATACTCTTTGGTAAGACATCTTAGGAGATTGCCCAAACTCCTATTAACAACCTAGATCTGTCCATCTGTTTGAGGATGGTAAGCAGATCCAAAAGAGAGGTTGGTTCCAAACTTTTGCCACAAAGTTTTCCAAAAATGACTCATAAACTTAGAGTCCCTATCTGATACAATACTCATTGGCAACCCATGGATCCTTATAACTTCCCTAAAAAAAAAATTGGCAATTTAGCATGCATCATGAGTGGTTTTACATGGCACAAAATGGGCCATTTTGCTGAATCTGTCCACAATCACATGTATGCTATCAAAGCCTTGTTTTCTCTTAGGTAGACCAACCACAAAGTACCTACTGAGGCACTCCCAAGGTCTGTTTGGAATGGGAAGAGGCTGGTACAAGCCTGCATTAGATGATGTACCCTTAGCCTTCTGACAAACAATGCAAGACTCCACATATTTCTTGATGTCCTTATTCATTTTGGGCCAATAATAGTATCTCTGAACCAGTTCTAAGGTCTTATTAACATCAAAACGTCCACTAAGTGATCCATTGTGTTTTTCTTGGATTAGGTTCTCTCTCATTGAACCTCTAGGCACACAAAGTTGTCCTCCTCTAAACAATAGACCTTCTTGAAGAATAAACTTAGAGTACTCATTGTGAAAGTGATTTTGAGACTCTTAACATACCTTATATGCAGCTGAGAAGTCCTCATCATCCGGGTAAAGTTCTTTGAAACTGTCTAGACCAATGCTCCTTAACTGTACCTCTTGGACTGTCAAAAGCCTTCTACTCAAAGCATTTGCCACTTTTTTGGCCTATCCCTTCTTATGATTGATGGTAAATGTGTAAGCTTGAATATACTCAACCCATTTGATGTGTTTATGACTGAGTTTATCTTGAGACTTTAGGAAACTTAAGGCTTGGTTGTCAGTGTACACCACAAATTCTTTTGGGAGGAGGTAGTGCCTCCATTTCCTTAGAGCTTGAACTAAGGCATATAGTTCCAAATCATAAGAAGAGTACTTCTTTGCATCACTAAGCTTTTCACTGTGAAATGCAACTGATCTATCTTCCTGACTAAGAACTACACCTATGGCAATGTTGTTGGCATCGCATTCAATAGTGAATAGTTTCTCAAAACTAGGTAGTACTAAGATTGGTTGTGTGGCTATCTTCTTTTTCAAGGTTTCAAATCCCCTATTTGCTTGCTCATTCCACTGAAACTTAGCTTTCATGCCTCCATTTATGGTGTCTAAGACTGGTGCACATATTTCACTAAACTGCCTAAGGAACTTCCTATAGAACTGTGCTAAGCCATGGAAACTCCTTACCTCAGTGGCAGATTTAGGAATTGGCCAGTTGATTATTGCCTCAACCTTGTTTGGATCCATTCTCAAATTTCCCTTTGATTTAACAAAACCCAAATAGATTAGCTCCTGCTTCATAAACTCACATTTATCTAAATTGATTGTTAGCTTCTCATCATGTACCCTCTGTAAAACAATTTACAAATACTTAAGGTGTTCATCTTTGGTCTTGTTGAAAAGTAAAATGTCATCAAGGTAAACTACCACAAATTTACCTATAAAGTCTTGCAACACCTCATTCATAAGTCTCATGAATGTAGAGGGGGCATTTGTCAAGCCAAAAGGCATAACTAGCCACTCATACAACACTTCAGTGGTTTTAAAAGTTGTCTTCCATTCATCTCCCTCCTTGATTCTAATTTGGTGATAACCACTTTTAAGATCAGTTTTTGTGAAGTACCTTGCTCCACCTAAGCAATCCATTAGGTCTTCTATTCTTGGTATAGGAAACCTATACCTTATAGTGATCTTGTTTATGGCTCTAAAGTTTGTACATAGCCTCCATGTACCTCCTTTCTTTGGGGCTAAGACTGTGGGAACTGCACAAGGACTCACACTTTTCCTAATCAAACCATGATCAAGAAGTTCTTGTATTTGCGTTGCAATCTCTTCATTTTGTTGTGGGGTCATCTTATAGGCAGCTTTGTTTGGGAGTGAGGCTCCTGGAATGAAGTCTATTTGATGGCTAATGGCTCTCTTAGGAGGTAAAGTAGCAAGTTGTCCATCACTAACTATCTCCTTGTATTGGCCTAGGAGTTCTTACACCTCTATGGGAGTTTCTAACTTCTTTTCTACTTTCTCAACTTTAGGTTTCAACACCAAAGAAAATCCCACTCCTTCACCTTCCTCTAATGTATTCAAGAACTCTTTTTCTCCTACTAAAAGCACATTAGGACCTACTGGTTTCACTTCCCCTTCTAAAATTGACTGAATTTTATGTGACTCCATCCTTCTTGAAAGAATAGGAATTTTTGGTCACGTCATGAATGGCTTGCCTGTCAAACTGCCATGGCCTTCCCAATAAAAGATGCCAAGCATCCATGGGTAAAACATCACACAACAGCTTATCCTTATATCTCCCTATGGTGAAGTCTACCCAAGCTTGCTCATTGACTAACACATGTTGACCTTTATTCAACCAAGTGACCCTATAGGGGTTAGTATGTGGGATTCTTTGCAAATTTAACTTGCTAACTACCTCATTAGAAACCATATTGTCAGTGGATCCTGAATCAACAATAACCTTGCAAACCTTACCTAAGATCTTGCACTTGATTCTAAACAGGGACCTCTTTTGGCTTGGCTCTTCTCTGACCGGTTCTTTGATGAGTGTCCTAATCATGAGGTTGTCTCCTTCCTGTGAATCCAATGCCACCTCAGCTGTCTTGCTACTTTAGGTCTCTTCTTGGACATAACTTACTCTTTTCTCTCCACCTTGAGTTGAAGAACTCTGCTCAAGACATCTATATGCAGGATGCCCAAACTAATGGCAATTGTAACACTTCATTGAAGAGAAGTAAGATCCCCTTCCTTGGCCACTAGATCTTCCTCTATAATTGCTGCTTGATCCTCTACCCCTATTATAACCACCTCTGCTACTGATTGCTTCCCCTTGTTGTTCTATAAGCTTGGTCTCACCTTGAGTTCTCTGCTCAGAGTTTCTTCCTCTGAAACCACCTCTATGACCTCTGCCATCTCTTCCTCTACCTCTACCTCGGCTGCTTGTATCATGCTTATTTTTAAGCTTCTCCTCCACCTTAAGAGCAAGTTGAAAACATTGATGAACTGTCCTTGGACTTAAGCGGCTTATCTCCTCTTGTATATTCCATTTTAACCCATTTAGATACCTAGCCACCTTTAGGCTTTCTTCTTCCATGACATGTGACCTAAGACATAGCTTGTGAAACTCTTTTGTATAGGCACTCACTTCAAGATCCTTTTGCCTTAGGTTTTGTCTTTTCTTGTGTAATTGTACTTCATAGTCATCTGGCAAGTAGTTTCTCTGATCTTTGCCACCATACCTTTCCAATTAGCAATAGGATTCTTTCCTTCTTTTAACCTCTCATCTTGCACAAACTTCCACCATGTGAGGGCAGCTCCTCTCATTCTTGACTTAGCCACTCTAACTCTTTGGGCTTCACTTATACCTTCACACTCAAAGTGGTTCTCCATTCCTTCTATCCACTCCATGACCAATTTTGCTTCCATCTTGCCACTAAACAGTGGTATTCCTTCCAAGGACTTGCCACTCATGGCCTTTAATGCCCTCACGAAAGGTTCTTCCTCTAGCACAGGGTCTGGTTCAAGAACTTGGTCTTCTTCTTCCAGCTCTTTGCCTTTATCTTCCACTTCTCTAACCTTCTCACTAACGATTTTTGTCTTGGCCTCTACTGCACCAAGTTTACTTTCAATCTCTACTAACCTTTCCCTAAGGAGTCTATTTTCCTCATCCTGATCTTCCACTTTCTTTGCCAACTCTCCATTTGTAACCATCTTGGATGAATCTACTGATTCAGCTGAATACAGCATTAACCTTCAATAGCCCCAATCTTTCAGGCTCTGATACCAATTTGATAGGGAGACTCCTCTAAGAACTATCCCTAGTTTTTAACTAAGTCTATTTTTAGACTTATTAGGGCTTCTTCTCTCCTAGAACCCTATTACCTCAGGAGGTTCACTTTGCTATCCTCCTACTCTCCTGGAGTTCCCCTACCAATTCAAGTGCTTTCTTCTCCCATGAACTCACTATGATAAGTTCATCCACTAGCCACTTGTCCCTCTCCTAATTACCTTGCAGGAGTCAAGGGCTCTTCTTCTGTTCACTCACTGAACAACTCTTCTGGACTAGTCTAGCAGTCATTTTCCTAGGCACTGACAATAAGAGCTCCTGCAAGTATGTTTTTATCACTCTTCCCTAGCCGGACTATAGCGAAGCTCACCTAGGGCAAAAGAATTTCATATGCGTGCATCCCTACAAGAAACCTAAATAAAGAGTAAAGAGTATAAAGAGGCTCCATTTGTTCTATGTACAAGGCTGACTAGCAGAGTTCAAAAGGAAGTCATTATATACAACTTGGTTGCTCCTAAGAAACAGACCAAGTAACGGGGCTATATCTACATGAACAGAAACAAAATTACAAATAGAGAGTGAACACACAAAGTAATTAACAACAAGAATTCACTTAATTATAGATGGAAATTACACAATTGCAAAAATCAACAACTCAACAGAAAAACAAAAATCCTACTGATTCCAACCTAATTCCAACTGATTGCAACCCTACAACCCGAAATCCCAAGGTCTTATATCGGCCTCGGATCAGTTACCAAAAACCAACAAAAACAAAAACCAAGCCTTGGATTCCTCCGCTAAGCCAAGTCTTTTTGATGATCGGTCTAACATAACCCGATGCCTTAAGTCTGGTTGGTCATCCATCGGCCTAGCTTGTTCCGACGTCTTCGTCGGGGGTCGGTCTAACACAAAACTCACTGCGCCGACAAACCAAGTTATCTCAATGGACTATTGTCGACGAGACTCCACCCGATATTCACTAAGGCAGGACTTAACCAGACATTCCCATCGGCAATCGGTCGGACTCAAAATGCACTTCACCGCTAGTGTTAGCTACCCCGCTAAGTGTCATCGGTATTGCTCCACCGATTCCTTTGTCGACCTGACTTTACCCGATGCTCCTTGGGGACTCGCTTGGCCATCTGTCACTGACTACCTGCAAGAAACCCTATGTACACTCTGGACAGCAAATCAAAATATGGGGGCTAATAGTTAAGCCTTAGGTGCTCCTACACCAATTTTTTAAGCATTAAATTGTCTTTAGTGAATTCTAATGATACACAAAAAATATAAAGGGAAATCGTACGTTAGGGTTTCAGAATTTATCAAAAAGTCTATGACGGAAAGGAAGTGCAACAAAAAGAAAGTTTGATGGCAATGACTGCAGATGGAAATGGGAAAGATCACAGAGCCATGAATCGAATGTAGAGTTCGACAACCACGCGACTTGGCTTATTGTTTTATGTTTTCTTTGAAAGTTGAATGGAATGCAATCTTTCAAATTGTTTTGTGATTATAAATTTATATCTTTAAAATTTAAGTTTGTTATAATAGTTTGAATTTTCATAAGTTGTTCATATCAATTATTACTAATATTATCAATATTAATATAGATTAATAAATATATATTAATATATAAATCTTTATAAATCATTAATATTATCAGTATTAATATAGATTAATAAATATGTATTAATATGTAAATCTTTATAAATCAGTTTTTAATCTTTATAAATCTTATAAACTAATTGATCTTTATGAACATATATTCTAGATTAATATATATTCATAAATTTATAAATATGTATATGTTCTACAAATCTGGTGTATATGTGCATGTTTTAAAACTATTTTAAGAAATTATATATTTTCAAATGTTCGATAAAAGTGCCGATTTTTTCACTAAGTTTTTTGGCGAGTCCCAAGTTTTTCAAATTTTTGGGCCAACTGAGTTATTGTCGAGTCTGAGTTTTTCAACTATGATATAGATAGTTACCAAATGGTTAAACCTTCAACCAACCAAACAGTTCGTACCAAAACAACAAACATTAGACATAACTCCTTAATACCGTTCATGTTTACACAAATATTTCTAAAACAGAAAAATGACAACTAGTGGATCGCAACCAACATTGATAGTTACAACTAAAACACAATATCAAATAAAGATCTAGCACACACCATACTTTTGATATCCATTCTTTGAATTATACAACCTGTGTATAAATTCAACACAGTATCTGTTTTGATCGTGTTGGACAAATTCTTCCCGACTTGCTCTAAACTATGTCATCATTGATTGGAAACACGGAAACATATCAAATGCATCCATTGTTTAATATATACAGGTGTCGAGAACTGCATCATAACTGATTGGAAATGAACATAGTTTGTGTTCGATGACTTCTTCTATCATTTGAAAACAAAATCGTTGTCTTTGGACTTGTATATGCTGTGTAAGACACAGTTAATGAAACTAATCTGAAAGATCATTTTTTTCTTTGTTTGCATATCGATTGCAGATTGTTGATACGAACAGAACCAGCATACAGATTTGTACAAGTATGAATCTCTAAACTTGACATTAATGACAAAAAAATCAAAACATTCTAACAATCTCCCCCTTTGGCATTGATGTCAAAACTCCAGTACTTGAGTCTGCAACAAAAGATATTCGTTGTGCATCCATTGAACAAACCATTAGTTGAAGCAAACCAAAAAATCACAGTCTGAAATCATCGAAGTCATAATCTAAACAAAGAATCACAACCTGAACCAAAATCAATAATTTGAAATAGATAAACTCTGTAATCTGCAAAAACCCATCAAACATCAATCTGCAAACCACAATCTAAAATATCCAGCAAAGTCTAAACATCCCTGCAACAACATTGAATCCAAAACTGAAAAGCATTCTGCACTTTAACTGACATTCCTACACTAACTTCAAATCCAAAACCTGAAAAACGTTTTGCACTTTCTCCCCCTTTGACATCAATGACAAGTGGTCAGTGATAGAAAATTTAAACAATAAAAATCTCCCCCTAATCTGATGCTGGTATGTGAATAGAACTAGGTCGGAGAAGCCACAACCCCAAGCTTTTGACAAAGGGTCTCAAAAGTTTCTTTAGGAAGCAGTTTGGAAAATATATCTGCCAATTGATTCTTAGTAGTAACATACTCAAGTTTGACTTCATGATCTGCAACACTCTCTCAAAACGTGACACTTTATGGATATATGCTTAGCGCATGAATGAAGAACTCAATTCTTAAAAATATTGATTGCATATTATTATCACAAAAATGGAAATAGGTTTATCATAAATCACCTTCAACCCCTTGAGGGTTTGTTTTATCCACCAACTTGAGTACAACACAAAACTACAGCAACATACTCAACCTCAACAGTGGACAAGGTCACAGATTCCCTTTTCTTTCTCAATCAAGAAACCAACTTATGCCCCAAAAAGAATGCACCACCACTAGTGCTACATCTGTGATTGATACAACCTACCCGATTTGCATTGTATAAGCTATCAGAGTAAAATCATTAGTCCTTAGATACCATAAACCATAATTCATTGTGCCCTTCAGATTCCTAGAGATTCTTTTAATTGCGTTGACATGAGAAACTTTAGGAGCAAATTGAAAACGAGAAGCCATACAGATAGCTTGCATGTTGTCAAGTCTTGATGTGGTGAGATACAACAAACTGCCTATCATAGACTTATACTCTATCTGATTTGTATCAGGTGACTCATCATTATTACTTAATTGACAACCAGTAATGTGCTCTAAGGTTTACAATCCTCCATTTGAAATTTCTTAAGCATTTCCTTTGCACATCATACACCTTATTTTCCAATGAGATAACTATGAAATCCAAGTAAAAGCACTATGAATCAATTGTTACCTTTTGTGCCATCAATATTGCCAACGGCTTAATGCCATGTTGGTCAGCACCTACCAAATGGAAGGTTGGCGGAAAGAATGTTGGCTTCCCCAAGCACTTCTAGGTTTCTTCTAGTAGCACATTGACTCCCAAGCCTTCATCAATGATGGTGTTTGTCATATTTCTCCCCATCAGTTCCATCTCAACGACAATTGGCTTCCTTTTGATGCTCATCATCAGCAACATAGGGTCAATGGCTTGGTTTCCTACGGGTGGTGACTTCATTGTTGGTTGCCCTTGTGGCTTAAATTGGTTTTGGCTAAGCATGTCATCACCAACCATATTGGTAGTTGTCGCTCTTAATCGCAGCATAGTTTGCAGAAGGCTTTCCATCTTGAGGGGCACGGTTATGTGAAGCACCTGACAAACTATGTTCTTCTCTAACTCCAATCATAGTCATGTACTTGTAGTTTCATCAAAGGTTATTCATTTCTTCGCCATGACTTGTTCTATGTTTACTTTGGCTTCTTGGAGTCATTCCTTCTCCATACAAGGGTCCGAGTACACCGCCTTCTTCATCTATGCTGTCATGATTGCCAAAACTGCCTTGTCTTGCTCTTCCACGTCCAACATATGAATACCCTTTTTCATTAGCTAGTTGATGTCATCATGGTCACATGATCACAATAATTGTACATTGTCTTTCTTATTCTGGCATTCATTCACAAAGTGTCCCCATTCGCTACATTGTCGGCACTATATGATAGGACATCCTCTAGAGTCGTACTGTATGTGATTTTGCCCTCTATGTTGATTTCCATTACCGCCTAGCAATACATTATGTGGTCTCAATGGAATAGATTCTCCTTGTATGAAGAGTACTTGTGTACTTCCAATCTGCAAATTATATGGACACTCCTTTATTGAATGACCCATCACTTGACAAATCTCACATAACATCATTTTAAGACAATTGCCTTTCATTTGCCCCTCAATTTTGCACTCGGTACACCATAGTTCATTACTTTCTTTATTGGTTCCTTTGTCAACCTCCAATTCTTTCATCATCACTACTACCCTCAATGCTCTCGTCATCGTCTATCTTCCCTCGGGAGGATGTCTTGTTTTCACTCTTGATGTCCATCACCCGATTGTAGGCATTGGCATACGAGGAAAGAGGCACCACTTTCATCTTTTTGCACATCGAGGAAATCAACCCCTCAATGAACAACCTCTACTTCAACTTGTCAGTTGGTTGATTCTAAAACTTGGCTAGCAATTCCTTGAGCCTACAATTGTAAGCCCATACATTCTCATTCTTACCTTGTTTGGTATTATAAATTTCGGCAACAATCTTATTGTCATCTCATAGAAGTTTCAACTCAGCCTTGAATGCCCTCTTAAGCATGTCCCAAGAGGCTATGAATGCAGCATCTAGTTTTGTGAACCAATCAATGGTTGTACCCCGTAGCATTGTTGGAAATGCTCTCAGCCAATAGTCCTCGTCAACCTGACCACTTGCTACCTAAATAGTCTTGCACATCTTTGAGTGCCTCTTAGGGTCTTCTAACCCATTCCCCATGAACTTTGGCAGTTCTTCGAAGGAGTCACCATCTTTCTTGCCCACTTGCTCCCTTGTGTGTTGGACCTGGGTGGACTATTACAACCGCTACATTCCAGTGGTTTCCATGCACTCTTGGCCACGCATGCATCCTCTACATTTCCACCTCCAACATCCTTTTACTCGTTCTTGTACTTCATCTAGGGATCTTTGGTTCGGATCCTCCAATTCCAGGTTCCTCTGAGATGGATAGATTCTCCATGTAGTGGAATATGTCTATCAATTCAAGATTTCCTTCTTCACACTCCTCGTCTAAAATTGACTATATAGGACTTCGACTTGGGAATCATCCACCCGGATTTTCCTCAAATGTTTCTCGTAATCTTCTCCTTCATTCTCTTTTTTCTGCAATCCTTAAAGATCATCTGATCACTTGGTCTTGACCACTCTTCTCGACTTTATTGGGATTTAAAGGCATGAATCACACAACTCTAACCCAATTTCTTTTAAAACAATGGCGCCAAATGTTTACTGCTATATTGGATAATTACATAAATGAAATAATAATATAGGTGGTAGTGTGTACCAAATACAAAAGTAAAATATATCTTTATTCACTCATGAATTCATTACAAAGAAGAAGACCAAAGATAGTCAGTCAAGGATTACAATTCATCCAACTACACCAAACTACCTTCCTTGGTAGTACACAACATATTTAAAAGACCCAATGGTTGCCAAGAGGAACTCGAGCATCAACCAACTGAAACTTACAACCACCCAAGAGTGACAACCAACTTAATACAGACAATTAATATGTTGACACATAAACAATATTATCAACTATAACAGTAGGCATTGTATGTTAACTACAGAAATGTAGAAGCCTCTAAGAAACAATATATCCCATGACGAAACTATATCTCCAACTACATAGGTAAGGGATGCATTACTACTCATCAACTCAAACAAAGTATGAAATGTCTCACTTATTGGCCAACTCCAAAACTCAACATCAAATCTCATGCAAGATTGAAGCAACTTAAAGTGACTAATAACAAGGAATTAACTCTCGACTGAAATCATTAATTTGCATAGCCAAGTTACCTTCCAATTCCTCAAGTAGAAAGGAAAGATAACACCTCCTAGTGTCGACTCACTCCAAATGCAATCTTCATTTGTCTCCATGTTTGCATATCTCATATCTGGTAGTCTCACAAGAGAGTAACCAATCATCTCATAATGTGAACCTAGATCAACAGTAGGCTAAAAACCAAACTCCAACTCAAATCTTGAAATTCCCCCGGGGTCCCAAACCTTGTTATTTTCACCAAGTGTAGTGCTAGAAGAAAAAGTTATTACATCATTCAACTATAAAAGCGGCTTGTCATATGTCTTCTCAACATCTATCTCAAACAATGGATTATCAAAGGATACCCCAAACTGATTTCGCAAAGAAAGTGAGGCGTTGCTATGATGCGTACCAAAATCAAGACTATCGTACCTATCACCAATGCCTCCCTAGCTGTCCCAAATCTCTTGTGCATCCTCATTATCATTTTCAGCAGTATACTATGGATCCAAAATCCAAATGATCAAAATCGCTAAACTTCTGCTCCAAGTCAGCTCCATGCAAAGATAAATCAGAATTTGTCTCATGATCTTCATCAAAAGGGAATTCAGCCCAGGTAGGATCTTCATCATATTTAGGTGCTAACACACCCGGATCCCAAGTGTCAAGGAGATGATCACTCTCTTCCGAAGCAATTTACTCACAGAACTCCTCATGAGTGGTAAACTCAATGAATGAACCTCTTCCCAACTCACTAATATAGGAATCATTCCTCTTTGTGGCTCAATATGGATATCCAACCTGTATCCATCTAGACCAGCCTCACTAGAAATGTTTGAAATTGAACCAAAGGCTGTTGTTTTGTCCTTTACTTCGTGCACAACCTCAACCACAATAGTTGTACGCACGACCAAGAGTTATCCAGAAACTCTGTCAAAAGGTCCTCATGTTTTAGGGCAATCTCTTTTCAACTTTTTCTGCTCTAGACTCAGACTCAAAAAGACTAGCTCTTCTAAAATCTTCAGATCTGGGCAAGTGTACCCTCACTCTCTTGCTCTTCCTCTAACTCTTTTGATCTTAGTACTAATCAAATGACAAATGGTGTTTGATCTCATTAGGATGAGTGTCATATTCTACAATAGTATTCTTGAATTCATTGACAATCTGCTGCATGGTATAACAATTTTCACCACCATGTGTTTGATTGCCCTATGTCATTCTCTGATGAAATTTGTCTTAGAATTGTGACATCATGTCCATAATGGCATTTGATTTTCTTTCCATTCAAATATGCAACTATTGAAAGCAATAATAGACCACTACCCAAAAGGCTGGCAAGAAAAAACTTGCTCTGACACCATTGTAATAGCCACCCCTAATTTTTTTATTTTAAATATATGATGTGAGATATAAACTAATGAACAGTAACTTGTTGATTGATAGCTTCTGATACATGCAAATATGCTAAGAATAGCAAGGCTAGCAATAGTAAACTATATGGAGTGGTGGGGTTGAAACCATCAACGCTTAATACAAATCAATGAAAGAAGAAAGATTGTTTTTTGATAACAAATGACAAGGAGTTGAGTCTTTGCCTCTTTGTCAATACAAAACATAAATTGTAGCTACTAAGTTAATTGGGGGTTTGACACCATTGCCACTTAATCGGAAAACTATTAAAAGACAACTCGAAGCCCTTAAAATATGGAGTTAGCTTCAATTACAATATCAAAGATAAGAAACTAAAAATCAGAATTTTTGGTCATTAAAATCAAACCATAAAGCATGCAGCATACTCACTTAAACTTGCCAAGAAAGGGCACATGCAAGTGCCAAAAACCCCAATAATCAGTTTTTCAAATTTAGCTAGAAAATATCTCACATTAATTTGCACAATGAACAGATTTCAAAACTTTAAAAAGTCTAATTTTCAACTCAGTTTGAAACCCCAGCTAGGGCAGATTTGTACGGCCTCCTTGAGGGGTGATTTGCCTTGGGAAAAATCAAATCTTCATCAATGGCTGCAAATAACCTCTCAAAATGAATCACCCAGGCTAGGAAAGAGGTATAAACCAATACCCAGAAGCAGATACACCTTCCCTTAGAACATATGAGCAAAATATGAATTTGGCCACACACGTGCCTCCAAAAATTAGAAATCTCACACCAACACTCCCAAGGGCCAAAACACTAAAAAATCACTTCCAAAACCACACCACACACCAAGTACTAGAAACCCACATCAGAAAACTGTGAAGTTCTTCATCCCTCCAAACCAAAATCTTCTTGAAAGCTTCAAGAACACTGAAAAACCTGCAACTATGAGAGCCAACCAAATAGGGTGGGTCTTTCACCATCAGAACCAGCAATCTAAAAGAGGGGTATTGTCCTCAATTAATCAAAACACAAACTTCTTGAGCTCATTCCAACAGCATAACATTATCTTCACAATATTCAACATATCTCAAATGAAGGCCAAAACCCCCAATATATAGAATATCAATGAGGAATTAGGGCAACAATAGATTAGGGCAACTTTGATACAATAAAATAATAACCTTTTCCCTTTATAAATATTTTGCTTATCTCTCCTCAAGTGGATGTCCCTTTTTGCTCTTTAAAATATCATTTGTATCTTTAATTTTCTTTTCACTTTAGGAGGCCACATGAAATGATCTTAAAATATTATTTTACCTCTATAACTTAAATGTCCACTTTATTTCACTTAAGTGTATAAAGTCACTTTATTAAAATATTTAATTGAAATATAAAAATCTTATTTCTCAACCTTGAGAAATTTGCCAAGTCCTGAAACTGAAGACTCAACACTCTGAAGCTGAGAGAAGGTTGAGACTAAGACCAATTACCCATACTAGCACTTACTATAAATAGTGATATGTTAAAAATGGCCCAAACTATCCAAACCTTGAAACTAAAGATACTACTCTTTGAAGCTAAGGCGAACTATGACTGGGACATGTCAGATATAGCACTTACTAAAAATAATAATACACTAAAAATAGAAATGTTCTCCAAAAGTCTTGAAGCTAAAGATGCTACACACTGAAACTGGAGGAGGTTGAAGCTATGACCAACTGCCAAAAATAGAAGTTACAATAAATAGTAGCTACTAAAAATGGCAACTATTAAAAAAAGTAAGTCAACTAAAACTCCCATATGATCAATCGGTATCCAAATTTACACTTACTAAAACTAGTAAGTCTCAGACAACTTGTCTAAAATCACTCCAGAAAGTGTCATTCGATTCCACTAATCTTTCTTAACACACCAACAATATTGAAATACACCTCTGACCCTGTTGACACCAACCTAGAAAGCCAACGCGCCTGCATGACAAGAGGAACTAAAAATGGAGACATTACAAGTATCCAACAATTGTATGCAGTAATTCATCATTGGTATGCAATGATTTAAGACTATGTTGGTATTCTCTACATTGCAGACTTCATTAGCAAGGTCGATTAGCATTAATGAAGCAGCAACTTCATATTCCATAAGAGCAACTTCATGGGGACATGTTTTTAGTGCTATAACAAACAAATATTACTATATTGATTGGCTCAACTCTTTATGAGAAAGACAACACTTATATGTTATCAGACAATAACAATTACCAGTGTTTGTTTAGAATAGCGATTTAATTCTTATGTCTAATGAAGTGATAATGTTTCATTAAGGAGCAATGAACAATAATCATTAGGGTCCATTTGGTTGCTAGAAATTTAGAATTAAATAACGCTGGAATCGTCAAATTCCAGTATTTGACAATTCTGGAAGTTTTAAATCTGGAAAATGGTTTTTGGAATATGGCTGGAACCGTTTGGTTCACCTGGAATTCAAAATGAGAAGATGGAAAATGTTGTTTGCATATGGATTTCAAAATATTATAAATTTTGCTTTACCCCAATTCCCATTTAAGTGGAATTGAAATTGATTTTCCAATTCCATCTGTTAAATTCCAGAGATCGATTGCAAATGTAATCACACTGCTATGTTGTATGTATTTTCCAAATGCATCGATCTCTTTGTATTTATACAAGACAAGGACAAGACGAGACATGTCCCTTCATTAATCTAATTTATTAATTTAACTATATAGTTATTATAAGAATAAATATAGATTAACTTTATATATATATGCATATTAATAAATAAAATAATATCAATTATTATATATATTAATATATATGTATATATAATAAATTATTTCTTATAATAATCATATAGTCAATTTTATTTATCTGACCAATGCTACATACATCAACAACACCTATTTAGATGGAAAATTCAAATGCTGGTTTTGGGGGTAAATGGGAATGTTTCCTGTTTTGAATATAAACATCAAAAATGTCAATTCTGGGATTTGACAATCCCAATTCCAGTCTAATTCCAGCAAAACAAACGGGCCCTTAAAGAACCAGTGATTAAGTAATGGATGAGTAGTGACTACAAAGGTAGCTATTAAGTTTGTTAACAAATGCAATGTTTATAGTTTATACCTCATAAGGGAAGCAATTATATAAAAGCACAAGGCAGCGATTAAGTTTGATGACCTGATCAAGTTTAAAGAAGTGATTTGTATTTTGTGAAGAGAGTTAGATCAATGAAGGGGCAGTGATCATGTTAGAGTACAAAAGAAGTGATTAATAAGTGAAAGGGCAGCCATTTAAAAAACCAATATCAACAATCAAACAAAGGTTATTCAAGTCATTATAAACTGGTGACAAGCAAAGAGTAAATGCAAGTTTATTAACCAAAGGATTAAGCGCTCAAGTCAAGAAAGGTTGTTAACAAAAGGATGCTATTAATTGTAAAAGACATCTCCCTTGGTAAAGATCACCTCCCTTAGGGCAAGTCATCCCTTTTTGGAATACATGTGAAGAGGCATTTAAAGTCGTGAAGTGGAAGGTTTAAAGATATGAAATACAATGAGCTATCATAAGAAATGAGTAGATTTACAAGCAGAATAAAAAGATCTGAGTATGCGTAAAGCAGAAATATATAAAAAGGTGCAAGCAGTTTTGTAAATAAGTGAATGTGGCAATAAAGAATGTATATAAAGATCTTTCACAGAGTTGTATATATGGAGAAAATAAAGATATAAGCATAGTTACCCCACCCATCAGGGACAGCGGGACAGGGGGACAAAGGGCCTCAATTTGTGGATGGCGGGGGGGACGGTAGAGGGGGCAATGTTGTATTTACTATATATTATACATATAGTACTTAAAATTATAGTTATGAAACGATGTAAATGACTATTAAGAAGTAAAATAAGAAAACTGCAAATGCCAAATACTAAACACAACTTGAACATTAAACAATGAACATTGAATATCAAATTACTAATTAGAAATTAGAATAGTAATACTAAATAAAATTTCAATTTGACAAATGAAATTGTCGAATCGGTGAACGAAAGATTTCTATTATATCAAAAATATCATAAAGATGATTACAATGAGTAGCATGATATTAAAACAAGTACAAAATGTCAAAATGTAGTGAAGGGAAGCCTCTAATCATTTCTCTAATGCAAAAAATTTTAAAATACTCTAAAAGTTGCATGTTGTTGGGGAACGCCTAGGCCTCCTTGGTATGGTCGAGAGATGCTTGTGCATCCCCTCATCATTCCAAGAACGCTAGAAAGTCCCCACAATCTAGCGGCGAATGGGCAGCAGGGGGCAAACTCAAGAATGTTGTTCTCATGTCCCAAGGATGTCCCTATCCCAGGAACAAGGGATTTAGGGTCAAGGATGCATCCCCAAGTTTTGCTGGATATAAGATAAATATAGAGGTCATTCGAAAAAATCATGGAGCATGCACGATTGAGAATATATGAGATTTGAGAAGAGTATATGCAAATCTATCAATTAGAGTATATATGAATAAGAAGACTTTTATGAAGGGTATCTCTTCTCGTTGAGGTATCTCTTCTTGTTGTAGCTCTTGTTGTTGATGCACCTCACCTTCCGGTTGTACTTCTTCCTCCGGATGTACGTCCTCTTCTGGATGGACTTCCTCCTCTGGTGGTTGTTCTGTTTGTTGCTCCTCAACAACATGTCGTTCATTCACAACAACTTCCTCTTCTTCTGTTCCTTAGCAGTAGTCATCTTTTATGATGACTCAACCTGTACTTGATCTTCTGGTAGAACTTGTTTGCCCAGATTCATCTGTTCACTAAATGTGAACGGTTTAGTTGGAACTTTTTGCTCACCGGTTAAAGATTTTTCACAAGTTGTGAATTGTACCGGTGGTACCTCTACTCTTTCAGGTTCCTCTTGAGAGATTTCCTAGGGACCTATTGTTTTTAGGGTACTGAAGTCGTATTGTTGCCAGAACTCAAGTGTATCATTATAGACTTCTTTTTCATATCCATTGATAATTTTGGCAACCCTGTTCTTTGTGTCCAAATTCATTGACACTACTTCCATCAGAAGTTTTGTTGTCTCTTCACTGAGACCTAGTTTTATCTGTGTCAATGTATCCTTTACAATCTTATTGTTGGCTACTAAACCGGTTCTCCATTTAACCATAATTCTTTGATTCAGTTCTGGAGGAAATTTAGCCCTATAATCTCTAGGACTTCTGTTGAAATCCAAGAAGGTTTCCAACAGAGCAACTTCTATTTTTTGCTTATCCTCTTCTACTAAAACACTGAACCATTTGGCTGCATTTGACACTTCGCCATAATCCATAACTTCATCAACTATGTTATCTACAGTTAAGGTTCTAGCTTTACCTTTAACTGGGGATGCAAGTAGAGTTGGTGGAGTCAAATCACTAGCTTTATCATCAGTGATATCAACAATGACCGGTCCAGTTGATATATTTGCTTTGCCCTGAGTCTCAGCTCCCAGTATGCCTTTTCCTTTTCTGGTATCTATCATCAATAGCTCTTTGGTCTTCTGGCATTCTTCTTCTGCCTGATGTTGTTGCTAAAGAAGATTCATCCATGTTGAAACTCCTTCTTCATGCACTTTGTCTACTTCACCAATCAACACCTGACTTATTCTTTTTCTTATCTTAAAACTTTGTTTGTGCAGGTCAGCTTGTTGGGTTGCTTCTTCCAAAGTGAGATGATTTTGGACTTCAAGTAGAGCTTTTATTCTTAGCTCTTTTTCCTTGTCAATTGAAGATTTCCATCTTCCTTCTATTATCTCCAATAAATGATCCGATATTATTTTGTGAAGTTCAATGGGAGTGTAATTAAACTTGTAGAGACAGAAAATTACAGCTTCTTCAATTTTTCTCTTATCTTTTTCATCACTCATTGCATATCTTCTTTCGGCTACTCCCAGACCACCTCTCTCCTTAATTCCTTCAACTAATTCATCAATTATTGGCTTCCTTCCTCTTGGTGCATCCTCTTTCACCGATTTCCCGGTTTTTTTCTTTCTGTGAAGAGTGGCAGTCTCTTCAATCTCAGTTTCTTTCGGTTCTTCCTCTTGAGCACTGGACGCTTGTTGTGTTCTTTTCCTTTGAACCTTGGGTTCCTCTGCTACTGTTTTCTTCTTCCTCGGTGTGGGATTCGTTTTTGTATATACCTTTTTAGGTTCCTTAATTGAAGACTTTTTCTTCAAATTTTCCAAAATTTCTTTATAAGTCCCAAACCGGTATGCAGAGAGATCTAGGTCACTCTCTTGCAATGCATTTGCATATGCCTTGGCTACCTTGGTAGAGATTTCATATCCAAGCTCCGGTGCATACTCACTTTTGAGCTCCACAGCCTGAATTATACAGTGATCGGTGCTGACCAAAAAAACACCTCATCCTTGTATAGATCAACAATGGCCGAGGGAATTCTTTCCTTGGTGTGCATTCTTAACTGGAAAGCCTCAAAGTAATCAGTCATTATTTTATTAAACTGATTTCCTAGTTTGTTAGCCATATGTCCTATTTGAATCATAACTGGTTTATCTGCTAGCCAGGTTACTTTTCCTATTCTCGGAAAGAAATTTTGATAGTAAAAGAACAAACACACCAGTAGAGTTCCATATTTTAGAAACTTTTTCTTCACAAGACCGAGCCTCTTTACATTTTCAAAAATTTGCCCTCTTAGCATGACGCAAATATCGTACTGTGTGTTGTCATGCATGATCCAGTGTGCAGCATGTATAGCTCCTCCCAGTACACTGTTGAGGTTGTTCGACTGATAGATTTTATATCCGATGACTGCAGATGCAAACCGAACACCCTCGTCTTCTATATCATTCACACTCATCAACCGACTATCAGACTTCGACTTTGTTAACCTTGCGACTTCTGCATTCACAATAGTTCTAAAGGTAAGAGCTTCCCCTTTGTCGCTATAACCAGTAACCCTTCACAAGTCATCCTTGGTGATCGGTGTGACTGCACCTTTCGCTAGCCACATCCCTGGTTCATGAACCCTACTAAGAACCAGTCTTATCCAATCCGGTCGAAACACAGTTGGATACCTAACTCCATTGATCAAGCCTGAAGTCTCAAGCTTCACATACTTATCTTGAAGCTTTCCATCTTGGCAGAGTGAGAGATACTCGCTTTGGATGAAAGTTTCACCCAGTTCTTCTTGCTTAGTGTCGATGAAAGCCATAATGTCTTCAGTCGGCAGAACTCCATCAAGTACCGATGATAGCGCACTTGTCATATCGTTCTCTCGATTCTGCACTGGCATGATGTCGTAAACTGGTCTATCAAATTGATTTCCTTGAACTAGGTTGACAACAAAAGATGTGTTGGCATAAAGAAATGGTAACCGGTAAGCCTGCTACCGGTAACAATATTGTCATTGATTGGCAAAAGTGGA
This sequence comes from Chamaecyparis obtusa, assembly GCA_027943335.1. Taxonomy (NCBI): domain Eukaryota; kingdom Viridiplantae; phylum Streptophyta; class Pinopsida; order Cupressales; family Cupressaceae; genus Chamaecyparis; species Chamaecyparis obtusa. The sequence goes on from BSBK01003918.1 coordinate 2,071,912, forward strand.
TAGAGATTCGTCATCTCTCTATAGTCCTAAGATCTAAGGAGATCTATATGAAAAGAAGTTGGTTTGGCAACTGGTGACACAACATGCAAGAAAGAAAAGACTGTAATCAAGAGCAACCGGTCAGTACACAAAGCATCAACACCCGGGCAATGTATATAGTCAAGGAATGAAGGATTTATCTGTCAACCGAGGACCGGGTAAAACTAGTGAAGACATGCACAGAGAAAGTAAGAGTACAAACCAGTGTCAATAACACAACCAAGGAATGTGCGACTAGTAAAGTAAAGGAAGGAACAGTGACAGGTCAAAGACTCTTACCTGTTCGCAACATGAGGATCTCAATCGATCTAGTAATGACTCCGATATGAACCGAGGAAGTCATAGTCAACTATCTATTTCAACCAACTCTTTGACCGGGATTTTCTACACTAAATCCGGAGGACTTTGAGTTAACATGGTGATCAATTTGAAGCGCGTCTGAAGGTTTTAAAGCCAGGATTTGTGGCTTTAAAATGAAGAGTTATCCCTTATGAAGGAAAGACGATTGACACGCATCTATTGTTTTCTTCATAAAGCAAATAAAGCAAGAGCATGCATTGGATGTTTCCTCTGTGAACTGATACTTTACTGAGTGATGTGTCTGAAAGAGATCTAAAGTCAAGTCATGCATGAGAGGTGCAATTAGGGCAAGAACTCTATATATTCTTCCGCCTGTTGAGAATATGAGTTGCCTTCATTCTGCCAAAGAAAAGAGTGAACCCGAAACCCTAAAAGAAGCTAGGGAAAATTGAGAAGAGAAGAAGAGAGAAGGAAGAGTGTGCAGAGAAGCACAACAGTAGAGGAGAACACACCTGCGGCAACCGGTGATGCTTCTCAGTTGAGCACAAACAGAGATCTTATCAAGCTACGCAAAGCCACTTGTAAAAGGTCAATCCTTCTATTGTTTTCTAACAATTACAATAGTTAAATCCCAGCATTTGGGTGGACTCTTACAGGTCCCTTGTATCAAATCTCTTAATCGGGTGACATCTTTCAAGGTGTTCTAAGTCCTTTGACCAACCAAGCACTAACTGGCCTTATTGTAACAAATCCCTTAACCGGGTCGCATCTAACAATGCGTTGTAATCCTTTAACCAAAAAGGCTCCTAACAGGGCGTACTCCAAAAGAGTACAAAATTTGTGAGGTCTCCTCACACTGTGGTTTTCACCCTGATCGGGTTTCCACGTGATAAATCTGGTGTGTCTATGTAATTGTTTGCTTGTTGTTCTTATATGTTTAAATCTGTTTGGCTTACAGTTATAAGTATACTTCACCAGATTTAAAGAGAGAAAAGTTTTAGAGGTGTTGATTCACCCCTCCCCTCTCAGCACCAGTTGGGACTGTCAAGATGATGATGCCATCGTATCTAGCCAGTTTACACAAAGAATTCTTGATAGGATTTACTGAGTTTACTTAGCAAAGACTGTAAATCAAAGCAAGAGAAGATTACTCAAGTATAAGAAATGAAAAATAAATGTAAAGTGAAATGAGTAATCATCCTTCCCTTAAATAGATTTAGGGTAATAACGGTAACAATTGTTAACGGCTACAACATTAATTACCGTACCTAATCTTTCTTACGACGACTGGTTCTCATGAGTTTACCTGTTATTCAATCCTCGGTTGTGATGTCAACACTTACCTTTTCGTTATACCTGATAGACCGATAACTTCTTCCTGTTGCACCTTTTGACTATGTGAGATCATTGCTCACCACTTCTACCGAGAATGGTAAGCAGACTACCGGTTCCCTTTAAGCCCTTAGGCTCAGTTCGCTGAAGAGATGTCACCATCAGCAGATAATGATCTTCCTTCTATTTTCTCCTCAGCGGAGCTCTTTGATTCCTTCTTGAACCAAATCTTCTTGACTTCTTTTATAGTCTCTTTTCCCTTATTATCCTTTTGGTTAGGAGTCAAGGTCCTCTTTACCGGTTTGGTCGGTCCTTTTCTTTTGTTCATTGGCCAGTTCCTGCATTCCTTGACCAGGTGCCCAATCTTGTTACAGTTGTAACAAATCATCTTGATTGCTCTCCATGGATTTACCCTTCTTTCCTTGTTCATGGATGAGTAACATCGAGAGTTGCTATGGTCAGCTATTCCACAGCTAGCACAATTGGTTGTGCTCTAGTTTGTGTTCCTATTATGGAATACCGGTCTCGGTGGGGATTTGAATGCCATGGTTCTAGACCTGCATTCATCTGCTTTGTGTCCAAACTTGTTGCATGCATAGCAGTAACCTTTGAAGCTTCCCCTGCTTCCACTGGACACACTGTTGGGACCTGACCTACATTCAAAAGTCTTGTGGCCATACTTGTAACAGTTGCTACAGTAACTGTTAGAAATAAATGGTTTCACCGGTGCATTTCTACAATCATTTGTTTTATGACCCGGTTTACCACAATGATTGCAAGAGGTTTTGAAGGTCTTCTTACCTTTATCTTTTGTCAGTTTCTTCTTTTCCTTCTTGCCTTTCTTAACTTTAGAGGATTCACCGGTTTCATTATTGCTTTGACCGGTGTACCCAAGTCCTGTGGAATTCTTGTGCTTTCTTTCAACCCTCAATTGCTCATCAAGCTTTTATGAGCTTTCATTGTACCTTTTAAGTGTCTCATTTCTCTCCTCAAGAGTCTTCAATTGTTCCTTCAGTTGATATAATTCAATAGCTAGCCTTTTGCATGCATCGTCTTTATCATGCAAATTCTTTTGCATAATAACATTTTCTTGAGTTACAATCTGCATGTCTTCTTTAAGTTGTAAAACAACAAGATCACTTTCTCTTAGCGCATCTTCTGCCAAATTTCTTGCTCTTTCAGAGGTCACTAGTGATTTTATAGCATTGTTCCTTTCATCTTCAACTTTCCTCTTTTCTTCAATAATTTTAGTCATTCTTAAAGCATTATTTTTCTGCTCCCTTTTCAGGTTGGAGATCTAATCGGTTAGACTCTAATTTTTCTCCATAAGATCTGAGACCACCTCTTCTGCTTCATCAGATCCACTTTGCCCAGAGAGTTCCTCAATTGTTTCATTGCTTTCACTCAGTTGCAGAGCCAGCTCCTTTCTTTTTGCAAGAGACCTCCTCGGTCTATTCTCAAGAGAGGCAATTATGTCATTGGCTTCCTCAAGTTACTTTTGATACCTGTATCCCTCCATGATCTTTTACTCAAGCGGTTAAGCTTTATATCTTTGAGAACCAAATACTCTGATACCAATTGTTAGTCCTAACCGGTTACTGAGGGGGGGGTGAATCACTAAATACAATTTCTACTTCAATTCATCCTTATATATATATTCTTGCAAAATTAAAAGAATATAACAACACTCATAAACAGAAATTGAAATACACAGGTCAACACAGCATATATACATGGAAACCCTCGGTTAGAAGGAGAAAACTACGGTGAGATAGAACCCACAACTTTACTACTGCAGTAATAAAGGTGTCATGTTAGAGGCTTACAAAGCACTGGTAAGAGTGCTATTTGGTTAAGGGATTTGGTAGAAGACATTTCTGAGGTATTTGTTTCTAAATATGCATAAGTTAATTACTTTCATCTCAGGAAAAAAAAAGTATGTCAATGTGAATCATTTCTGAAGTTTTTGGGCTGATTTAGAGTGATTTTCTGTATTTTTTCTATACTCGGGAATTTATTTAAATTAGCCAAAAAATCAGTTCAACAATCTGAATGCAAATCAATTTGAGTTTATTGAAGAATTTCTTATATACAAATAAAAATTCAGAATTCTTTGTGCCCTATTTTTGGAGATATTGTTGGTTGTTATTATCCCTATTTGGCGATATTACATTTCCTTGTATCCATTCCAAATTCTAATTGATTCTTGGGTGATCTGATGGCAACACTTTAAGGCCCTTGAACTTGTAAAGATGGCACAACCTTTCATTTTCTCACACCATTTACATATTTCAATATTTGTCATGTCTTCTTCTATCCTTTTGCTCTCTTATCTTTGGTTCAATTGTAGTTTCAAAAGTCACTCCTTCCTAGTCAAAGGTGACGATTAAGACACTTAAACTTGGGGGACCCCAAACTCTCACAAACACCACTGGAGTAATAGCTTGAACTGTGAAGGTTGGATCAGTTGTCATGTGATAAAAATTCTTCGAAATTCTTGTTGCAGTTTTAAGAAAATAACACAAAAAGGCAATTTGACAGGATGAAGAAATATGCATACAGTGGCTAAGAGTTTTTTCTTGACACTCAAGACACTTCGATCGTGGGCAATTATGATTTAAATGCCACTTCTACACTTTGGAAATGACATTCCAGACTAACTTTCTACTATGAAAGAAATAATCAACAACATGCAGGCAATTGTAAAACAAGCAGAAGCACTTTCCCCTCAAGATTTTCATAAGAGGTGAGAACATTTCAAGACCAAGATTGTTCAGAGCTCTTACCTATTGGTAATACAGTCTGCAGCCTTCAATTGCAAAATGCCCAAGGTTGCTGAGTTGTGCCAATCTGACCCCCCTAAAATAGACAATAGTGTTGAGTTCTACCAACTATATATTGCTTGTATAGTTACATATCCCATGTAGTGTATTTAATAGCTTATAAACTTCATAATCTTGCCAAGCTCTGTCTTGTAAGCTGCGAAAATGTGAATTTATTTACAATCCTGGAGCAACAATCTATCCATACTAAATGCTGTGACTAAATTTTGTGATTGTATACCATGCACTCCTTTAAGGATTGCAAACAGCTAATATACTCATATTTGTCATGTAAAACAAAAGTTAAGTCACATCTTTGTACCTCTTGCACCATTTGGCTTAGCCTTCTCTTTTAGTTGTGATCCTTCACGATCACAAGGTAAAAATTTACTATTAACTTAAAGATTAGATTCCTTACTTTTTATGATAATCATAAAACCTAGAACTTCATTGAAGAGAATCAATACAGTTTTTACACCCGATATATTGAAAAAAATATAAAGAGAATATATGAAAGCAAGGGCATGACAGTTCTAAGTATTTATGAATTGCAGGGATACTGTAAAAAACCTGTTAGATCTGCATCAAAAAAGCTAGCACCAAGCAATTTTGCACCCTTGAATTTGGCTTGCCGCAGGATTGACTGTACAAATAATCATTTGAAAACAACCTTAGTCAGATTAAAAAAAATATTGGGACATTAACATTATTTCAAAATGCATATCCAATCTGCCAAGATGATAACTAGATGTGTGAAATTTACTCAAGATACAGACTACTATCAGCTACAGTTTTCTACATACCGTTTTGAAGTCTTGCTGGACCAAAGTCTTCCCACTAAAATCCTTTCCTGATAGATCTGCTCCTCGAGTTACCTCTGCACCATAAGGTCCACCTCCCTAGAAAATGGCATCGAAGTTTCCTTTCTTAGAATAGCGAGAAAAAGTTACTGAACCTTCAACCCAATTGTTTCCCAAAGGAATGAAATGCATATACACAGTCAATCACTTGGTTGGAACACAAAAAAAGGATCAAAACATTGCAAAACAATTGTAAGAATTAAAAAATAAATAAACGAATGCCCACCAAGCCATGCTTTAATATCTTGGCAATAATGCAGACCACCATCAGCCTGAACAAAGCGGGGAGTAAACCCTGAGTGAATTTTGACGCAACAGAGACATGACTTCAAGTGGGAGAGTTACCAATCAACCGTGCATAAACGATAAATCACAGTTAATGAGAGAGACATTCCTAAATGGGTAGCCCGTTTTTCATAACTACAAATGGAATAAGCCCCACCATTAACAAAACAATCTCAATTGGCATCGATAATAAAATTAACAATCAATTCCTTTAAAATGTGAATTGCAAAACCACGCTTAGAAATTCAGCCTCAAGAAGAATCGAATGAAATCTATGTAGGGTAAATCAAATTTAGCAAACCCAGATGATAGGAGAGCAACATAAAATCAAAATTGGGCACTTAATTCTTATCAAAGAACCACGGTCATGGCAAACCCACAAATACAAAGACATTTATAATCAGTAGCCAGAGATTAAGGTTTCGGTTAACATACCTTAAATGCCAATGCAGGGTCCACAAAGCAGAGGGCTGCAGTTAGAACAGCAGCAAAGCTTGAGCGACCCACAATCAGAGCTACTCCTGAATTCCTTTGGCAGCAGGCATTTGCCGTATAAGATGCCTGGTGATATAAGAAACGGATTAGAGAAATTTGTTCTTGGATGTCTCTTGCAGAGTGGAGAGTTAACATCACCTGTTTCTGTGTATGACTGGTCGGTCTGTATGTTAATATTGAAAACGCAGTTTTAATAGGCACCCGCTTACACAGCTTTTGACTTGGCTGTGCAGTTGTAGATATCAGGGAATGATTGCAATGCACAGAGATCACACCAGTGGCCATGCTTTCCCTTATTCTTCCTCTCCCTACTTATCCATAAAGCCGTTGTACACTAGAAATTCTCCCAAACGTTGGAAGACCGCGCCCATCTTAAATTAGAGAATAAGGTACCTTTTTAGGAGTTGCTTTTTTTTCAAATATTTCGAACTATTTGAAAAAAGCAAATCTCCATGTATATATATAATAATAGTTAAAGAATAATATGGATACTAAATATATATAATATCAAAATGTCAAATAAGTTTGAAAAGAAGATCAAAATATATTAATACTGATATTTTAATATATTTGTTCAAAAATGTTTAGATATATAGATAGGTGTATATATATTTTAAATATATTTGTCTTAGAATAGGCATGACACTAATATTTTTAAGTATTGTTTAGATGAATTTATTTAAAATATTTATCTTGGTAGCATTACAAGTGTTGCTAATTTGACATTTATTTATTTTTAATGATTTCATTATATAAAAAAAATTTAATGATAGAAAGGGAAAAATATCGTATTCATATTCATTCAAATGTGCAATATATAATGTATTAAAATAAATTAATGAGGGATGTCATATTTATTTCAATATAAGTGTTTGATAGAAGATTTTTTCAAGCATTAATACATAAATGGTAGCAAAATTCTTAATCCATCCAATGACTTAACACGCATCCAAAATAATTGTCAAATTTCACCATAACATATATTTATGGTTCATGCAAAGTACCATTATATTTCATATATGTCCTAGAAATTCATTTGGAACATGTTGGTTCTCAAATCTACACCTTAGTGAAATCTAAAAAGTAGTCAAACCTAATTATCAAAGACATTGAGAGATTTGAACAACTAATGGGAGATGGGTTTTAAACTTTAAACTCTACAAAACCTAAGGGAGTTACTTAAGTAATGACATACATGTAAATATCATACAAAGTTACGTTATAAAGTATGGCACATAAAAAACTTTATACAACTACAATAAGGATTTGCACAATTGTAAAAATGACTATCTCATCCCTTGGTATCTTCAAAAAGATAGTCTTAATGTGCAAATAGTTATAAATAAAGATAAAATGGATCGAGATTTTTTTCAATTTTAAAATGAATTTGAAAATATGGATCACAAAGAACTGATCAGTACCTATCATGGGCTACAAAATCACATATCATGCATTTCATATCACAACACCAAAACATATCCAAAAGATCTATTAAAAACTCATCACATTATGATAATCAAATCTCTTAAGCATATAATGTAGCCATACTTAAAAATCCATTTAAAATCTAAATATTTTCATTACTCCCATATAAGTATTTACACCATTCCTTGAACAAATAGAAAATCATGAGAGAAATTCAAAACAAAAGATTTGGCTTAAAAACTCAATAGATTTATGTTTCAAAGTTAAAGAAAGCATCATTATAGTATGAATACTTATAGGCATAAACCTTTAGCTATAATAGACCTAAAACTAACCTTCCCTTTATAGCTTCTCCTAATTCATAGAATTAAATCGCAAACCATTTGGGTCATTCTTAGACCTTCATTGGATTTTGTTGATGAGGGATTTTTACTCCACTAACACAAAATAAAATATATTGGGTACATCTTATTCTCTCTTGAATTAGGAAATATCAGGTGCAGTTGGATATGATCAAATGAGATTACCCCAAGGTACTTAATGTTGGCTCTTGATTGCACTTGATTAAACTCGAGGATTAATGTGATTTATTGGTAATCATGACAAGACTTACACAAATATTCCTAGTTTTAGCAATATGAGTTCGGTATTGTCATTGATGTCAAACTGATGTGTGATGAGGTCTAGACTTGTATGTGTTCAAATGAGTACTTGTTGTCTAGGGATTGTTGTTGTATCGGCCTATTATGTCATTTTGTGATTGATGTTAAACTTGGGATATTGTTTGTAATGACTTGAGATGTGATACCCATATGATTGATGTCTATTTGAAATGATGAAGTGATGTTTGAGTGCTTGCATCAAAATTCAACTGAGTATGATTGTTTTGATGAACAAAGTATATGATTGCATATGTATTTTGGTCTACATTTCTCCACATTGAAATATTTTGATATGTAGTTCTAGTCTATTGTTGGTGGATGTTTTTAATGAAGTTAAAATTTTAGTTTTTTAAATACCAGTTCCCTCTGAAGGGGAAATAGTGAATTTCTAAGTGTTAGTCTATACAGTGACAAAGTACCTAATTGTTAGAATGCCTTGTATTACTCTTCCTTTGAAGATTTTATGTTGTGGATCTTTGATATGGTTTTGTTGGCGTTAGATGATGATAGGTTGTGAAGCATAGGCATTGTGGTGATATGTGTGCTGATTTGAGTTTTTTCTATTGGTTTTTTCTCCACCCAAACACTTTAAATGGAAATTTTATTCTTTGGTCCCCCCAAACACTAGTTGGTTACATTTAAATTTTGATGGCTCATCTAAACTAATTCAAGTTTGGGGTGGAGGGGAGAATTTTTATTGAAGAAAGGTAGGTTTATCTTTACTTGTGTGGACAAACCAAGGGTCCAAATCTTCAATTATGTTAAGGTGGTCATGGTGTACCATGGTATCATGCTAGCAAAGAACAAAGATGTTGATAGAATCATCATTGAAGGAGACTCAAAAAAGATGTCATTATGATGCTTAATGGTAGATCTCCCCTAGCTGGCTCATGCATGATCTCATCTCTAATTCTTATTACACCCTTGAAAATATCAATCAGCACAAATTATCTCATACCTTCTGTGAAGGTAACAATTTAGCAGACACGCTAGAAAATCTAAGCTCATTCATTCAATCTGAAGTTACGGATCCCTTTGATACCTCCCCAATGACATGGGTATTGCAATCCTTAAACATTGGATTTTTTAAGTAGTTAATTAACATGTGGATCACTTCTATAGACTCTAGTTTATTATTCCTATCTTCCAAAGTTGGCCTAAGAAGTTTAGGACCAAGTGATAACATGTGGTGATAAAAATGATGATTTGGAAGTAACTAAATGGTCTGTTGACATGATGTGACACTTCATATATTTTGTTTTCCTTTTGAAAGGCTTTGGAGATAGTATTTTGGGCTAACATTTTGTGTGCACTACATGTTTCATCTAATTAGATCGACCTAATTGATGCAATTATTTGTTGTGGATGATATATAGTTGAGAGGATCATTTTAAGGATTGTAGGTGTTAAATGTGTATGTATGTATGGTGTGTGGTGTAAGTGATAAGGTTTGTAATGTACATGACTCGTAATAAAGTCAATTTATAATGTGCAATATAGTGAACTATAATCAATATTCAAGAGGATGTGTTTTACTTAAATTCAACTAACATAATTTTTTTTAATTAAATCATATTGTATCTTGCCTTAAGAAGTGATCTCCAATGTTAAATTCCTTTGTATCTTTCCCTAAGGTTGTGTGCCTTAGCCTACAATCATTCCATAGTAATGAGCTTCCTTGGCCTTGAGCCTAAAAATATTGTAATCAATTTTCATATAGTGAGATAGTTCTCACCATGGTTTTTCCCACATTAGGTTTTCCATGTAAAAATCATGGTGTCCTTGTGTGTTTCATATTCTTTTTTTTTATTTACTTCTACACTTATTAAATGGAATGAACGGATAAGATGTGGTTAAGTTTTAATATATTTTGATTCACCCCTGTCAACATCCTTAAGTGTTCATAAATTTGTATAAGAGAAAGTTTCTTGAAGTAACATTCTAACAGCTTAGCTAAATCCAAGATTTGAATACAATGTTTTAATCTAAGAAAGATTTGGAATCCATAGAAACACAAGGATGGGATGTTGATGCATTTGTAGATCTCAAATAACAACTGATACTTTCTCTTGATAATTTGAAATATGCTCGAGCACTATGCAAGTGATATCAAGAAAATCTCAGGAAACTAGAAGATAACATTATTCATTTGAAGATTCAAGTTGAAGAAGGAAAGAAGATTGTTGATTATCTTGGAACAAAGCTACATGTCAAATCTACTAAATGTAATAAGCTTGAAGAAGAAGTTGTCACCTTGAGGAAGGAATTGAAGGATGCAAAAGAAAAAATTGATAAGTGATTGAGACTCAAAAGTGGCACTAATCTTCTTGACGAGATGTTAGGCTTTCAAAAACCATCTAAGGACAAGACTAACTTCAATAAATCTAATGAGAAGGAAGAAAGTAAGGAAAAGGATAAGTTTGTACCCCATGGTGGTGCAAATGTTTCCTCCAGGAACTAAATAAAGAGTGTCATCTAAGGAGGAGGTTTGATTGGAAAATTTGTGAACCCCCTTACGGTTGGCATGTTGGATAGGTTTTAGTATGACAGAGGTGTTGGAGGTTTCTTTAGAGAATTTAAAATATTTTTTGAGACTTGAAGAGGTATTTGTGTCTCTATGTATATGTATAAAAAAAATTTGATATATGTTTATACCAAATCAAATACAATCAATGTCAAACTTGTAGGGTTTCAACAACCATCTTATATTTTGAGCTCGACATTCATTTTCATCACCTGTAATTGTGAAAATTGAGGAGTTAGGTTGTGTCAAGGTATCTCTCTAGTTGTGAATTGCACAAACCCTAGCAATGGTATTTTTAAAGGTATTTATCATTTCTATGATGGATAAAAGTGTGAACCTGTATCGCAATAGAGGACAATCGACTTGTTTCAGCCGAAAGGGGTTTTAGTCGGACAACTTTTGGCTGAAGATGGTTCGGTCGAATATTGGTGGTGTGCACATGGTGCCACGTGGTGTCAATGTGGTGCCAAAGTTTCGATTGAAACCAGTTCAGTCGAACATATTTCAACTAAAATGGTGAAAAACTATATATTCTCAAAAAAGCATTAAGCGACTCATTTGCACTATAGCGGCTTCTAGAGTTTGTGGAGTGATTTGGAGACCTTAAGCTGAACCTAGCAGTTTTTTTTGTTTTTTTTTAATTAAAAAAATTAATGTTTTTTCAAGGTTTTAGATTGACATATATACATATTAATTTATTTTATGATTTTTAGGATAATTTATAGTTATGTTAGATTGTTAAAATTAATTAACATGCTTTATAATGCTTTTTTTTGTTAAATAACATATAGTTAACTTAGTAAACCTAGTTAATCTGATTAACCTTAATTAACATGTAGTTAACTTAGTTAACCTTACTTAACATGGTTATCATTAGTTAACCATACTTGAAATCTAGTTAACCATAGTTAACCTAGTTAACCTTAGTTAACTTAGTCAAATTTAGTTAACCTAGTTAACATTAGCTATCTTATTCAGATTTAGTTAACATAGTTAACCATAATTCAAACCTAGTCAAAATTACTTTTAACCCTAGTTAACCATATTTTAAACCTAGTTAACCTAGTCAAACTTAGATAACCTAGTTAACCATACTTGAACAAACATAGTTAACCTAGTCAACATAGTTAACCTAGTCAAACTTAGTTAACCTAATCAACCATGCTTTAAACCAACTTAACTTAGTTAACCTAGTGAAATTTAGGTAACCTAGTTAGTTCCATACTTCAAACCTAGTTAACCTAGAATAACTAACCATGTATTTATGTTTTACTCATGTGAGTTCTATAAATGTGGTTTGTGTCTACACACATGTATAAATATCATTCATTTTTTGTCATGTTTAGATTAAATCTACATTTTAAATTTTGTTAATGTAAAATGTAAGAAACACTTTCAATCATTTGAAACATTAGAAAATTATTCCCATAAAATGTTACATAAAAACATAACTATACATAGTTCAAGTAGTTAAACATACTTCAAACCTAGTTAAACTTAGTTAATAGGTAGTCTTGAATACAATAGTTCCATACTTCAAATATATATATATATATATATATATATATATATATATATATATATATATATATATATATATATATATATATATATATATATATATATATATATATATATATATATATATATATATATATATATATATATATATATATATATATATATATATATATATATATATATATATATATATATATATATATTACAAAGTAGATGATCATAATGTACATGTGCTTTAAATTAGATTGTTTTTTAAAATATTGTACAAATGTGTATGCATGTGTAGAGATTTATATGTATATATATACATGTCTACATACTTTCACATACATTTCTCTATCATACATGGCATCTCGTACTAGGGAAACATCTGCATCATCGGGAGATGCTAGTGTTCAGGGGGGTGGTAGTGCCCGCTCTACACATAGATCTACCTCTTCTCAATAGGAGAGAGAGTAGTTATTTGCAAATATTATTGCTAGATTGACTCATTCAATTGAGGTTCTCGATCATACCATTGAGACATCCACCACCCTCCCTAACAGGGATAGGGTGAATAGTATTAGAGAGGAGTTGGTCCCTATGATTCAGATAGTTGAATCATACAACCCCTATGATAGCATCAACATTGATACTTTCTACACTTCTCTATCTGACAATGTTACTGGCACTATGAAGTATAGACAGATTGACTCTGAGGTCTCCACCGCTATGGTGAAGACCTGTTTCCACATTACATAGATAAGGCTTAGGTTAGAAGTTAGTAGGTTAGTAGGTGCATAGATGACCCTATTGAACCATTTATATATCCTCGTTGGTTGGATTCTCATCATAGATAGCCCCAGAAGGATGAGCTTCCATTATATTTCTGCAAATAATTGTTTACAGAATTCCATTTGCATTATGAGGTGGATTAGACAGATTTTCCAGGTTATGCTAGGCAAGGGAGGGGGCATTTATCAGATAGATTCAGGCCAGTTAATATCCCACATCGCTAATAAGCAAGAAAAGGGGGTCCAAACCTTTTGGTTATGCCAAAGGGTTTGGAACTAACAATTGTAGGAGAGGGGTACCAGATGACACTATGAGGGATCTGTATTCTAGTCTCATGAGTATCATGACATGGGTTCATGAGATGTCATCTAACCGCTATGGGAGATACATGTTACGTTCTCATACTACTATTTCTACACCTGTACATGATGCATCCTCTAGTGATGATTTGTACCAGATAGAAGACATACCATCTCCCCTTGAGGTTGCATCTTTATCAGAGGTGGCTTCTTTGTGTCATATGGGCACATGTTTATCTAGTGATATACTTTGTGTGTATCAGGATTTACAAGTAGTCACTAGGATTCCTCTTAGTGGGATCTCATCACATGTCACCCACATTCTTTTGCGAGGTTCCACTAGATCAGGTTATTAGGGTGTACAAAGAGAGGAGGATATTCCTACACCATCTACAGCTCCTCAATAGACTACAGTAGATGATGATGCACCTCCCCCTACCTAAGCCCCTTCATCACGTTGAATTTTCACCACATTGCTTACATATGAGAAGATTGATCCCTCAGAGGTGTCGATACACGATTCAGACTTGAGCAATATCAGGAGAGCATTATATACTACTACGTTATATGTTTATTTAAATTTAAATTTTATTTAAAACTTATGTACATGTATCTAATCGAATATATTTCTTTTAAAATTTTGAATTAAATGATAAATATTTATATGTACTTCGGGGTCTTTTTGATAGTATGTTAGGTTATGGAGATTTACAAACACCTGGTGATCCCATGGAGCATGACTCACAGGTAATTTTAGACATCTTTATATCATTTTTCTTAAATAAGTATTTAATTTATTCGACATGTATGCAGGACACATATATATTTATTTTATTTCATATAGAGATTCGGAGGACGTGGACCACCATCAGGTCATGGATCGGGACATAGCCCTAGTTGACATTACATGTTATTTTAGACATTTGATAGACATGTTATATTTTGGATATTTTATATGTACATTACATATATGTATGTATGTTATTTCATACACATGTTATTCTACACAGTTCATTTTATATGTTCATGTTATACATGTTCATATTATGAATGCTCATGTGTTCATTAAGTAGACTTATTTTATGTATGTTCATCTCATATGTATATTTTTCATGCATATTAGTTAAAAATATAATTAATGTTTAATTAATTTACATTGCAGACATGTAGTTAAAATCAATTACTCTATTTAAATGTCATAAGCTAAAAACAAACATAAAAGCATTTTATTCTCAGTAATGTCTTAAGGGGACATACATAAAAGTATGTAGATAACAAAAGACATAAAAGTGCATACATAAGAACATATACAAATTTCACAAGAGCATACTAAATTAAACCATCAAAACATACATTTTCATGTTATGAATGCTCATGTGTTCATTAAGTAGACTTGTTTTATGTACATGTTCATGTCATATGTATATTTTTCATGCATGTCCGTTAAAATGTAATTAATGTTAATTAATTTACATTTCATATATGTAGTTAAAATCAATTACTGTATTTAAATGTCCTAAGCTAAAAGCAATTATAAAAACATTTTATTCTCAGTAATGTCTTAAGGGGATGTCTTAAGGGGACATACATAAAAGCATGTACATAACAAAAGACATAAAAGTGCATACATAATAACATATACAAATTTCATAAGAACATACTAAATCGAACCATCAAAGCATACATGTTCATATTATGAATACTCATGTGTTCATTAAGTAGACTTATTTTATGTACATGTTCATGTCATATGTATATTTTTCATGCATGTTAGTTAAAATGCAATTAATGTTTAATTAATTTACATTTCATATATGTAGTTAAAATCAATTACTGTATTTAAATTTCATAAGCCAAAAGCAAACATAAAAACATTTTATTCTCACTAATGTCTCGAGGGGATGTCTTAAGGGGACATACATAAAAGCATGTACATAACAAAAGACATAAAAGTGCATACATACTTGAACATATACAAATTTCATAAGAACATACTAAATTGAACCATAGAAGCATACATAACAAAAGACATTTAAAATCATTTATAACTACATATGTAAAAACTATTGAACCATCAAAGCATACATAAGAACACACTTTATGATTCAAATGTGTCTTAATGGGATATAATGGGTTGAAAGGGGTCTTAATACCCCTTAGGACCCATTACGACCCATGAAGACACATTAGAACCATAAAGTGTGTAGATCACATTACGACCACCATAAGATACACTTTATGGTTCTAATGTGTCTTCATGGGTCATAATGGGTCGTAAGGGGTCCTAATATCCTTTAGAACCAATTAGAACCCCTTACAACTCATTATGATATTTTTTGACACATTAGAACCATAAAGTGTGTCCTAAGGTATCGTACGACCCCTTAGAATACATTACAAACCCTTAAGACATAACTTAGGGTTCTAATCCATCATAATGGGTCTTAAAGGATCATAGAACCACTTAGATCACATTACAACCTTATAAGACACATTAAGACCCATTTTGACACATTAATCTACACATTAGAACCATAAAATGTGTCTTAAGGGTTCATAAGATCCTGTTGGTTCCTGAAAGGATTTACACTCTAAGAGACACCAATATACCTAAAGACTGATTTTGAGGAGGGGTTAGTTCCGAATATGGGGATATCAATAGGTAACTGGACCAACTATAGGGACAAGACTGCCCTCTACACTTTTGGCTCTGCAAAACCAAGGTGTGTATACCTAATCCAGTAACTTATGGCACTTTAGGGACTTTAAACTAGATTAAACAAAGCAGATGATAGAAAGAAAGTACTAAATGGTAACCAATCATTCACTGACTCTCCATTGCTATGGTAGGACTAAAACCATGAGACCATGAACATAAAAGATGGGAAAGATTAGATTTTTGGTTTCTTGCAGAATGTAAACAACTATGCAACACTTGTAACACCATAGGGGATACTAGTTTATGATCAGTGCCTTATCCATTGGGAATTATACCTAAAACAAACATAGAACACAAGGAAAACTACTAGATTCATCAGAGAATCCAAGTCAACAACATAGTTAACCAGCTCTTACACTACTTACAAGCATCCTTCCTAATTGAACCAAATGCACTTATGCTTTACTCGGAGGCTTTTAACCTAATCCTAGATCAAGGCTGGGAGATAAAACATATACATAAGTAACCTAATGCAATGAGTTATAAAAATTAAAATTCATCAAGAACAACTAAAGGAGAGATCCAAGAATGAGAAACTATATAAAGTATGTGGATTCAAATCCTTGTATTACAAGTTAATTCAGAAATACCTTAGACAATATGCAAAAGATGAAGAAGATTTTTCCCTTATGTTGATACAACTAGCAAAGTGATTACAATCTAGACTAAGGATACATAATTAGCCTTTCAACTTCTTGTGCCAAGAATTTTCAACCAACTAGCCAGCAGCCCCTCCAAATGATCCAAAAAATCCTTTTATAGGAATAAGGATTACAACAAGCCAAAAGATCATTCAGGGCAAAATTTTAAAATCACCTAACACATACAACCAAAAATAAACTCAAACAAGAAATCCTAAAAACACGGGAAGGATCAAATCAGATCTGATGTACAATTATCTGGGTTTCATCACTTTTCAAGCTAACTATCATTGTAATTTGAAACTATTCCTTGTTGCAGGAAAATCAAGAATAAATGCCAAAGCCAACTTGGAAAGGTCTTGCATGTACATGGCATGGGAAACTCTGACATTCATAAACCCTAGCCACCTGTGTCAAGCAACAATCATCTGCAGTTAAACCGACATGGCACCCCAAGAAGACAAAATCAACACAAGATGACCACCCATATCTTTTCATCATCTCGATGCATGCAACTATCCTAGAGAAATCAATTATGAGCTACCCTTTTGTCGCTTATGACTCACTATTATAGAAACCCTGGCAAAAACCCTACAAAAAGATTCAAATTTGAAAGATAATGACTACTTGATCAAACTTTAAAACACAACCATTGATCCTTATCTTTTCTTAGTATATCAAGCAGTTCATATTTAATCTCAGCAGTTAATTGAGCCTCCCTTTTGTCTTTTATATTGGACGACTGTCGCATGATAGTGAAGAATTAAACTTCGAGCATTTTTCCATCATGAAGATACGACAGTCGTCAGATCTCCTAGAATCTGCAATCACTTTATCTTACCTGAAAACCCTCTGTTAACCTTAAGTCATTCCAAGAACACGTGACCAAAGGATTCACTTAGTCACTAAGAGTTTATCTTAACCACAACTAGGTCGGGAGATCATGCGAACACTGTGTTCGCTGAATCACCGAGACATTTTTTAACCCAAGGTTTGATCAAGAGAACATGTGAAAACTCCTCAGTCGCTAGGTCACTAAATGAATAACTCAACTACCCCAGACCAATCTCAACTTAACCCAAGCCATTTGGAGATCATGTGAAAAAAGGGAACTCCAAATCGTTGGATAAAAAGACTGACCCTGGTTACATTAAGAGAAACAATGACTACCACTCGATCAAGATAAAATCTATGATCCATGTTTAATCTTTTAAAATCTTATGCCTTGACTAGATATCTAGAGATTCAGCGACTAAAGGATATCTTAACCACTCACCAGGTCACTGAATTCTAAGCCATTAACTGCTAGGATCAAGAGAATATGTGACCACAATGTTCACCCAATCGCTAGATAAAAAGCATAATCGACCGGGAACTTGGAGATCACATGAATACTTAGTCGCGTGATCACTGAAAAGAAGATTTAGCTGCCCGCTAAGGAAATAAACATGTGCACAAAGGGAACTTAAGTGGCTAGAAAAGGTAACAAGGAAATAGAAAAGACCAAGGGTTTTTTGAAATAGACAAATTTTGGGAACCCTGGGACATGGAAGAAACCCATTTCTCAGACCTTTAAACTTGAATATCTCCCTGGTTTTGGCGTTTGAGCACATGCAATTTTAACTGGACCTTGGACACATCATAAAATACCCCTGGCTAAGGGCACAAGCCATGAAACCTTATAGATTTTCTTCACAAGTCAAAACAAGTTTCAACAGGATAAGGCAATTTCATAAAATTTTGTAGGGAATAGACCATTTTCTTAGGATTTTGGCTATGACAGGAAAATGGCCTAGCAGATCCCTTAAGGGGTCTTAATGGTTTGTAAGGGATCTCTAGACCCCTTAGGACCCATTAAGACCCCTTATAACCTATTATGACCCATTAAGACACATTAGAACCATAAAATGTGTCTTAAGGGGTCATAGGACCCCTTAGAACACATTATTGTTGGAGATTTTCCAGCAAGCCAGATTGTTGACTGTATGTTTGTCATTGATGACAACATATGGTAAGTAGCATGCGTGAAAGCCTAATGGAAAGATATTTTAGTATATGTTGCATGGATATGTTATCAACATTATATCATGGATGCAAAGGTTGATTATGAGTACAGACAGTTGTGTAGCAGTGTTCTTGACAGAGTTACAAACATAGATCGGTATGAGATTTATAGTATAGTTATCATGGAGCCTTGTATGTTTATATGTATGTTGTAGACATATGTATGAAGTTATGTTCATGGAAATAGAGTCTGATATGTAGTAGAAGTTAAGTTATGATGTTCACAATTGACAGTCACAATTTCCTTAGTTTATCCAGAGGAGCTGACAGAGATTATATTGGTAAAGTAGTTGCACCTATCATCTTGGTATGCATGCTTGGATTAGTGTTTTTTGGAGAGTTAAGTATGTTTGGTTAAGAGCGCATGTCACAATTCAACATAAGAAGAAAGTATCAGTTAATCTGGTGGAGCTGACAGTGTGAAGTAACATGCTCACTCATATTGAGTTGGACAAGTCCCAGTTTGTGTTGCGTGCTTAGTAGAGCTAACAAATATGTTATTGGAGAGTTTTATTGTTTCTCTAATATGATTTCAAGGTAGTTCTAACAGGCCAACTTGATTATATCATTTAGAGGAAAGATACTTATAGGCAATCATTTACGATTGCTAAGTATGGTTCAAAGTTGAAAGATAAGAGTAGAGCAGAGAGTGCGAAGTGTTGAGCCATCAACAGAAGGTCTATGTGACATAATAGAAAGTATAAGATATTCATTGGAACTAATCAAGACAACAGGTCTACGTGTAGTTCACCAAGATCCAGATATAGTGTGTGTCTGTTAAACAGAAGGTTGTAGCCTTCACCCCTTTGAGTAGTGTGCTCCCGGATAGTGTGTCCTCACCCCTAACAAGGTTAATTGTAAAAGAATCCTAATAGGGTATGACCCTTGACCAGGTCACTGTACTTATTGCATTGTAAAGATCAAATCCTAACAGGGTTGCAAGATCTTCTAACAGGGATCATAATACACTAGTGCAGTTCTTTGTGGGTGTCAATTCCCACCAGAGTTTTTACCCATTTGGGTTTCCCCATAATCAAAATTATGGTGTTGTATTAAGTGTTCATTTATTGTGTTTATGCTTAATTTTATTATATACTTAATTGGATACAGAATTGAAACTTTTAGATAACTGATTCACCCCCTCTCAGTTATCTCTTGGGAATATTCCTAACAATTGGTATCAGAGCCAAGTACCTCGAAGAAAAATTTTAATAGCTTGAGGTTGATCAGATGATGTTCTTTAGAAAAGAAAGTCCTAAGTTTGATGGAGAGAATTATCTTGACTGGAAGAACAAGATGATGACATATTTGCAATGCATTGCCTTTGAGATTTTTGAGGTAGCTACTAAAGAAACTGAGATTCCTTCTTTATCAGATCTTGCTAAGGAAGAAGAAACTCTTAAGCAAAAGGAGTTGTTCACTTCAAATGCCATTTCCAAAGAATCCCTCATCAACACCTTGTCTAACAGTGAATTTTCAAAAATCAAGAAGCTAGATAAAGCCTACAAGATTTGGAAGTATCTAGAAGACATGTTTGAAGGAGACATTCAAGCCAAGAATGCACATAGAAAAACATGGAAGAAAAAATACAATACATTGGAGATGCTACTTGAAGAAAGCATTAGAGCCTACAATCAAAGGATTAATGAAGCAATTTCAGGAATCAAAAACAATGGTGGAGAGATTTCCGAAGAAGACATCATGGATAAGTTGATGACTACTTTGACACCAGAATATGAGAACAAGATAAACATCTTGGAAGAAACTATACCATTTTCAAAAGAATTCAGGAGAGAGACCTTAATTAGCAAGATTTCAGCCTTTGAAATATCAAGTTTGAAGACAGAGCCTAAAAGTGAGACAACCTTCAAAGCCTCAGTCCATGGTAAGAAATCCTTAAACACCTATGGTAATTTTGATGATGATGATGAAGAAAAAACACTAGATGATTTCATTGCAATGATTTCTAAAAGAGAAAAGAAAGGAAAAGGAAAATATGAAGGTCAATTACCATTCAAATGCTTTTCATGTAATAAGATTGGTCACTTTGCATCTAAGTGTCCTACAAGAGTTAAGAAGTTCAAAAATAACTACAAGCCTAAGTATCCAAAGGAATGTTACTATGTTGGAGATGGAGTAAAAGATGAAGAATCAAAAGAGGATGAAATTGGATTCATTTCTCTTGAAGATGAAAATAATGCACAAGAGTTGGCACTAATTTCACAAGCTGACATCAGGATAGATTGGATCATTGACAGTGGTTTCTCACATCATATGACAAAAGACAAAGATAGGTTTTTACATCTGGATAGGTACAAAAGTGGCATGGTTAGATTTGGTGACAATACTCCTAAACCTATTATAGGTAGAGGAGCCATCACCTTGGATGGAAAGAATAACACTGATGATGTTCTTTATGTTGATGGTTTACAACATAACCTATTGAGTGTTGGACAACTGCTTGACAAAGGTTATCGGTTGGAGTTCAAAGATAACAAATGCATCATTAACAACAAGGAAGGAGAAATTATTGCATTAGGATCAAAGACTAAAGGTAATGTTTTTCAGCTTAATCCAGAAGCAAGTTTTTTTGTTGCTAAAGTAGATGACAGTTGGTTATGGCACAAAAGACTATGTCATCTCAATTTTGATAACATACTAAGATAAGTAATGTAAAAGAAGTAAGAGATCTTCCTAGCATTGCAAAACTAGTAGACACAATATGTAGAGAATGTGTGATGGGAAAGCATGTAAGGAATTCATTCATAAGAAAGCATAATTCGACAGAGAACAAGTTAGATCTGATACACACAAACCTATGTGGACCAACTCAAACAAGATCATAATATGGTGAAAGGTATTTCATTTTGTTTGTTGATGATTATTCTAGAATGATGTGGGTTGCTTTCTTAAAGGAAAAATTAGAAGCATTTGACAAGTTCAAAATATTCAAAGCTAAGGTTGAAAATGAGTCTGGATTGAAGATTAAATGTTTGAGATCAGATAGACAAGGATAATTTACCTCTGATAGATTTTATGAGTACTATGAAGAACATGGGATAAAGAGATAGTTAAGTGCCCCTAGAACCCCTCAGTAGAATGAAATTGTAGAGAGAAGGAATAAGATCATTCTTGACACAACGTGCACCATCATGATTGAAGGAAAGGTCACACACACCTATTGGAGAGACGTGGTCATTACTATAGTTTATACTATCAATAGAATTTAATTAAGGCTAGGTGCAGACAAGACACCTTATGAGCTATGGTTTGGGAATGTACCTACAGTCAAATACTTTAGAATATTTGGAAGCAAGTGCTACATCAAGAGAGATGAAGCAATTGGCAAGTTTGATGCAAGAAGTGATGAAGGTATTTTTCTTGGTTACTCTACTAAAAGAAAAGCTTATAGATGTTTTAATCTGAGATTAAAGAAGATCATTGAAAGTGCTCATGTTAAGATTGATGAGAAGTTTATGATTCAAGAAAGATACCATGATTATGCACCTATGATTGAAGAAGAACCTAGACCTACTAGTAGTAGAGTAGTTGTTGAAGAAATGTTTGACAACATAGATGTCCTATTTAATGACCCTGAAACAAGTGAAGAAGAAATACAAAAGGAAGATGAAAGAGTCACACCTAATGTTCTTAAATTTACATCTAGATATCATTCAAAGGAAGACATCATTGGAGATCAGAGTACCAAAGTCATGACAAGATCAAAAGAAAAGAGTTCCACAACAAATGAAGATGTATGTTTTCTATCATATATTGAACCCTTAAGTGTTAAAGATGCATGTAGTGATTCAGATTAGCACAAAGAAATGAAAGAAGAGCTAGATTAGATAATTAAGAATGACACATGGGAATTGGTCCCTAGGCCTAGTGATAAGAATGTAATATGAACTAAATGGATATTCAGAAATAAGATGAATGAAGATGGAACAGTGGTAAGAAACAAAGCAAGACTAGTATGTAAAGGATATGTGCAAAGAGAAGGAATTGATTATTCAGATACATTTTCCCCTATAAGAAGATTGGAAGCCATAAAGTTGTTTCTAGCCTATGCTACATTCAAGAACTTTAAGGCATACCAAAAGGATGTTAAGTCAGCATTCCTAAATGGAGAGTTGAAGGAAGAAGTATACATTGAGTAGCCAAAAGGATTCACTTTATCAGACAAACCTGATATGGTATGCAGATTCAAGAAAGCCCTCTATGGACTTAAGAAAGCCCCTAGAGCATGGTATGAAAGACTTGATGGTTACTTGACTAAGATTGGATTCAAGAAAGGAGGAGCAGATTGTAACTTATTTATAAGAGAGACATTTGATGGACTATTATTAGTTGCTATATTTTTTTATGGCATTATATTTGGTGGTAATGACAAGCTTAGTGCAGAATTTGCTAAGGAGATGCAGAGAGAATTTGAAATGAGCATGATTGGTCCTATCAAGTACTTTTTGGGATTGAATGTGTAATAGACAGACAAAGGTATATTCATAAATCAAACCAAGTATGTGAAAGAGATCTTGAAGACATTCAAGATGGACGATTGCAAGCCAGTAAGTACCCCTATGATAACACGATGCAAACTTTCAAAAGAAGATGAATCACCAACAATAGACATAACCTTGTATAAGTCTATGATTGGTAAACTTATATATCTTACTCAAACTAGATTAGACATTTCCAATGCAGTTGGAATTGTTGGAAGATTTGCAACAGAACCTAAGCAAAGTCATCTCATGACAATAAAAAGAATATTTAGATACTTGAATGGAACCTTAGACTATGGTTTATGGTATCCTAATTCAAAGAACATAAAGTTTTATGTATATATAGATGCAGATTGGGCAGGATGCGTGAATGATAGAAAGAGTACCTCTGGAGGAGCTGTATTCCTTGGAGATAGACTTATTACTTGGACAAGTAAAAAGAAAAATTGTATCTCTCAATCAACAACAGAAGCAGGGTATGTAGCAACAACATTAAATTGTTCTACAATTGTGTGGATCAAGCAAATGATAAAATATTTTGGTATTTAGATTGACTACCCTATTGTTGTTAATTGTGATAACACTAGCACTATCAATATGTCAAAGAACCCTGTGATGCATATGAAGACAAAATATATTGAGATAAATTATCACTTCCTAAGAGAGAAAGTAGCAGAGAAAGAAGTATGGTGGACTATGTGAGTAAAAAAGATCAGCTAGCAGACATATTCACAAAACCTTTACCTAAGGATACTTTTGAGTATCTCAGGGAGAAGCTGGGAGTAATTCCCTTCCCTGAATCTAATTAGAGATAGAAGAAGTACATTAGTCCTTAGTGATTGATGAAAGGTTGAATTCTCTACCTGAGGAGTAGTACCGGTGCTTAATGTTTTTGGCACCCTTTGCCATTGATGTCAAAGGGGGAGTAATACATAGTCATGAAAAAAAATAAAAAGAAGGAATATATAGTAATGAAAAACAAGTAGAAAGGGGGAGTAAAAATACAATCATGGGAAGTAGTACAGTTGAGGAAATGGAGAATATTAAAGAATATTACAAAAAATTGGAGGATACTTCCTTGGGGGAGTTTTGTTGAGGAAATGGAGAATGTTATAAAAGAATTAGACGTTTGGATTGGTGGTGTTTTTCATTCCATATGTTGCCATCAATGCCAAAGGGGGAAATTGTTGGAGATTTGCCAACAAGCCAGATTGTTGACTGTATGTTTATTATTGATGACAACATATGGTAAGTAGCATGCATAAAATCTTGATGGAAAGAGCTTTTAGCATATGTTGCATGGATATGTTATCATCATTATATCATGGACATAGAGGTTGATTATGAGTACAGACAGTTGTGTAGCAATTGATGTCAGCAATGTTCCTAATAGAGTTACATACATAGATCGGTATGAGATTCACAATACAGTTATTATGGAGCCTTACATGTTTATATGTATGTTGTAGACATATGTATGAAGCTATGTTCATGGACATAGAGTCTAATATGCAATATAAGTTAAGATATGATGTTCACAGTTGACAGTCACAGTTTCCTAAGTTTATCCAGAGGAGCCAACAGAGATTATATTGGTAAAGTAGTTGCGCCTATCATCTTGGTATACGCACTTGGATTAGTGTTTGTTAGTTAAGTATATTTGGTTAAGAGCGCATGTCACAATTCAGCATAAGAAGAAAGTATCTGTTAATCTGGTGGAGCCAACAATGTGAAGTAACGTGCTCACTCATATTGAGTTGGACAGGTCCCAGTTTGTGTTGTGTGCTTAGTAGAGCCAAAAAAGATGTTATTGGAGAGTTTTATTGTTTCTCTAATATGATTTCAAGGTAGTTCTAATAGGTTGACTTGATTATATCATTTAGAGGAAAGATACTTATAGGCAGTCATTTGTGAGTGCTAAGTATGGTTCAGAGTTAAAAGATAAGAGTAGAGTAGAGAGTGCCAAGTGTTGAGCCATCAACAGAAGGTCTATGTGACATAATAAAAAGTATAAGATATTCATTGGAAATGATCAAGATAGTAGGTCTACGCGCAGTTCACCAAGATCCAAATATAGTGTGCATTTGTTAAACAAAAGGTTGTAGCCTTCACCCCTTTGAGCAGTGTGCTCCCAGATAGTGTGTCCTCACCCCTAATAGGGTTAATTGTAAAAGACTTCTAACAGGGTCTGACCCTTGACTAGGTCACTATACTTATTACATTGTAAAGATCAACTCCTAACAGGGTTGCAAGATCTTCTAATAGGGATCATAATACACTAGTGCAGTTCTTAGTAGGTGTCAATTCCCACAGGGGTTTTTACCTATTTGGGTTTCCTCGTAACCAAAATTTTGGTGTTGTGTTCAGTGTTCATTTATTGTGTTTATGCTTAATGTTATTATATAATTAATTGGATAAACAATTGAAACTTGTAGATAACTGATTCAGCCCCCCTCCCCCCCCCCTCTCAGTTATCTCTTGGGAATATTCCTAACAATTATGACCCCTTTCAACACATTATAATTATAAAGTGTGCCCTAAGGGGTCGTATGACCCTTTAAGAAACACTTTATGGCTCTAATGTGTCTTAAAAGGTTATAATGGGTTGTAAGGGGTCTTAATGGGTCCTAAGAGTTTTAAGGACCCCTTACGACCCATGATGACCTATTAAGACACACTCTATATCATTCTAATATGTCTTAATGAGTCTTAATGTGTTGTAAGGGGTCTTTATACCCCTTAGGACTGATTAAGACCCTTTACAACCCATTATGACCCATTAAGACACATTAGAACCATAATGTGTGTCTTAAGGGGTCATAGGACCCCTTAAGACACACGTTATGGTTCTAATGTGTCTTAATAGGTCATAATGAGTTGTAAGGGGTCGTAATGGGTCCTAAGGGGTCTAAGGACCTATTATGATCCCTTAAGACACATTAGAACCATAAAGTGTGTCTTAAGGGCTCATAGGACCCCTTATAACACATTATAACCCTTTTCAACACATTAGAACCATAAAGTGTGCCCTAAGGGGTCATATGACCCCTTAAGACACACTTTATGGTTCTAATGTGTCGTAAGGGGTCGTAATGGGTCCTAAGGGGTCTAAAGACCCATTACGACCCCTTACAACCTAGTATGATCCTTTAAGACACATTAGAACATAAAGTGTGTCTTAAGGGGTCATATGACCCCTTAAACCACATTATGACCCCTTTCAACACATTATAATCATAAAGTGTGCCCTAACGGGTTGTATGACCCCTTAAGACACACTTTATGGTTCTAATGTGTCTTAAAGGGTTATAATAGTTTGTAAGGGGTCTTAATGAGTCCTAAGGGGTCTAAGGACCCCTTATGACCCAGTATGACTCATTAAGACACATTAGACCACTTAAGGCACACTTTATGGTTCTAATGTGTCTTAATAATTCATAATGGGTCATAAGGGGTTGTAATGGGTCCTTAGACCCCTTAGGACCCATTATGACCCCTTACAACCCATTATGACCCATTAAGACTGTAATACCCCTCCCATAGTCTGATTTTCTATATGTTATGGTTATTTTAGGATGATGAATTATATGTTAGGATATCATTTATGCTTATGGTTTCATTGACCCCATACTTGCATGTGTATGGTTGGCATGTATGTTTTATATTTCTATTTAATGTACCTGATGTGGTTGAGGGACATAGTCATAGTTACTTGCTTGCAAGATCCACACGATCGGTCGATCCCCACTATTGCCTGTTTATATTTATACATGTATGTACATGCTCATCTTTTATGTAGGTTTGTAGGTACTGGACATCGAATTCCCTGAATTGCCAGGATGAGCATGCCCTATCGCAAATATCTCAATGGTAAGAGAGGGGGGATAACATACAAATCCAAATCCCAACCCATTGCCATTGATTGTCCAAAAAATCATGGACAAGTATTTGTTTCTACCCATCTGAATTCATCAAGGTGACAGGAATTCGTGAGCCCTTCCTTGGTGTTTATTTGTTATTTAAGTTAGTTGATTTTTGTGTGTTGTGAGTCAAGTGAATTTGCTTGTGTGGATTATTTGATTTAAAATAATTAAATTAAGATTAATCATGAGAATAGAATAATTATATTTTTTATGAATATGAAAATATTAAATATAATTTTTTTTAATTATTAAGTGTTAATTAAATATATTTGTTTAATTAAAAGTCTAAATTTGGAATAAAAGGGTTTAATTAATTATTAAATCCAAATATGAAATTAAAGACATAGTTGATTTAATTAATATTTAATTTATCAAATTGCATAGTTAATTATGTGCTAAAGTATTTATTGATTAATAAATTATTTATATGCAATTTAAGTTGCACATTCGGTTTAGTAAAAAAAAATTGAATTAAAATTTAAAGTTAAAGTTGAGTTAGGAATTATAATTAACAAGTGCATTATTTTATTATTAAGTTATATTTAATCATGCGAAGTGAATTGATGAAAATTAGGTGGAGAGTTGAGTTCTAATTTTTAGGGATTGCATGTTTTAGAAATTCTAGGAGGAATAGGCCTTTTTTATGAGAGGTTTCTAGGTATTATTGCCATTATGTCTATCAAGTTTTGGGAGGAGCTCTCTTGGATGAATTTGAAAGATTTTTGGAAAGCTTGGATTTTGTAGGCATTGTTAGAGATTGTTAGAAAGCTTGGATTTTGAAGGGTGAATTGGATCTTTCTTGGCTTCAAATTTTCAGGCATTGTTTGAGGTAGGGTTTGAAACCTTCTTTTTGTAAAATTCTTTCCTTTGAAAAGATTGTTTGCTTCGTGTCTAATGGATTGGAATTGGGTTATGTCTAAATCAGGTTTGGTTTTGTGAAATTTTAGATTAGTTTGATATTAAATTAGATCTGGTATTCTATTTGGATGGTTTGAAAACCTAGGAAGAAATTTTAGAAATTTTTGAGTTTTTCCAGTTAGGGTATTTACCCAGAAAGGATAGAAATTTTGTCTTAATATTTTGCATAGAAAATTAATATGAATTTGCATGTGAAAATCATATTTAAAAGAAAATTAGATCAATCAGAAACCCTAGTACCCATTAAAAGAAAATCGATTAAAATATATATATACATGCCTAAAATAAAAGAGGGTTTATTATTTGAATCTATTATTTATTTTAAATAATAACTGTGATCAGTACAAACCTAACCTATTCAAAACAAGCGTAGACATTCAAACATTAGTCTAACAACATATTCCTAGCATATAATAAAATCTATTTGCAAAGACACTCAGATAGAGCTTAAACAAGAGCACCTTGTCACCGTTTGATTTGTTCTTGATTTAGGGATGTGGGTGTGCTCTCAAAACACTTGGAGTATGTCCCTACTGCGGATTAGGAAGGTTTAGGATCAGTTAGGGGCCATGAAAACCCCATAATGACACAGAATCAAGTATAGAACACTTGATTTTCCCCTAGAGCCCCAAGGAGCCTAATGAAGCTAAAATACATATTAGGCTTAAAATGATTATGCTAGATTGATTTTAAGCCAAATGATAGATGTGAGATGATGAAAATGATATGAAAAACAATGAAATAAACTAGGTTAATCCATTAATGCTAAGCTAAGATGTGAGTTAGAAAGCTTAGAAATGAACTAAATTTAACAATAACGATCTAAGCTAAGATGATCTAGAAGTAAATTAGCATGAAAACACTACTTAATATGATTATGTGAATTGGTATTTTGCTCTTGGAAGTGAGGGTATTTATAGGATTTGAGGAAGGGGAGTTAGGGTTAGAATTAGTGTTAGGGGTAGAGCTAAGGGTATGGTTAGGGGTAAGGTTAGATGGATGAGGGTTAAGGGTTGCTCACACATGTGTGAGAAACACTAGGGAAGTGTGTTTAGGGAACCAAGGTGGAAGAGGAGATGTGGGATTCATTAAGAGGTTGTAAGATCCTTGATGAGGATGTAAGAGACCATTAATGAGTCTGTAAGGCTCATTAATGAGGGGGTTTGACCAAAAGTCAAGTGAGGGTGGATTAGACTAAGAAGGTTAGGAATCACCTTCTAAATAGGTTTAGGAAGAGTTTAGGAAAGTTTAGATAGGTTTAGGGTTATCTATAAGTTTCTAGGGTTTTAGGCTTTAAATAAATATTTAATTTATTTAAGGATTGTGACATTATTTATCAAATAATGATTTAATAAATAGGGGGAAATCATTTAAATTTGCTTTAAATGATTTTGGCTAGGGTTTCTTAATTCAGTGTCTTTAATTAAAATAGAAAGGATAACGACAATAAAAACTAATTAATTAATTAATGATGATGCCATCAGAGATTTTTGTAAAATAAAATATTTTTATTTGGCAAAGGCATTTTTAGGTGTCTACATTTTGCCCCTCTTTGATGCAATGTTGCAAGTGGTGTGGCATCAAAGACAAGAAAATAAGATGTCCAAGGCTAGAATTAGAAGATAAGGGTTGTGCCCCCTCAAGAAAATAACGCAAAGAGGAAATGTTGTGGAATTTTCTCAAAAAGAACACAGAAGGGAAGGAAGGAAGAAGACGGGGAGGGGGGATAAATAGACGTCCTTCCAAGAGAAAATATGGGTGAATACAAGATGATGAGGAAATGCAGGATGTAGAATGAAGCTAGATGCAAGAGGCAAGATGCAAGATTAATCTATATGATGCATGATGATTTTATATGCTAGATTGGGGATTTGGGGAGATCCTTGTGTAAATGTGGAGAGCACAACCTAGTTTGATATAGCAATGCTAGAGACCTACCAAGGTTACTGGGAATACAAGTCCTTGTCACCAGCGTTACAAAGGAGTGACACAAAAAGACACGCAAGGGTTGCCCCAGCATCATGCATGAACCCAAGAGGAAACATGGTAGAAATGATGCAGGAGAAACCACAAACAAATGACATTTACCAAGTGCATCGTGTAACCCAAAATATCACATGCAAAATGTGCAAGGGTCATGTCCGAATGACCCACAGGCAAAAGCAAAAGATGAAAAGACCTTGCCCCAAATTGTCCTCATTTGTAGCGCACCAGAATATAAAGGATCATGGTGACTTTGAGGAGAGGAACAATGAGAAGTCGTAAAGGATAAACAAGATCCAAAGGACAAAATCCAAGACCAAAGTGATAAATCCACAAAATGTCCTTTGCCAAGGAGAAGGATTGATTTGATTGATGGAGGGAAGATTAGGTTTGAATGTGAAGAAGGATACATCTGACACAGACCTGATTTTATTGATGGAAGATTAGGTCAAACATGAGGAAGGATACATCCTCAAGGACCCGTTTGATGAGGATAATGTGTGTTGTTATTTGGAAAATGATGAATCAAGGATAATCATTTTGATCAAGGATAGTCGACAAAAGATGTTGTTGAAGTACAAGGTTGGGTGGGACAATGTTATTTGATCAAAGTTGTTGTAGGACTGATGAGGATATGTACAAAAAAACATGATGATATGTACAATAGATGGGGAGATATTTACAATAGATATGTACAGAAGCTTAGGGATTGGGATAGGAGGATCTCGCTATACAAGAGATAAACAAGAAGCTCAGGATTTGGGATAGGAGGATCTCACTATATAAGAAATATATAGGAAGCTCAGGATTTGGGATAGGAACTAGAGTACTTGTATTGGATAGGCTTGAGGATAGAACACCTTGGGAGTGATGGGTTGGTGGTGGGGATGGGGATTGGATAAAGAGGATTTGGGATTGGGATTGGGATGGGTGGGGGATGGGATTTTGATAGATAATGACCCGATCCACTATGTATGGCACCTATTTCCAAGTTTTTACCAACATACTTGTCCAAGGTGCTTGAATTGCCAAGTTTTCACCATTGGACGATTATGTTTTTTTAATTTTTTTATTTTTTCTAGATTTTCCAATTTTTATGGATTTTTTGGATTTATAAGATATGGTTTAGACATAGAACCTCTTCAGATGTATGATGTTGATAGCATCATTTAGGGGCTCTCCTTCTGGTGTTGATAACTAGTAGGCTCCAGAGCCAAAGTATGTTGTGACAATATAGGGGCCCAACCAAGTAGGCTCAAACTTGCCTTCTCTCGATGTGCTTGTACTTTCTAATTTTATTTGAGGACCATGTTGTCGACCTGAAACTGTCTAGGATGGACCTTCTTGTTATATCTCCTTTTGAGTTGATTTTGGTATGCAACCAGGTGATCATATGCTTGCTGCCTCTTTTCATCTAATAGGTCCAGCTGTGTGAGGCATGCCACGCGGTAGTCTTCATCTATGATGTAATTCTTCATGGAGACACACAATGATGTGAGCTCAACCTCGATGGGTAGAACAAATTTGACACCATATACAAGGGAATATGGGGTGGTTCTTGTGGGAGTGCGATATGAAGTATGATAGGCCCAGAGGGCAGGATTTATTTGGAGATGTCAATCACAACCAAAATCATTAACAACCTTCTTGAGGATTTTCAGGATGGTTTTATTAGTTGCCTCATCTTGGCCGTTTCCTTGAGGGAAATATGGGCTGGAGAAATGATGGTGGATGTGGAGTCTAGCACATAGATCATCCACATGCTAGTTTTTAAAAGGTGTGCCATGATCTATAAAGATGGTGGATGGGATGCCGAAGTCACAAATGATATGGTATAAGATGAACTTGGATATATGGATGCCTGTAGTAAGGATGAGTGAAATCTCTTTAACCCACTTTGTAAAGTATTTTGTGGTTGTATTGATATATTTATGTCCATCTGAGGAAAGGGGAGTGACTAACCCAATGAGGTTGAAGCCCCAACATGAAAATGGCCATGGTGGCATAATGGGTTGTAAGTCTTGAGTTGGCACATGAATCAGATTTATATGTTACTGACATGATAAATATTTCTTGACAAATTCACATGCATCATGTTCCATTGTGGGCCAATAGTACCCAAATCTAAGAAACTAGTTTTCTAGAACCATGCCACTTGTGTGGGCACCGCAAATTATAGCGTGAACCTCTTGTAAAGCCAGGACGACCTCATTTGAATCTAAACACCTAGAGAGGATGTTGTGATATCCTTGATGATAAAGGGTGTTGGCTACAAGAGTGTAGCGGGAAGCTCTATGAATTAGGTTTTGGCATTGGGTGTTGGTGAGATAGGGAGATATGATACCATTTTTAAGATGTGCATGAATGTTGTGGTACCATAGGGACTGAGGACCAACCAAGATGCACACCATTTTTGAATCGACATTCTCATAAGTAGGCATGTGTAGTTGCTCGACTAAGAATTCATATTGCAATGAGTCATGAGGAATTTCCAGTAGGGATCTGATAGTTGCCATTGCATTAACAACTTTGTTTTGAAGCCTTGGTATCTATGTGAATTGTAGGCTTAAGAAGTACTCTTTCAATCTATCCACTAGTTCTTTGTATGGTAGAAGCTTATCATCCTTCATTTGGAATTCATCAAAGAATTGCTTGATAATCAGCTGTGAATCTCCAAATACTTGCAGTTCTATGATGTTGCATTGGATAGTTGTTTTGAGGCCTGAGATGAGTGCCCCATATTCTGTAATATTATTGGTACATGAGAATCCCAATTTAAATGATTTGGGGATATAGTCACCTTGAGGTGTGATGAATAGGATTCTTGCCCCTGATCCATGTGATGTGTAGGAGTCATCAAAGTATAGCTTCCATATTGTTTGTTCTTCGATCATGCATAGTTGTTCATTGAGAAATTCCATGATTAGGGGATATGCATCTACCATAGGTGCTTCTACTAGTTGATCAATAATTACTTTCTCTTTGATTGCCTTCTGATCTATGTACTGGATGTCAAACTCACTTAACAACATGACCCATTTTGCCATACAACATGTGAGAGTTGTCGTAGATAGCAAACACTTGAGTGGGTCCACCTTTGAGATGAGCTTGATGGTGTGGCTAAGCATGTAATGTCTAAGCTTTTGAGTGGCAAAGACCACTGTGAGGCATGATTTCTCCATTGGTGAGTAATTAAGCTCATAGTCGATAAGAGTTTGACTGATATAATAGATGGCTGTCTCTTTTTTGTTGTTGTCATGTTGTGCTAAGAATGCCCCTAGTATTGTTGTAGTTGCAGAGATGTATAGGATCAGAGGGATTCTTGAGACTGGCAGTACCAAGACAAGAGAGTTAGCTAGACATTCTTTTAGCTTCTCAAAGATTCTTTGGCAAATAGGATCCCATTTGAAACTTATGTCATTACGGAGCAAATGTGTGAAAGGTTGGCACTTGTCTGCCAGCTATGATTTGAATCCATACACTGATTGTAGTTTTCCTTATAGGCTTCTGAGCTACTTGAGTATTCTGGGAGGAGGCATTTATGTTATGGCTTTGACCTTTTTGGGGTCAATCTCTATGTCATGCCATGAGACGATGAAGCCTAACAACTTGCTCAATGTTATACCAAAGACACACTTCTTTGGATTTAGCTTTAGGCCATAATGATGTAGATAATCAAACGTGATTTCAAGGATGTTAAGGTGTTCACATCGTGTCTTGGATTTTGCAAGGATATCATCCACGTAGTCTTCCAAGGTTTTGTGTATCATATCATGGAAGATGGCTATCATTGCTTGTTGATAGGTGGCTCCTACATTCTTTAGCTCAAATGGTATCATATTGTAGCAGAAAGTACCCCACGGTGTGGTGAACATTATTTTGTTATGGTCTTCCTCTGCTATTCTAATCTGATTATAACCTAAGAAGCCATCCATGAGTGACAACATCTCATGGTCTGCTGTGAGATCCACTATCATGTCGATGTTGGGTAAGGGGAAATCATGCTTGGGACATGCTTTGTTCAAGTCTCAGAAGTCTATGTAGATTCTGATCTCTCCTAAAGGTTTGGTGACAAGCACCATGTTGGAGATCCATTCTGAGTAATAAATGACTCTGATGATTTTGGCTTGCATTAGTTTCTCCAATTATTCTTTTACTAATAGGGCTACCTTAGGATGCATTTTGCGTAGCTTCTACTTTACTGGCTTGGCATTAGGGTCCACTGCAAGATTGTGAACAACTAGATTTGGATCAAGCCATGGCATGTGTGCATATGACCATGCGAAGTTGATGGTAGCTTCTTGGAGGAGAGTTGTGAAAGCCATTTCTTCTTCTTTGGTCAGAGATGTTGCAATGTATATAATTCATGGGTATTCTTCAGTGCCCAAGTTGACTGGCTTTATTTCCTCAATGATGATGGATGACTATTCTGGTTTGTAATCCTAGATGGAAGGAAGAGGCAAGTCTCATCTTCGAGCACCTCAGAGAGGTTTTCACCAAAAGATACATCCTTTATTTTTACTTTTTTAGAGTTGAAATGCGCCCCATAGGGGTTTTCACATAAGGGATTGTTCTTTTCTTTTTCTATTTCTATTTTGTGGCTAAAGCTCACCTCTTCCCTGAAATATCCTTTAGGGTCAAGCTTATAGACATGAGCTGATTCTTGTTCTTGATCTGATTATTGGCATGATGCTCCCATGAACCTTAGGAGTGCTTTTGTGCTTTGGAACTCATTGATATGCATGATGCTTGGTTTTCCCCAATCTATGAGTTTGGGATGGATGAGGTGAAGTTCAATGATGTTAATGGCAAGTTGATGGAGGACAAAAGTGTCCAAGAGGGTATCATCATCAAAGATGTCATCGTAGGATTTCTTTTCTTCCTCTTCAAAGATGTCTTCGATTTCTACAAGGCCATCCTTGATATTCAAGAGAGTAACATTGGGTAGATTAGTGTCCCTAGTTGTGGTATTGTGTTCTTGTATGCGCAAGTGAGAGGTATTAAAGCCAAGGCCTTGATGTTTACAATTTTGTGAGGCCTTGATCGGATCTTTACTGCCACCTTCTTGTGGTCCTAGATTACCACCTTGGTATTTCCATTGTTCTGTGGCATACTTGTGTGATGTTGGATATTTGTTTTTGAAGTAATTGAGAATCTCAATGTCAGGAGGTAGGGGATCTTTGTACAACCACCTATTGATGTCAAGGTCCATCTTGAGACTATCTATATTTCCATGGGAAACAAATGTCAATGGTCCCAATTTCTTGATTTCATGGTCGGCTGGAATAGGCTAGCTTTGGTGGCTTGGGCACCCTTGTGTATGTGGATCCAAAGGTAGGGCCCCTACTGTAAATGCATCATTTAGGTTTAGGTTGTACTCACCACAACCCTGGTTTTTTTATCTTAATGGAAGAGACGGTGGAGGCTAGGATAGTCTATGGATCGCTATGGGATCAGGATGATCTGGTAATAGAAGTGCCAATTTTGGTTCCAAGACAATGAGTGTAGTGGGGGAATGAAGCTTCCAACACACGATAGTATGCAAAGGGTTGGGGATCAGCATGGATGGTGATCTTAGTACCTTGATGTAGAAATTTGAGACATTGGTGATAAGTAGATGGTACAACTTTGATGGAATGAATCCATGGTCGGCCGAGGAGGATGTTATATGGTAGGTCTAGATCAATAATGTGGTAGATAGTGTCTTGAGTTGTAGGGCCCAACTTGATTGGTAAAAGAATGGTACCTTTAGAGGTATGCTCCAA
The DNA here is from genome assembly GCA_027943335.1 of Chamaecyparis obtusa. Lineage (NCBI taxonomy): Eukaryota > Viridiplantae > Streptophyta > Pinopsida > Cupressales > Cupressaceae > Chamaecyparis > Chamaecyparis obtusa. Next base: position 2,107,765 of record BSBK01003918.1, read on the forward strand.
GTTATCATACGCCTTGATGGTGATAACATCATGTGATATGTCAGTCTTTGTGAATCCCACCTGTTGGATGAATTTAAAAGTACACAAATTTAGGGTTGAGCCATTATCTATCATGATCCTTTTCATGGAAAAGTCTCTGACCATGATTGCGATGCAGAGAGGGAGATTGTGGTTAGGCTCAACAATTGGTATATCAAATGGCTTGAAGGAAAGAGCACAAGATGCTAATAGATGTCCCACAAGGTTCTCGAACTAGATGATGTTTATGTCTGTGGGGACATGTCCTTCTTGGAGGGCTTGGTTAAGGATCTCTTGATGGATGGGTGAAGTGTAGATAAGGTCGAGGATGGAGATTTGGGCAGGTGTATTCCCAAGGTGTTCAAGAAGGTTATACTATGCATTGTGATTTGACCTTGGATTATCACTGACGATAGATATCCAGCCTCTTTGTGTGGTAACGAAACACTGACTATCTTCTCCCTTGACATGGATGACATTGACTATGGGCTCAAATTAGGTTATACATTTGAAAAATTTATCATAGTTAATGTGGTCAGTAGTATAGTCTTTGTGGTCAGCATGGTCTCCTTGTTTTCCTTTGCCTTGGTTCTGGTATGGAGGATTGGTATTGACTTGGTTCTTCCCAGCATTGTGTTGAGGGAACACATTTTGATAGATTTGCATATTAGCATTAGGCGAAGCTTGGGTTGGTGTGTCCACTTGGATCTCTTTTCTATGGATGAGATCTTGGATATAGTGCTTCAATTTTATGCACCTGAGGGTAGCCAGTCCTTTAACATGATGGTAGTCACAGTACTCATGATCTTTGTACCATGTAGGCTTGGGAGTTGCATCATCGAATTGTTGAGTTGGTGGGTAAGTGATTAGATTGGCCTTAGCCATTTGATTAAAGATTACATCTAGTGGTTCACCAAGGGGTGTGAAGGTATGTCGCTGATGGGTCTGGACTCAAGGCCTATTCTGATTTGGGGTTGTTGATATGGCATTGGTCTAATTGGTTGGATTTAATTGCTAGTTTTGATAATGTTGCATAGGTTGTTGGTTGATTGGTGGTTATTATTGTTGATATGCAAGAGTTGGTGTGGGACCGGTCACAACAATTTGGACATGCTTAGTGTCGGTGGCTCCATCAGTGATAGTATTCTTATTTATGTTCCAGTAGCGAGGTTTGTCATTACTAGGCTTGCTACATGAATCATCTTTGTAATGTCAGATGGTGCCTTCGTCTAAGAGACCTCTTTAGATATCTATCCCCTTACCTTTGATGTCTTGATAGTTTAGATGCAGTTCATCCTCATGAAGTGGGATAATTTAGAATGCAGATTATCGATAAATATTTTGGTAAGATGCTTCTCAAGCGGTTGATATGATAACTTGGTGGTGATATTTTTCCATCATTGTAAGTAGTCAACTAGGCTCTCACCTCCTTTCTACTTCGAGTTGTAGAGGTCCAACAAAGACAACTCATTCTCAACATTATGGGCATATTGGGCTATGAAATTCTCAGAGTTCAACAAAGGTTGTGATTATCCCACAAGGTATCTTGTAGAACCACTCAATAGCGGTTCCTCCCAAGCTCTTGGGGAATAAGCACATAAGGAAATTATCAGTGTAGGATACTTCTTAACATGCCATATAGAACTCCTTTACATGGCTAACTAGATATCCTTTCCCTTGATATTTTTCAAACTTGGGTGTCTCAAAGTGTTTGGGAAATGTTATCGTTGTGATTGATCTATCAAATGGATATGGATAGACCTAGTCAAATTTAAAGGCCTTTCTCTTTGTTCTAGCCTTGAGCTCTTTAAGAGCGTTCTTCATTTCCTCCCATTCCACGTTGATTGACATTGGAGTGGGTACTCCCATGGGAAAAGGATCTAATGGTGTTGGCGAGTATGGATGGTTTTGTCATGGATATTGTGGAGTTGGATATGGTGATTGCCCGGAAAGGTAAGCAAATTGAAATGGATTTTGGGGTGATGGTTTCTAGGGAGGATATTATTGCTGAGGTGCAGGGGTGTATTGTTGTGGAAGATATGGAGTTGCATGTTGCTGCTGGGGGATGATATGATGTTGTTGCTGTGATGGATAGGATGATACTTGTTGTTGTTGGGGGATGATGGGATGTTGTTATTGTGCTAAGAAGTATTGCTGCTGTGGAGGAGGATGATGAAATGGTGCAACTTTCTGATAGGATTGGCCTTGATGTACTTGGCTTTGGGCTTGGATGATGTAGATGGGATGCATTCCTACATTTCTTAGGGGTGGAACAGTTGTCAAGAAGCTAGTGATAGGAGGTGGTTGTGCATGGTAGCTAGCGAGATGAGATGAACTCTGTTATTGGGGTGGTGGAACTATTTGAGAAGCGGTGGGTGGTATAGATAGATAGTTGGTATAGATGGGAAAGGATGTAGCTGGTGGAGGTTACGATGGTTGCTCTTGTGCTGGTTGAGGGAAAGTGGCTTGTTGGTTTGCGACCATGGATACGTGTGATTGGGTTGGTATACCCAAGGCTTGCATTTCTGCTTGGGTGAGGCCCCAACGAGAGCCAATTCATGGTGGGAGTTATGATGTGGAGGATGCGGAAGTGATGATGGGATTTTGGGATGTAGATGCTAGATTTTGAGGGCCCATGAAGGGCATCCCTATTATGAAGTCATTTTGTTGGACTTGTGCGTGAGAAATGAAAGGTGGAGGTGGAACATATGCTTGGGTGAATGCTTGTTGAGAAGTGGAAGAAATTTCTTGTGTTCCCCATGGGAAGGATGGTGCTGATGTGGAGGCTTGCTGAGGGAAGGAGGGGAACGCTTGTGTTTCCCCCAGAAAGTATGGTGTTGATGCGGAAGCTTGTTGAGTGAAAGAGAGGAAAGATTGTGTTACCCCAAAAAGGATGATGTTACGTGGCTCATGGAAGGTGGAGGAATTGCTTGTGTGGAGGCTTGCATGGGAGGTGGAGGTTGGTTTTGTATGAAGCTTTGGGATTGAGTAATGACTTGAGGTGTTGCAGATGATGGTGGCATTCCCATGATGGAAAATGGAGTGGATTACACTATTGCTTGTGTTGTGGGACTTGCAAAGCTTCTTTGCAAGAGATGGGGGATGGGTGAGGCTTCTTGAGATATGTGTAAGTCAAGGTTGTGGATTTGTTGGATGATTGGGGGTATAGGTTTCAGCTGGGATATGGATGGTTTTTATGGGGACAAGGGGTTGGAGATGTGGTGGAATGGAAGTACCCTCTTGTGCAAAGTTTTCCATTATAGCCCATCGATTTTGATCAATGATTGCACTTACCATTTGTGCATGCCTTGGATGGATCATAAATGTTTCCATGGAGAATGAAGTGGAGGGTCCATTTGGATCTTCCCACACATTCTCAATTTGTGGGATTTGTGGATTGTAGGTTACCATCGCACTGGTAGGATTGTTAGGATCAAACAAACTAGTGGCTAGGTTGGGATCCATATTCCTTCTCCTCTTGGATCACGTCTCGATAGGCATGGAATACAGATCTAAGAATGAAGATGCAGATGATGGATGAATGCAAGATGCTTCCTAAAAAATCTAAAGATTGATGGATGTAGATCTAAAGAAACTCTAAGGATGGTAGATTTTTAGGATATGATGCAAGGACTTGGATCAAATGAAGGATGGTGGGATACTGAAGGATGATAAGATGCTTGATTGGATTGAGGATGATGGAAGATGGTGTAGGATTACTGAGTGTTGATAATGAGTTGATGCTTCCTGATGTAGCATCAAATGAGGATAGGATTGTCAACCTAAGATAGATTGATGATCTTCGGAAGATGAGATTCTTGTCAATGCACGCCAATCTCTTGCTTGAGATGATGAGGCTTACAAGGATAAGTATGAGATGCCCTAGATAATGCCTAGTCAAAGGGTAGTGCTAGGGTGATTCTGATTTGGGATAAGTATTTGAAGCAACTCAAAGGATATGACACTAAGTGTTTGGATCATTGGATTTGGTTCGAGGATGATAGATTTTAAGTTAGATGTTGGGTTCCAGATTTAGATCAAGGATAATGGGATGAGACAAGGACTCTAATTTGTAGATGCAAGGATGATGGGAGGATGATGGAAGATAACTAAATGATGCCACTAGTACATTTTGCACAAATATTGGTCGAAGTTTCTACCCAACATGATCGAATAGTCGACCAACTAGCTCATCGCTATTATCTGCATCAAAATATCAACCCATACCTAAAATCGTTGAATGATTGACTCCCATATTGGTCAAAAAAGAGGGCATTCTAGGTCAAAAATAACATTGGCATGTGTTCGTGTGTTGGTTGATCTTTCGACCAATATAAATTAATATTGGTCAAAAACTTTGGTCGCTCTGACCAGGATGCCAAAATCATGACGGTCATATTTTGACCACAATTGGTTGAAATATTTAGCGGCTTCGAACAGGATGCCAAACCCACGATGCCACATTTCGACACAAAATGGTCGATTTTATGCCAGAGTTTCGACGCAGGTGGGTCAAAATTTTGACGAAACATGCAGTGTTTAAATTTTTTTTGAAGATAAATATCCAGACTAATCACCAATGACATCATGATCGGTGATTAGTCTAGATATTTATCTTTAGGTGTCCACACTCATTTTGTTTCTTGTTGCCAACGGGTCCTTGCTCATTCTATTTTCTAGACTGCTTTGGGCTCTAGCAATCCATCTACTCTGCTCTGCATGAAACTGTGGGTTTTTTCATTTTGTTTGAACTATTTGAGAGATATGCTCTAACTGGTGATTCATGAATTGGTAGAGCTTCCTCTTAGATGCCCACAACTCTTCAAATCTATTGGTGTGAAGCCCCCAAAGGGTATTCTGCTCTATGGGCCTCCTGGTTCTAGGAAAAATTTTAATTGCTAAGGCAGTGGGAAATGAAACTGGTGCATTCTTTTTTTGTATCAATGGACCTGAGATCATGTCAAAGTTGGCTGGAGAAAGTGAAAGCAATCTCTGGAAGGCTTTTGAGGAGGTTGAGAAGAATGCCCCGTCCATTATATTTATTGATGAGATATTACAAAGATTTGTCAACGGGCTTGCAAGTATGCTATTAGAGAAAATATTGAGAAGGCGAGTTTCAATTGTGGCAGCTTTTGCAAACTAGATTTGGTTATGAATTTCTTAATGGTTTTTTTTGAACTAGTTTGTTAGAATTTTACATTTTTTGATTCAATTTTCCTCAAGTTGTATCTTATTTTTTCAATTTGTCATGTTATCTTTCCTCTACACTTTTACAGGATAATATTGAACATGAAAGAAAAATAAGTGAGAACCCTGGATGAGGATGATAGTGATGAGGTAGCTGAAATAAAGGCTACTCATTTTGAGGAGTAAATGAAATATGCCTGAAGAAGTGTCAGTGATGCTAATATTCAGAAGTATCAAGCCTTTGCACAAACACTACAACAATCTCAAGGCTTTGGTTTTGAATTTTGATTTCCTGGTGCTTTTGCTGGTGCTTCAGATGTATTTTCTACAATAGATAATAAAGATGATGATGACTTATACAGTTAGGAAACTTAGTACACAATTACCATCTTAATGAAGTGACAAATGTGTCTGTTCTAGCCGAGGACTTACTAACTTGTAAGTCTTTAGAGAAATATTAACTATGGCAAGGAAATTTAGCTATGGAAACTTTTTCTCAAGTGGTAGATAATGCTACGAAAACCTTTCTTTAAAAAATAAAAAACCTGCTGGAAAATATTCTATACTAAATTAATTCTACAACAAAGAAAGTCTAGTTCAACTAATTCTGACTGGTGATCCGTGAATTAGTAGAGCTTCCTCTTAGATGCCCACAACTCTTCAAATCTATTGGTGTGAAGCCCGCAAAGGGTATTCTTCTCTATGGGCCTCCTGGTTCTGGGAAAACTTTAATTGCTAGGGCAGTGGCAAATGAAACCAATGCCTTCTTTTTTTGTATCAATGGACTTGAGATCATGTCAAAGTTGGTTTGAGAAAGTGAAAGCAATCTCCAAAAGGATTTTGAGGAGTCTAAGAAGAATGCCCCGTCCATTATATTTATTGATGATATATTACAGAGATTTTTCAGTGGGCTCTAGCAATCCATTTGCTCTGCTCTGCATGAAACTGTGGGGTTTTTCATTTTGTTTGAGCTATTTGAGAGATAGGCTCTAATTGGTGATGCATAATTGGTTTGCATGTTTTCAGCGTGGAAGCAGTATTGGCGATGCTGGTGGTGCTACAGATAGAGTCTTTAACCAATTGTTGATGGAGATGGATGGTATGACAACCAAGAAAACAATTTTCATTATACCTAATGGCATTGGCTTGTTATACCCAAGGATTGAATGGAGCCGATATTAAAGAGATTTGTTAGCGGGCTTGCAAGTATGCTATTAGAGAAAATATTGAGAAGGTGAGTTTCAATTGTGGTGGCTTTTGCAAACTAGATTTGGTTATGAATTTCTTAATGGTTTTTTTTAAACTAGTTTGTTAGAATTTTACATTTTTTTATTCAATTTTCCTCAACTTGTATCTTATTATTTCAATTTGTCATGTTCTCTTTCCTCTGCACTTTTACAAGATATTGAACGTGAAAGAAAAAGAAGTGAGAACCCTAAGGCAATGGATGAGGATGATAGTGATGAGGTAGATGAAATAAAGGCTTCTCATTTTGAGGAGTCAATGAAATATGCTCAAAGAAGTGTCAGTGATGTATTTGCTATTGCTGCTGCTACTGCTTCTTCTGCTGCTGCTTCAGATGTATTTGCTAAGATGATTTCCCCTACCAAGATGATGTGCATCCATTTTATGGAGATCTGCTAAATGTTTTATATGATAAAGATCACTACAAGTTGGCCCTTGGCCAGATCAATATTGCTCGTAATCTCATTGCCAAAGTGGCCAAAGACTATGTTAGGCTGATAAAATATGGGGATTCTCTTTACGCTGCAAATCTTTGAAAGTTGTTGCACTTGGACAGATATGTACCATTGTTAAGAGAATTAGACTGAGTTTGGCTTACCTCAAATAGGTGAGGCAGCATATGGTTATCTTATTTTTTCTATCTATCTGGTTTTCACTACCTATCGTTCCTTGGAATATCTTGCAAGGGTTCTATAAATTGATGGTCTATATTTTGGTGAGTGTCTTATATGGGCCTATGAACTTTTTTATCTTGTCTTTTTTTTCAATCCTACAACTAGATTTTAATACATGGATTGCTTGTAAGGAACTTTGATACCACCATTTCAGTAGTTCTTCATATAATAGTTTTCTATGCAGTCCCCAGTCTAGGCTTTATTTGTAGATTTTTAATCTCAATATTAAAAGAATTAATTTAGTTAAATAACGCTTTATGTCCCAAACACAATGACAACTAGGATGTGAATTTAATCTTTCTGGCAACTAAAGAGTCAAAAAATATAACAGATGGTTCAATATAACCTACAACTTTGTCCATGTAAGAGTTGAACTCTTAAATTTATGGTATGAAGACCCACAACTTGTAGCTAAGAATATGATACTAAATAATTATGACTTATTTTTAAAATTTAGGAAAACTTAACCATTTCTATAGCGATTACTCAAAAAAAAGCATACCTGATCGATGACTCAATATTTGTAACCTCTCATAAACTTTTCCTTTCCACTTCAATATCTTTCCTTGATAATTCTTGATCTCCTCAGAACCACTAGAAAAAAAACAATGACAACAAAACTTGCTACTTTAGAAAATTGCATCAATACTTAACTTAAACATTACAGTCATGAAGGGTGTAACAAAATTTGATATGCTAATAGACAAACTCATTTTGCACAAAATGACATTAAGCATGGATTTTGGTTTACATGTGGTACATCAATTCCTTCATCAAAGACATTATCTATTACATTTATAATTGTTTATTTAGGTTCCATAGCACTAGCATATACACAAAAAGAATCTGTATTAAAAAAAAACATGGACACTATATATATATATATACCTATTAAAAAAAAAGAGGCCACTGAGGACAATTGCATAGGTCTCCAGAAACAATATTACCCAACTCTTTCTCTCAAGCCAAAGACTCAGTGTGTTCAATTGCCCAGACTAGCAGTCAATTCTATGTTGAGTATATCTGTCAGGCCCTCCTGCAGTTTGAATGAATTAAGAATAGAAGATAGGAATTGATTTAACACTTCACCTACTCAAAAACACAAACCAATGGAATAATACACATTAGGCCAAGAGAGGTTGACGCATTCAATACGATAATACTTGCACAAAATGAAGCTGAATCATGCCAGACAATGACAATGAGAAGTTGACTATTCACCCTTCTAGTTTTTTATTTGATAGTTACCTGACAATGACACATTCAAAATGCACTTATGAGAAAAGACCTAGAACACATTAAATTGATTAAATAATGAAGGTATGTTAGTTTGAGCTTCACTTGGTTTCGAGAATACTTTAATATTCTCTACTTAACAAGGCCAACCACATGAAGGTGGAAGCTCATCTCGCCTCACCCCCCCTCCCACTAACATCAATCTAAATTCCCCATTAACACATAAAAATATTCATTAACATGACATATAATTCAATATTAATACACAACATTCATAGATAATTACTTAAAACAATGTTCATGGAGTTATTATGATAGTTTTACTGATATTTTTGTCACAATTTGATGTTCGGGATAGGGGAAAAGCACCTACAACAACAGAGGCAATAGCTGTAGATACAAATGATGATATCCCAGAAATCCCTAATATAATAAATACGGTGAAGAAAAAACTAAAAAAGAGTCAATGCAGAAATTATTACTATTTTGCTTGATGCTACTACCGGCCTCACCGCGATGTCCATGACCAGTTAATTGAGCAAACAAAAAATCCTGTAACAAGAACAAATACATATTTTAGTTCACGACATAAAAGAGTATAAAATATAAACCTTTATTGAACTTTTGTTATAACTAAAGATTCATTACTGCTTACTTCAAAATGGCGTGCTTACGTCATCAATTCATCTGTCCTCTTCAGCATCTCCTCAGTTGGATTTGCATCTTCCAAAATAGTAATAATTTATGCATTACTCTTTTTCTTCACCGTATTTATTATATTAGGGATTTGGGATATCCTCATCTGTATCTACAACTATTGCCTCTGTTGTTGCAGGTGCTTTTCCCCTATCTGATATTTATCTTTAGGTGTCCACACTCGTTCTATTGCTTGTTGCCAGCTAGTCACAGTCAGTGATTGAGAGAGCCCTCTTTTGGCACCAGTCATGTAGTACAAGCACTAGAATTAAGTTTTTCAGCACGATTGGGAAATTTTTGTATATCAACATGCGATAGAGTTTTTTGCCCAAACTCTATTGCATGTTCATATACAAAAATTTCCTAGCCCGTGCCAAAAAACTCAATTCTAGTGCTTGTACTGAGACCTTAAATTATTAAGCTTCTCTTTGTTTCAAGAATAGTTTAACATTCTCTACTTAACAGGGCCAACCATGTGAAGGTGGAAGCTCATGTGGCCCCTCCTAGGAGCCTCTTATTGTAATACCCCAAAAATGGGCTATAGGTTCGTTAACCTCCTATATCAACAATTTGAATGAAATCGACATTAAAGTCCTAACCTAAGGCACATCTGCACATCATTTTATCAAAAATTGATTTTATCCTAATTCTGCATCGGGGAATATTTCCTAAATATTCCTAATTTATCTAATTATCTTTAATTAAATATTATTTGGCGATAAATCTCATTTATCCTAAATTTGATTAATTGAATATGATGAATATTTAATTAATTAGATTAATGTTGCCACTTAATTATTTAATTAGATTTAATTCTATTTATTCCTAATTATATTATTTAATTTTGACAATAAATCAAATCTCCTACGAATAATTGATTAAATATTTATTTAATTGATTTAAAATCAAAGTTGTCAAATTTAATGCTTTAATTGCAATAAAGTTTGATTTAATAATTGACTAACCCATAAATCAATTATTTTAATTAAAAATCAGTTAAGTGGACAATAAATCACTTTATTTATTAAATTAATTCATATTAAATCATGCACAATCAGAAAAGTAGTTAACTTTAAATCAATTTTCAATTTCAATATGTTAACTTTCTAAATTCAACATCTGATGATGAGTTGAAAAAGAGAACTAAAGCCCTATTTTGAGATAAAAACTACTTTTGCATGATTTTATGAGTTTATTTATTCTTAATTTCTTGTTAACTCAAAAAATCAACCTGAGTTTATCAAGAGTGATTTATGGTTTTTCTCAATGCATCCTCAAGCCCTGGATTTCTATACAAACAAGGCTCAACTCTTCATAAAAATCTCTCAAGCTTTCAATCAATCTTACATCTCTCAAGCTTTCAATCACATATCTCTCAAATTTGCACAGTTACTCTGGTGAAATTACATACGAAGAATCAAGCTTTTGCAACAGGTGACTTTGTGAGATCAATTCATAGTAATTCATAATTTTTGCATAGTTTCATATCATAGATTTCATATTCATTCATAGCATTCTTAGCTTAAATCTACATTCAATTTAATTTTCATACATTCTAGCTTAGATTCATATAGTTTTTCATATTATTGCATAGAAAATACAAAAATATAGATTAATCTGCATTCATATAGTCTTTCATATTTTGCATTCAAATCCTTCATTTAGGTGTTGCATTGTCACTGATCTCGATTCAAATCTGAGAACATCATACTCGCACCTACTAGAAGGTAGTAAATCGCCTGGTTATCTTAGTTTTAATTATTTGCAAGATTTTGATTTCTGCTAACTTCTAATGTCTTACTGAAGTGTTGTGTCTACAGCTAGGTGCAAAATTCACACACACATTTCTAGCGCCCACTGTGGGGCCCTGAAATGGGTTTCCATCTCTTCTAATTCACTTCTATCTATTTTTCTATCATTTTTTGGTCCATTCCATGATTTCATCCTATGTCCGTACATTTTTCGTACAAATTTTGTTAGAAAGTCATTCCAGTAAGACCCCACTATCGTACGATAATTGATTCTATCAAGGCTCATATCAGAAACTATACATTGTCATTTGGGAGCTTGATTGTCATATGAGAAGCCACCTACTGTCGTATGAGTTTCTTGACTATCATCTGGAAGGTAACCCATTGTCGTATGAGTTTTGACTCTAGGATTCAATTGTCATTTTAGAATTTTTGGCAGTTTTTCAGATTTGATTTTCAGATTTGGACTAACAGCTAACCCTAACAATTGAAATCTTCTATTTTTGACTGATATTTGTTGAATTTGATTGGAAAAAGTGCAACTAAATTGCTAAAAAAGGTAAAATCTACTAAGCACATTGTGAGGAATTCAGGTATTCTACTACGATCTAATAAAACTTCTATTTGGACATAAAATGAACTCTCACGTGTCAAGCTTGTGTGACTTTTTATTGCTTTCATATCATAGACTTCATTTTGGGCTATAAAATGAACATAGATTTTCTTTCTGCATATTTGTTACACATAGTAAATAGGCCCTATGAACACTATTTGTGGATGATCTCAAGAGAGTGGGCTTCTTCCGCTTGTTCATGCATGCGAAGCTCTTCTTGATGAAGGATCCCCTTGTAGGTAGGGAGGTTACTAAGAGAGTCTCACATTCTACTAGATTTGTGCATCTTCAACTTTTGATTGATACATTCTCTCTCTGGAGAGGTTGATAGATTATAAGCGATTGATATCATAGATCTTTGTGAGATAATCTTGGTCTTAGCATGTCAGATTAATCTGTCTGCTTTGTTTTGGTTAAAAGTGAAATGGCTATAGGACTATGCTCTACTCCCTTTTGGGTAGTATCAGAAACTCAGATCCTTGAATCTGGAACTAGTCTCCATGTGGTATCTTTTGTGAGTCACCTTTAGAGAGGGTTAACCATAGTGGACATTCCCTTAATTAGGTCAACCACGTGGACAGAACCTCAAGTAGTAATAGCCATTTTTGCCGTGGTAGCAGCAGCCGCTATATAAATGTCCTTGTGGAGGAAATCTTCACAGGTGTGGTCTCTTGTTGGGTTGTCAGATCTCCCTAGCAACTCTTGATTGATCAATTTCTTAGACTGTGTCAAAACCCCGGTGCGCCTGGATTGGAGTTTGCCCTCTTGAGATCACAAAAGTTGTAGAGTCAGACCATTACTACAAACCCTAGCGAGGCCAAATTTTTCATTTTCTAGGAATATGTGTGTTATTGAAAAACTTTTGAGAACATACACAGTTAGCATTTCTAAGGATTAGCACAATAAGTCACTATTGCTTGTTCATGCGCAAGGTTGCTTTTGCCCTTGTTCATTGTTTTCAAATGATTGCCTGCTTCCCTTGCTTGCTATTTTATGTGCTTGATATCTACTTGGTTATTCAAATCATAATATTACACTAATCTTCAAAACTAGACAGAAAACTTTGCAAACAATCCGAAATTGAAAGCCCCAATAATTACAAAATCTGAAGCAAAATTCCTCTCTGGAGTCAAAAGTCATCCCACAGTGTCAGATTGTCGTACAAGTTTTCAGCAAAATTCATTTCACAACCCCTGTATTTTTATATGGTATCTATTATATTGTCATACGAGTGTTGTCACCAGAAATCAAAAGAAAAATTATCCCTGGCAACAATTGTCGTACGAGTGTTGCAATTGTTGTTTGATAGCATACCCATTAATAATATCAGATTTCCACAATCCATTTTTAATTATGTATGCATTTCTGGATTAGATTGTGTGTAGTTTTTTGATCCATAAATGCATACATAAGCATACCCAGTGTCGTACGAGCTTTCATAAACTCATTTGAGAATTTTCAAAAAGTTGTCAGAGATTGGTCAAATTTGTCAGAAATCCAATTTTTATAGCCTATTTCCAAATTCTATCAAAACAGTCACTGTGTCAGGAATAGAGAAAAAACTAGAATAAATTCATTCATTTTCCTAAAGTGAGCTCTTGAGTTTGATTTTGCCTTCTGATTTATCAATTTGAATCTTTTTCATCTTGTGTCAAAACCTTGTCAAAATTATCTTCAAATTCAGTCTTCTTACTAAAACAGCTAAGTGTTGTGAGCTCATGCCCACCATCTATTGGGAATCTACCCACACTACTGTGGCATAATATCCTTCATTTATGTCTAATCTAATCTTCAATCAATTCAATCTTGACAAGGTTGTGTCATTCGATCTTCTTGAATCAGGTCATTCTTCAGCTGTCTTCATCTTACTTTCTTGCTTCACCCAAGGTTAATGGTTGAAACTAGAGCCTCCTCACATAAGAAATTTGGAGAAGCACTCAACACCATACCTTTGACTACTCACAAGGGTCCAACTCTTGAGCAACTCTACAATTCTAGTCTTTACGAAGACGACGGTCTTGGCAATTTTTGATTGAAAACTGGTTATATACCCCCTCCATCAACTCATGGAGGTAATCAACAAAATCCTCCTCAATCTATCCCAGGGAGTCCTAAAACTCCTAACATGTCTCACAGAGGGATACAACATGGGTCTCAATGACCTCATTCTTAACATGGTGTGGATCAAGAACCAACACCTTTTGAAATTGCTCAATATCAAAATGATGATGACTTCAAGAAAATGATGAGGCATTTCTTGAAAGAAGATAGAGAGGCATATTTTCTAGAGTTAGCTCACCAGGGAGCTAAACTTCCTCCAAAATTTAATTTTGAAAATATCATTACACATGAGGAAGAAACCCCTATCACGGATATGATGAAACATATGCATGCCATGCAAGTCAAACTTAACAAACTTGAAAAAGAAAAGGAACCTAACAAGTTCTCCATGGAGGCCCTATGTCCTTTTCCATTTGATAAAGACTTGTACATGCCACCATTCCCTAAAAGAGTGGAGATGCCTAAATATGATAAGTATGATAGAAACTCTGATCCTCAAGATCATGTCAGAGAATTATGTACTCAATCCATGGAGTTCATGCACGAACCAACCTATTTAATGTGTCTTTTCCCTCAATCTCTGGGAGGATTAGCCATTCATTGGTTCTCTAGAATGCCTCCAACTATCAAAATTTTTGAGGAGTTAATCAAATTGTTCTATCAACAATACTCCTACAATATTCAACATCCGATCACCATGATCGACATCTGCAATCTGAAACAATATCCAGGAGAACCATTCCTGACATTTGTCAAGAGATGGAGGACATTTTTTTCTCTATATGCTAGACCCATTCTAGAAACTGAGAAGCTGGAAATCTTCATCAATAATCTTGTTCCAGAAATCAACTACCCTTTACAAATGCAAAATCATACATCTTTTGATAAGATGGTAGATAATGCGATTAAAATTGAGAAAGTACTTGTGAAAAAAGGAGACATCACACTTCAAAGAGACAAGTATGAATCTAGATCTAGTTCTAAAGACAAGAACAAAAACTAGAAGAATAATAAAGGCATTGTCATAGATGGCGTTGTTGATAATATATGTGCCCCATCTAAGGTACCTGCTTTCAATCTCACTGTTGGTACCCAAGCCATCAAAGCTTCCAAATCTAAAGTAACATAGTCCAACAAAAATTCATCTGATTATAAACATTGGGCTACAGATCCTAACCGCAAATTCACTCCTCTTGGAGAATCCTTGGAATCTACCATGAAAAATCTATTGGCAAACAAAATCATCTACTTTATTGAGATAAAATTCTTTGATCCTGAACCTAAACTAAAATGGTGGAGAGAGAATGATTTGTATGAATTCCATCACAATAAAGGTCATAAGACTAATAACTGCATTCGCTTGAAAAACATCATACAAGACAAAATTGATAATGGAGAAATCACGATTGATAATCATAAGAGCAATAATGATCATACAGCATTCACATAACCATTTCCTAAACATGGTAAAGAAGATTCTTCTTCTCAGCCTAATATGGGTGCTAAAGTTAATTATGCCTACTCTGGAAACAATGCTGTCATCAATATGGTTGAACCATGTCATCTGAGCGTTGCAATGTCATCACAATTGTAAGAAAAGATAGAGAAAATCAATCAGCTAATGCAGTTACTTGATCACAAGCTCAGGCACACCTACAAGGACAAATACCAAATTCATCTAGTGTCCCTAAGGTGCCTTTCAATCTTTTGTCTACTTCTAAATAGAAGGCTACATCTAAATCTTCAAATCCTAAAGATACGAGGCCTACTTCATACAGTATTATCTAACAACTCTAGCATACCAATGCAAAAATCTCCATGTTTGAGTTGCTTTGGATATCTCCAACTCATAGAGCCATTCTAGACAAAGCTCTGCTCAGATCCAATGTTCTTGATAACCTTGATTTAGACAGATTCCAGACTATGGTTGGTCATCTCACGTCTTCATAGTATATTTCCTTTTTAGAGGAAGATGATAACTCCTTGAGTCATCCACATAACCAACCCTTTCATATTAAAGTCTTGATCCAAAACCATCATGTCAAATGTGTGTTGATAGATGGGGGCGCTAGTCTAAACATTTGTTCTTTCAACTTGATTACACAATTGGGATTCTCAGAAATGGCCATTGATCCTAGAAAGAAGATAACTATCAAAGCATATGATGAGCAAGAAAGGTCTTCCAAAGGAACAATTGTCTTACCTATCAGAGCGGGTCTAGTTATTAGAGTTACTATATGCCAAGTTCTTGATCTACCTTTGGCTTACAACATCCTTCTAGGAAGACCTTGGATGCATGAGATGAAAGCTATTCCTTCTATGTACCATCAGTGTTTGAAATTTCCTTATGAAGGAGTAGAGGTGACGATCCCAGCTAATCTATATACAACTTGCAATGCATTGAAAGAGAGTGTTGATAAACTTGTTCCTAATAACAGAGAATCTTCGATTAAGCAGCTAGACGTTGCTTCAACATCCAAAATGGAAGACATTTCTAAAGAGGTTAAAATCAAAGAAAATGGTATGGGAGAATACACTATAAAGGTAGTCTTGTCTTTGACATCTCTCCCTATCTCACCTAAGTCTTATGGACAAACTCTAAAATAGTTTAAAAAGGAGTCTAAAGAACCTCTTGAAGCATATAAAGGAAATTTTGTTGCAGAACAAGTATCTAAACAAGAGTTTGAAGAGGATGAAGCTATGCTTGCATGGCTATACAAAGATGAACCTGAATCTCAAGTTGTTCCAAAATGTGATGCTAAAACACCCAAGATCCCTTCCAAGTCATATGGCCCAGGGGACAAATTGATCACAAAAATGGGATATATTAGAAAAGGACCTCTAGGACTACAGGGTAAGGGTCTTCTGTCACCTCTTGATCATCGTGGCCGAGTAAACAAGAATACAACAGGTCTAGGATATAAGAAGAAGCCTTTCTATCTTAGCAAGAACTCCCCACATGTCTTAGAACAGATTGAACCATCCACAACAAATCAACTAAAGAGAGAACCAACAGAACAATCTGACAGTGATGATTCAAACACCACTGAAGATCTTATTCCTTATGAGCATTTGCCTAAAGAAATTAAAGACCTTCTTGAAGCAGAGGATGATCCAATCAAAAGGATTAATGTAGTAGAAACACAAGAACCTACTATAGAGCAAGAGATAGTTGCACCACAAGAACCAACTAATCTCATAAACAATAACACAGATAAAGAGGAAGGTGGTAGTTATTCTAAGAAAAATTCCCATGAGTATGAATTCAAATCATAATTTGAGGGTAACCCTTCTTGGGGTATTCACCTTGACTTTACTCATGTTCTTAGATTTCCTAGAGGCATAGATGAGGAATCAAATGACTATGAATGGGGAACCATTCCAGAAGAAGATGAGCTTATTACAGAGAAAAATGTTGATGTTATTCACCAATATGCACCTAAACCCAAGGTAAGTCTAGAGCTAAATGATGAACTTATCGAGTTTGATCCACCGATGGTTGAAGTGGACTCCCACAATGACATTGAGCCTATTCATGAATTGAATGTCTTAAGTTGTAATATCACCTTTGAACTTGAGCGTCGGGTTAGGGCCAATGATGATGAATCCATATTTGTAAACACTATTTCTCAATCTTTCCCCGCTTTGACTATCCAACATCCTGAACTTCTTGACCAAACCTCTACAAATCTGAGCCAAGGTATTTATACCTTTCCAAATGAATATGCTCTTTCTTGCTACCTTAATGTAGTTGAACCTATGAGGACTTCCATCAGTGAACCGAGCGTTAGCATGATGAAGTTGGACATCAAGTATCTTAGTTAAAAGAATAAGAATAAAAATAAAAATAAAAGGAGTTCTGAGGGTGAAAACCACTTTGTGGCAGTCTCAGAACCTACAAAAGTAAAAATAAAAGATGTATCCGAAGGTGAAAACCTCTCTAAGGCACCTAAGGATGAGATGTTTGATGTCCTTCCAAGTCATTTACAAGACAAATATCCATTTTTAATTGAGCCCACTCAATCTATCAACTTGGGAACAACAGAAGAACCACAGTTGATCCATGTAGCACAATCCTTATCAGAAGAAGAGAAGCAAAAATTTACAACATTCCTAATAGAGAAGAAGGTCAACTTTGCATGGAAATACTCAACTATGCTAGGGTTGGATCCTGATCTTATAATGCACCATTTATCTATGGCTCCAAACGTCAAACCTATTAAGAAAAAATTGAGAAAGATGCATCCACATGTTGCACTCTTGGTAAAAGCTGAATTAGAGAAACTACTAAAAGCCGGATTCATCTGTGTTATTGACTATGCTGAATGGATCTCTAATATTGTACCTGTTTCAAAACTAGACAAGTCAATAAGAGTATGCACAAATTTCAGAGATGTGAACAAAGCATGTCCTAAGGATGATTTTCCACTACCTAACATTGATATGATAGTGGACATGACTATGGGCTTTGAGATGTATTCTTTAATGGATGGTTTTTATGGATATAATCAAATAAAAATTTCTCCAAAGGATCAAGAGAAAACTGCTTTTACATGTGCATGGGGTACCTTCTATTGGAATGTCATGCCATTTGGGCTTAAGAATGCCGGTGCTACATATCAGAGAGCTATGACATCTATTTTTCATGACATGATGCATCGAACTATGGAAGATTATGTTGATGATACTTTGGAAAAATCTATAATAAGATCTCACCATCTAAATGATTTGAGAAAAATACTAGAGAGAATGGAAAAGTTTAGTCTCAGACTGAACCCTAAGAAGTGTGCTTTTGGTGTCCCTTCTGGAAAGATCTTAGGCTACATTGTCTCAAAGAAAGGAATTGAAGTAGATCTAGCAAAATTTAAAGCTATCATGGAGATGCAACCTCCCAAGAATATCAGTCAAATGAGAACATTACAAGGGAGAGTAAAATCTATTAGACGCTTCATATCTCAGTTAGCTAACATATCACAACCTTTCACGAAAACATTACATAAAGGTGTGACTTTTTCATGGAATGAAGAATGTGAAAATAATTTTAATCACATCAAGAAATATCTATCAAATCTCCTATCTTGATGCCTCCTATTCAAGGGAAGCCTTTGATCTTATATGTCTCTGCTATAGATACATCACCGGGGGCATTGCTTGCACAACATAATAAGAACAAGAAGGAAAGAGCTATATACTATATCAATAGAACATTGGTGACATATGAAAAGAACTATTCTATGATTGAAATGGCTTGTCTAGCTATGATCTTTGCATCACAAAAATTGAGACATTATATGTTGGCTCATACCATGCATTTAGTAGCTAAGATTGATCCACTAAAGTACCTACTAAGCAAAGCTGCCCTCATGGGTAGATTAGCTAAATGGGTCATGCTCTTAAGTGAATTTGACATTGAATACGTTGAAAGAAAAGCTATTAAAGGCTAGGTTATTGCTGATTAGTTAGCGGATGCACCTTTGTTCGATGACATTCCAATGCAAATGGAATTTCCAGATTCCTCTATCATGAATCTTTCTTCTAGAGAATGGCAATTGTTATTTGATGGCTCCTATACACATAATGGATCTGGAGCAGGCATCTTTTTTATCACTCCTCAGGGATACTCCATTCCTAAGGCATTCAGAATCAAATTTCCTTGTACAAACAATATTGTTGAATATGAAGCCCTTTTAAATGGTATGAAAATAACAATTGAGTGGAGAGTAACAAAATTACACATTCATGGAGACTCACAACTTGTTATCCATCAAGTCAATGATGTGTACCAAATGAAAGATGAAAAGATCATTCCATACAAAAGAATGGTAGATGATCTAAAGAAATATTTCATATCTATCACATTTGAGCAAATTCCTAGAACTGAGAACAAGGCTGTCGATGCAATGGCAACATTATCTACTTTATTATAGTAGCCCGAACATGAGCTACACTACGAGTTCTTGGTGGAAGCACTATCTTATCCTACATATGATTCCCCTGAAACCCACATGATTTTCACTATTGTAGGTCATGATTCATCCAGATATAAAAACCTATTCTCCTATCTCAAAGACCAAATCATTCCCAATACCTTTAATTGCCATGAAAAGAGATACATTATCCGAAATGCCTCCCGATATGTTATCATTGGTTATGATCTGTATAAATAAGGTCTAGATGGTACGCTACTTAGATGTTTAGAATGGGAAGAGTCTCAACGTGCGTTAGAAGAAGTCCATGATGGCATTTGTAGGTCACACTCGAACAGTTTAACACTAGCCCGAAAACTTATTAGGGCTAGGTACTATTGGCCTGAAATGGAGAAAGAGGCTATCAAGTTTGCTAAGAATTGTCAAAAGTGTCAAGTACATGGTAACTTAATTCATGCACTAGGGAGAGATTTAATTCCCTTTACTACACAATGGCCTTTTCACCAATGGGCATTTGATCTTATAGGATCCATACATCCTCATTCTTCTAATGGACATACCCATATTATTACAACTATAGACTATTTTACAAAATGGGTAGAAGCAGTCCCTTTGACTCAAGCAACTGGAAAACAAATTTCAATGTTCATTCTAAACTACATCATATGTCAGTATGGTATTCCACATTCTATAGTCACAGACAATGGTGGACAATTCAAGAACAAAGACCTAGATGATTTATGTGCAAAGTTCAAGATTACATAGCATTGGTCATCTATCTACTATCCTCAAGGGAATGGACAAGAAGAGGTTTCAAATAAGAATCTATTGAAAATATTGCATCAAAAAGTTAATAAAATAGGAAGAGATTGGCATCTCATGATCAATCCAGCTCTCTAGGCCTACAGAACAAGTATCAGAACACCCACTGGGGCTAAACCATTCACTTTAGTTTATGGGTCTAAAGCGGTACTACCTATTGAGGTTGAAATCCCATCACTAAGAATCAGAATGCATGGTCTAATAACTGACGATGACTACAAAGTGTCTAGGTTGCAATAACTTGAACTACTAGATGAGCGCAGACAAGCAACATATGATCATCTTAGAGTATATCAGAAAAGAATGTCTAGAGGTTACAAAAGAAAGTCAGACACAAAGAATTTCAGGTTGGCGATCTAGTCTTGAGAGAGAATCCTAAAAATCAATCACATAGAGAGTGCAAGGGGAAGTTTGAACCCAACTAGCTGGGTCCCTTTGTTATCACTACTACTTTTGGCTTTGGTGCCTATCAACTCTCAACGACTAAAGAAGAACAGCTCCGAGAACCAATCAACATTCTTCATCTGAAGAAATTCTATGCCCAAGGCATTCAGTATTCAAAAATGTCTTGAAAAATCATAAAAATCAGAAAAGTCCTGAAAAAATAAACATCTTGGTGAAAACCTAGCAATGGGCGCCTTGATGATTCACAAAAAAATGGAAAATATCAAAAGTATTAAAAAATTGAAAAATACAAAAAAATGAGAAAAATAAAAAGTACCTTGGTGAAAACCTGGAAACAGGCGCCCTGGTAGCAAAATAGAATCTCTGCCAAGATGGTGAAAACCTGGCAAACGGGCACCACTTGTTCAAAATGCTCCATCTATCAACACAATCTTGGTCTTTCCTAGCTTTCAGTCCTGCTTTAGTTTGTACATATCTCTTGGTTTGTTCCTGCATTCCTATTTTCAATAAGTTGGTTTGTATACCAATCAGCAAAAGCCTCTGTATCCTATCAATGCCTAACACTTGGGGGCAATCAATGTCATATCCTTTGGTATCCAATATACCTCATAAGAGTCATATCTAGTTAGAGTCCTTTGAAGCTTCATCCGAATCAGTCAGTTAGTCTCCTCTCCAGAAAGGATTTTGCATCTACAACAACGAAATCAAACATCAACACAAATTGAAAACAATATATGCTTCTTCATGCTTTTATCTCCTTGTATGCTTACTGATTCACATTGAGATTTTTGCATATTGTGTCCCTTCGAGCTCTTCGATGATGTCCTTTACAGGATTTAGAGAGTGATGACTGGGGAAATAATCTTTTCTTTGTTTTCTACTTGTATGTGAAAATCTAACAACTTTAGAAATTCTAGATTGAAATGGTGTCCATCTGTAAGAGCCTCTATCTCGTATTGGATGGTCTACCTTGACCATTGATACCCAAAAAATTCAAGGAAGTTTGATCTAACTATTGTCTTTTTGAGTGATTTCTTACTCCTGCTGTGAAACACGATCTTACCTAAGGATGTGAATGATAAAGGGTCACTACGGGTAATTCAAATTGGATTTAGAAGGATCTCTTGACTGCTTGATGTGTTTGTAACACAAGGTGTATTCAAGTCATCACAACATTTATGTTTTGATGCTTATACAAATTGCTATATCAAAATGGACATGATATTCAGGTCATCCTGGCTTTTGTGCCTTGGTGCTTATATCTAATCTGACATTCTAAAAATAAAATCAATATTCATATGTCCATGGTTGCCTAACCAGTGGGTGTTGTATTGACTTTTGAGCATACAAATCGATATTCATATGTCTATGGTTTCATAACTAGTGGACATTGTATTGATTTATTCGGTTACCTAAAAAGTTCAATGATGAGAATGAATCAACACATGATCAGTGACTAGGTCCTAGGTCCTAGGTTTGCATTTCATTCTGCATTTCATTTTGCACTTTGCATGATCTCACAAATTGCTTGAACACTTAAACGATTCTTCAAAACCAAAAATGCTAAACATGACACAAGGACTGAGCATTGTATGAAGGTGCCTCCAACGAAACAACAAGTAGAATCCTTTTTCAAGATCAAAATCAACATCTGAGATCATTTATATTGTCAACTACTTGCATAATCAACCTTCAATAATCATAGAAATCCAGAATTCAACTTAACTGATTATCTTTCATCAAAATATCAAAATTTCAACTTGGTCACCCATGGTCAACTCATGGTCAAACCTAGTCAAACTTGGTCTCTAGGACCTCCAAATGATGCAAAATGCATTCTCGAACGTATCTAACCAATTCTCAAATCAATTAACATGCTTCTAAACCATTTAACGCTAACTTTTCTTGTTAGATTTCAATTTTAATCCCGAAGGGGGCATAGTATTGCATATCATTCAAGTCTGTAAATCTCAATTCTATCAATCAAATCTTTCTTTTAGTAATCAAGACAACAACCACGTCTAGTTACTGATTCATCAAAAGTCTTCATCACTTAGGGAAAATCTATTATCACTTGGGGCATATTGGATTCATCGAGATCCATATCAATCTGGTATCCTAAATCTATCTTGTAAACTGTATCAACTTTTCATAACCATCTGTTCATTAGTTTTATTTCCTTGGTTCTTCGTAATTGATGGGTTCAGGATGTGATACCAATATGATTCATACAAGGACATTCAGGTTTGGAATCAGTCACTCACTTCTTCGCAATCATAAGGTTCAGAATCAGGCATTTTGGCACTTTTTCGTAATCACCGATTCGTTGTTGCTATAGTTAACATTATCTTTGGTCAATCAGGACCTAACATCTTCAAATATTTCAATTGGTTTCTATCTCGGAATCGGTTCATCTTTCAAATCAGTTCCATACATCAAACACATACTATTCTTTGAACCAATACGCTTTGCACAGTGATTCAAAGAGGGGCAAAATGTAATATCCCAAAAATGGGCTATAGGTTTGTTAACCTCCTATATCAACAATTCGAATGAAATCGACATCAAAGTCCTAACCTAAGGCACATCTGCACATCTTTTTATCAAAAAATGATTTTATCCTAATTCTGCATCGGGGAATATTTCCTAAATATTCCTAATTTATCTAATTATCTTTAATTAAATATTATTTGGTGATAAATCTCATTTATCTTAAATTTGATTAATTGAATATGATGAATATTTAATTAATTAGATTAATACTGCCACTTAATTATTTAATTAGATTCAATTCTATTTATTCCTAATTATATTATTTAATTTTGACAATAAATCAAATCTCCTACGAATAATTGATTAAATATTTATTTAATTGATTTAAAATCAAAGTTGTCAAATTTAATGATTTAATTGGAATAAAGTTTGATTTAATAATTGATTATCCCATAAATCAATTGTTTTAATTCAAAATCAGTTAAGTAGAAAATAAATCACTTTATTTATTAAATTAATTCATATTAAATCATGCACAATCAGAAAAGCAGTTAACTTTAAATCAATTTTCAATTTCAATATGTTAACTTTCTAAATTCAACATTTGATGATGAGTTGAAAAAGAGAACTAAAGCTCTATTTTGAGATAAAAATTGCTTTTGCATGATTTTATGAGTTTATTTATTCTTAATTTCTTGTTAACTCAAAAAATCAACCTGAGTTGATCAAGAGTGATTTATGGCTTTTCTCAATGCA
This sequence comes from Chamaecyparis obtusa, assembly GCA_027943335.1. Lineage (NCBI taxonomy): Eukaryota > Viridiplantae > Streptophyta > Pinopsida > Cupressales > Cupressaceae > Chamaecyparis > Chamaecyparis obtusa. The sequence continues at coordinate 2,131,649 of BSBK01003918.1, forward strand.
TCCTCAAGCCCTAGATTTCTATAAAAACAAGGCTCAACTCTTCATAAAAATCTCTCAAGCTTTCAATCAATCTTACATCCCTCAAGCTTTCAATCGCATATCTCTCGAATTTGCATAATTACTTTGGTGAAATTACATACGAAGAATCAAGCTTTTGCAACAAGTGACTTTGTGAGATCAATTCATAGTAATTCATAATTTTTGCATAGTTTCATATCATAGATTTCATATTCATTCATAGCATTCTTAGCTTAAATCTGCATTCAATTTCAATTTCATACATTCTAGCTTAGATTCATACAATTTTTCATATTATTGCACAGAAAATACAAAAATATAGATTAATCTGCATTCATACAGTCTTTCATATTTTGCATTTAAATCCTTCGTTTAGGTGTTGCATTGTCACTGATCTTGATTCCAATATGAGAATATCATGCTCGCACCTACTAGAAGGCAATAAATTGCCTGGTTAGCTTAGTTTCAATTATTTGCAAGATTTTGATTTCTACTAACCTCTAATGTTTTACTGAAGTGTTGTGTCTATAGCTAGGTACAAAATTCACACACACACTTATGACTCTTTACAACATTTTTAGACCTCTAAGATGTATTCTTAGGGATTGTAAATGGTCATAAAAGGTCATAAGGGGTCCTGGGACACAACAACTGAGAAACATAATTGTAGGCATCGTGGTCACATTTTTTGGAGATAACGTAATTGAGTGGTATACCCAGATGATGGAGAGAAACTTCTGCACCTCCGATTCCAAGTTATTCTCCATCCCACAATGTCAACTTGGAATCAGAGGTGTAGAAGTTGCACTCCATCTGGGTATACAACTCAATTATGTTGTCTACAAAAAAATGTGACCATGATGCCTACAATTATGTTTGTCAGCTATTGTGAAATCCTCATCACCCTTAGTTGCCATCCTAATTAAGCCCTTCTTCCCTCTCCAGTTCTTCAAGCCTCTGCAAGATATCTGGATCAATAAAGTCTGCAACATTGTGTCCATCCATGATCTCAGGAATATCATCTTCTTTCCACTCTTCATTTGCCAAAATATACCACTTCTTCAAGCTTGTAGACTAGTCTCTAGTGGTTGAAAATCAATCTTATTACAAATTACAATAAGAGGGTTAGTAAGTCTAATTTAATTTATCTATGGACTGAGACCTTAAATTATTGAGCTTCTCTTTGTTTCGAGAATATTTTAATTAACATTCTCTACTTAACAGGGCCAACCACGTGAAGGTGGAAGCTTATCTGGCCCCTCCCAGGAGCCTCTTATGACCCTTTACGACATTTTAAGACCTCTAAGATATATTCTTAGAGGTCATAAATAGTCGTAAAGGGTCATAAGGGGTCTTGGGACACAACAACTAAGAAACATAATTATAGGCATCATGGTCACATTTTTTTGGAGACAACATAATTGAGTGGTATACCTAGATGATGGAAAGCAACTTCTGCTCCTTCGGTTCCAAGTTGACACTGTAGGATCCAAAGACCATAGATAAGGAATAAATTTAGAGAGCGGAGGAGGGCCATAATGACAAAAATAATACAGGACAAACCTCAAGTTAAATGAGGCAACTGCAAACATTTTAATAGAATTTTATTATTAAATAGTGAAATTTGCATAGAGGGGGCTTAGAACACTAGTATATGCAAATTTCATTATTTAATAATAAAAATGTATTAAAATGTTTGCAGTTGCCTCATTTAACTTGAGGTTCATCCTGTATTATTTTGGTCATTATGGCCCTCCTCTACTCTCTAAATTTATTCCTTATCTATGGTCTTTGGATCCCGTAGTGTCAACTTGGAATCAGAGGAGCAAAAGTTGCTTTCCATCATCTAGGTATACAACTCAATTACGTTGTCTCCAAAAATTGTGATCATGATGCCTACAATTATGTTTCTCAGCTATTGTGAAATATTTTGCAGTTTGGCCTTTGTTGCTTTTGATGTGTCCTGCAACGTATGAAAAGTTTGAAATATGTTACATGATATAGATATAAAGGTCACTAATTAGTGCATTATTACATTCTACTAGTAGTTAATACTATTGCATACCTTCTTCTCTCATTTGCTGGTGTAATTCCTCTTTGAGTATCCCCTTTCTCCTTTGCATCCAAAATGAACTCATTCCAATCCCTCACTGGAATAAAGGGAGAATGCTCGTACTTCAAAATTCAAACTTTAGCGAGACTTTATACTACACAGTGTTCGTAGATTATGTTCAATGTGTTATTTACACTTGTATTGGTGGGAAAAATCTTGAAAACATGCAAAATAGATTGCATCCAACCATGTTGTTTACATGACACATGTAGTTTACCTCCAGCCTAAATCAGCGTTGCATACAAATCTGCAAACAATGCGTGGTACGAAGCCTCGCTCAAGCTTGAAAATGATTTTCAATCCATAGTCAAAGTCTATTTAAACTTTAGGATGATACTTAGATGATGGCTTAAGTAAATTGTTCTTACCTTGAGACTAGTACACCATGGGATTAGAGGATGGTTATTATAATAGCAACTGTGTGTCTGTGGGATACTTTTATATTTTGTATTAAATGATGATACATATGTGTTTCTTTCTTTTACAACAATTTATATTCTGATACTTATAGCCTATGATTCTGATACCTTGTATTTAGCAGATGTTGGCAAGTACATCTCATCTTCCCCCATCTCATCATCCTCATCACCCTTAGCTGCCATCCAAAGCCCTTCTTCCCTCTCTAGTTCTTCAAGCCTCTACAAGATATTTGGATCAATAAAGTTTGCAACATTGTGTCCATCCATGATCTCAGGAATATCATCTTCTTTCCACCCTTCTTGCCTCTCTTTTCCATCTCGCAGCTTGGGCATTGCAACATGAATCCTATTTTCCACAACTACTGATGGATCCTTAGGTGTAGTTGAAATTACCAAATGGCCTTCAAAGGTCAAGGAACAAATGGAATAACCAAGAAAACACTATACGTTAAATCATGTGATTGCTAGAAGATTGGGGCTCACCTAAGCCATAAACATGAAGAATTATTCTAAAAAAGATGTAAACCATATATATGCACACTTGAGGCAAAGAGAAGTTACGTCATATCCATATTAAAATATTAGTTACAATATGAAAATACTAAACTAACTAATTCTTGAGTTCATCTCTGCATATGGTCGCAACAAAGATATGTGATTACAATACAGAGAATGCATCGTAAAAATATAATTTCAGAATTTTCCTTAGCCTGACATGTTTTGCACTCAAATCCTTCATCGCAGATAAGTGGAGATGGGCAGATAGATGCAGATGAGTTGTCATCGACCCAACTAAAGTATTCACAACCATTATTTCCCTGTGATGCCCAATCTACATTAGTTCTTATAATATAATAAATAGTATTTACATTAGAAACATTAAATATATACACATTAGCAACCTTTTTTCTATTTGGGCAGCACCAAAATTATCGTCCAAGGTTGCTCTATGTCCGTGAAGTCTTCAACACACACTGCCCACCACCACATTAATAGTTTGGCACATTAACAAGAGCCATCGAGCCTATATCAATAATGCACCACACCATCGTTACTACATTTATTATTTTTATATGATTATTTATATATGGAATACACCAAGGAGTACCATCAAAAATATTAACCATTTACAATAATGAAAAGTAAACCTAAATCAAATAGCTCATTTTTTTTATCAACATGTGTAGTCTCTGTGTATATGAAAAATGAAAGAAATATCAACATGAAATAAAATAGTGAACAAAATAGTATTCCACATAGAGTGAATGAAATATACCATCAAAAGAAGGTGACAAAATCCTGTCATGAAGCACAAACATAGGAAATAAAAAAGGGACAAAAGACAAGAAATAAGAAAAATCATTACAACTATAGAAAAATCATTTATACTATAATAAAAAAAAGAAACACTCTTTGTCAACAATTTTCAAAATCATTAGGACTATAGAAAAATAATTAAGACTATACAAAATCAAATTTTAGAAATGGACGGTTATGATGCTTTGCCATTACAACAATTGAGCATTCATCATTTGGTATTGTGTATTCCATTTAAGTATGTCAACAATGTTTAAGAAATAAGAAAAATCATTAGGACTATAGAAAAATCAAGTTCTAGAAATGGACAGTTCTGATATTGCTTTGGCATTACAACAATTGAGCATTCATCATTTGGTACTTCTTGGTGTATTCCATTTAAGTTTCTTGTTGAATCCTTAATTTGAGTTGGCCTATTTAAGGTGATAGTAGAGGGCTCTGCATCAACAGTCTATAGAATTAGACCTTTATTTTAAATGCATTTAACACAAAAAAAATTACAAAACTGAACCAATGACATGTTTACAACAAAGAAATAGAATGATAATAATATGCTGAAAATTTGGTTCTATTTAATACACACCAAAGGACCAATAGGGGAGAGAGAGAGAGAGAGAGAGAGAGAGAGAGAGAGAGAGAGAGAGGAGGGGAATGATGAGGATACTGATGCTCCACTTAGCCGTTATCTTAGAAAAATGAGTAAGAAACCAAAAAAGAAATGATTGTAATTAACATTTTTTGCTAATCATTTCTTTTTTGGTTTCTTGCTCATTTTTCTAAGGTAACAGCTAGTAAGTGGAGGTACATGAGTTATGTGCATCTCACTAGTTATAGATGGGAAACTATGGCACACTAGTATCTGTGAAATCCTATTAATCTACAAACTCTCATGTTAAACAACTACAAAATAAAGTCAACATAGTTTTGTTAATCATCATGTCCTTTGGTTTACTAGTTTACTTATAATCAGTATGTCCTTTGGTTTACTAGTTTAATCTATTTTAAGAATGGTTTTCTTCATGTTTGAATGTACCATTGAATGAAGCTTGGCTATATTAAGTACAATCTTAAGACTCATGACTCTTCAAAGTCTCTTGTTTCCTTTAGACCTCCAAACATGTGTACTATGAGATTTCCTCCAACAAATGGACTTGTGATGATTTTCACAATAGTACATGTGTTGGAGGACTACTCAAAGTACTACTTAGGAAAATCTGAATGTTCATCCCCTATGCATATAAGAGTTGATCATAGAAGGTATATGCATAGGTGAAAAACATGCATATTTGACCAAGAAATATTGGGAGCTAGATCCAACAACAAATAGATTTGTGGTGATTTTCACAATAGCACATGTGTTGCTGGGTAAGCTCCCAATAGTGCTTAGGAAAATATGCATGTTCATCACCTATGCATATGAAGTGGCTCTAATGGAAGATACAATCACTAAATTATGCATACTCCTTATTTTGTTCTGGGTTGATATTGTCAGACATGGTCTTTCTTGAATGGAATGACTTGTTACTTGATATTGTCAGACATGAGAGTTTGTAGATTAATAGGAGTTCACATTTTTATGGGAACATATCATTCAATTAAGCATTAATGCCCATCTATATCTAGTGAGATGAACATAACTCATGTACCTCATGCTAGTGTGCTTGGATTAGACTAGACATTATCCAACCGCCTGTGAGGGTTGTCACTGTTATTAATTGGTGTAAAAGGAGGATCACCTGTTTGTTATAACACTTTATATAAATACTCACTATTTGGATAATGTCTAGTCTAATGAAAAATAGTGTATACAAGGTATCCAAGCACACTAGCATGAGGTACATGAGTTATGTGCATCTCACTAGTTATAGATGGGCAAATATGGCACACTAGTATCTGTGAACTCCTATTAATCTACAAACTCTCATGTTAAACAACTATAAAATAAATTCAACATAGTTCTATTAACACAACCAAAGTTAAAATTAAATTATCTAAAACAAATGGTACCTTAGAGGGATAGAGGAACACTTTGCTAAATAAGTTTGACTATTGTTTGTGAAAATGCCTCCAAGGAATGCAGGTACTGCCAAGGAGATCCAGGAGTTGAAGGAGAAGAACATAAGGTTGTAGAAATCTTACAATGCACTTTTGGCTAGGCTTGAAGCACTAGAATCCAATCAAAGAAGAGTAGCAGATGAAGGTGTTGATAGTGAAGAAGAGGAAGAAACCCATAAGGAAGGGGAAGGAGAGGAAGAAGAGGAAGAAGAAGAACAAATAGATCCTGAAGAGAAGAGGACAATCAGGATATTCAAGGCTACAAAGATTGAGTAGCATAAAGTGAGGGGAGATATCCCTATGTATGATGGAAGGTTGAAAGAAAAAGAGCTTTTGGACTAGATTGCATCAATGGTTGCATACTTTGAAGGTGAAGAGGTACCGAAAGATCAAAGGGTTAGATTGGCAAAAAAAAACTCAAAGGGCATGCACTCCTACGGTGGGATCATGAGGAGGCAGACAAAAGGAGAAGAGGTAAGCCAAATATTATCTCTTGGGACAAGATGATAGCAAAACTGAAAGGTAACTTTCTTCCTAAAGACTTTGATGTACAAATGCATAAAAGAATGCAAAGTTTAAAATAAAGAGATTTAGATGTTAAAACATATGCAGATGAATTATATAAACTAAGCATAAGGTCAAGATTGGAAGAAGATGAAGTTGTTAAGGTTTCTAGATATTTAGGTGGTTTAAGATTTAACATCCAAGATGAATTTGTGGCTTCTAACCCCAGAAGTGTGAAGGAATGTTACCAGTTGGCCCTTAGAATAGAGGAGAAATTGAAGAGGAAAAGTGAAAGACAAAATAGCAACAATAGAGGAGGTTCTTCAATGAGGGGAAGAGGAGGAAGGATAAATCAGGTTTGGGAAGAAAAGGACAAAGGATTGAATAGGACAATGATGCACAGTCCTAGAAATGCAGACTTTTGGGGATTTTCAAATAGGTACAGTCAAGTGTCCTATTGAAGGGCAGCCAATAAACAACCATGTTTAGATGTGGACATCTAGTGGGCAGAAGGAACCAACTGTCAAGGCACCATATTCCTAAAGTATAGGTTCAGACTCAAACATCCAATGCCAAGACTGATTCTTGGGACAAGAATCCTTTCAAAGGTGGTGAACATGGTACAGGGGCACCTAGAACATCCAAAGACTACCGGGAGTCCATTATGACAACCATGCACCTAATGACATCTAAAGACATCACTTGGAATGTATTGGCACCTATAATGGCCTATAAGGTCATTCCATGCAATGCAAATGGCAAATATGTAATAAGTCTTAAAAGGGCTAATAGGCCTTAGGACCAAAATAAGAGCCTAGGATGGTATTTGGTGTTACAAGTTTATAATAGTTTAGATTTGATTTAATAATTCTTAATAAGTTCATTTGGGTCACATTTCAAAGTCTTAAGGCTTCATTATCTTTAAAAGTTTCAAAAACTCCTAATTTGTAATGTTGCAAATTCAAAAATTTGAAATGCAACAGTTATTAGAAAATGGAGGGAATTGGATTTTGTTTTGTTTTAGTGCAAACTAATCCATCCAACTGATTGGGATTGGTTGGGGTAGTTTCTAGGAGTCCATCAAATATGCCAAATTTTCATTATACGACAAAAGAGGCATGATGTATGGATTGTATTGAGTTTTTGATAAATAAACTTCTTTCAAATGCAATTTCCTTGAGTTCTTAGAGTGATTTTGGATTTATTTTACATCATTGTCTTACATTTCAATGCATTTGGAATAGTTAGATATTGATCCTAGACCACATCTATGCATTTTTGAAGTCTGTATTTGTATTTTTACTCAATTAATTCTGATTGGCAGAGTAGTTTCAGCCATTCCTTTGATAGTTTTATGAGTTTACAATTGAATATGGTCATTCCATGACCTCTGACCACTGTAACACATGGAATGTGGTGCAGGGGCACCACCTCCACCTTTGAATTTCACATCATTTAAGTCATGTCAAGAAAGGATATATTCATTAAAGTGTTAGAACCATGGTATATTTGTTAAATTACATGATAATGATTCGACAAAGAGAATATGGGATATTTGTAAGCAAAATTTTGAATAGGAATATGAATGGTCATGGAAGACAAACCATTTTGTAACAGTCCAATATGGTCTTAAATAGACTACACTATGTAATAGAGAGGAGGATAGTTAGAGAGAGTTGACAGACAATAGAACAGGCAAGAGAGTAATAATTGTGGAAAAGTATCGGGCTCTCTAGCCTTTAGCCAGAGAGCCATGAATGTTTTGTCTGCCTTGAGTATGAATGAAATGTATTTTAATTAAGCTTTATGTATTCCCTATTGGTAGTTTTTAATCTATGTTACGAAGAACATAACCGTGTTAATGAATTGACTTCTCTTTATTGTTATTGTGCAAAGAAATATAAATGATCTATTTTGTTTCATGACAGTCCCATAAGGAATGGTTTTTGGGTTATTAGTCTCTTTATGACAGTCCTGTAGGGGAGGATAGTAATTAGTTTTGTTGACAAAAAATGTTTTGAAACCATTTGGTAAGCCAAGAAGGCATTGATGTCTACAACGGTTTAAAAAAATAGTTTTCAAGAACTCATTATTAATTGAGTTTATATATATTCCTGCTATCAGTTTTTGATATCTTTTGTGAATAACATAACAGTGAATGATATTGGTTTTGGTTGAAAGAGTTTCATAGTGGAATGTATCGGGTTCCTTAAAGGATTGAATAGTATAACAGATGGGTGTTTGAGGCATCGAAAACTGATGGTCATGTTTTTGTTTATGAGTTCTGGTTTGCAAACAGTCTCGATTTAGGATATATCCAGATTATTCCTAGGACATTGCTGCAAGCATTTTCTTACTTTGCTGGTTAAACACATAGCATATATCTAACTAGGGCATCAATCTTGAAGAAACGTAGCTACTTCCCTCAAATCTGAGCACTTGGGTTATTAATATTCATTTCCTTGGCTTGATTCTCACCCAATGGCATTGGAGACCAATGGAGAAATCACAAGTCAAGGTACACTCTCCATGACAAAGCCAACTAAGGAGTTTTTGGGCCAGTCTAATAGAGAGTTTAGTATCTCGAGGGCACAACACAAAAGTTTCAATAAAATGTTTGCAGAACTAAAAAATGAGCTTCAAAACCATGGATGCATCAAAGGTTAAACTTGCAGAGATATTCAATCTATCTACTCACTTTGCAAATTGACAAGGCATGATATATAAACAACCTAGCAAATACCCAATACATGATGCCCTAGCACATTGCTCATGAGCCCTAAGTAGGTAACCAATAAGACCATGCTAGACAAATGTAGAGTAAGAAAACCCTTACAGGCAGTCCTCCTTTTACACCAAGTCACAGTGGCAACCCTCGCAGGCAGGTGGTCCTCCTAAAATTCTCACCAAATAATAGTTCAAACAATCGCATGCTCCAGCTCCTTCGCGTGCTCCAAGTAAAAACCAAACAATGAAATGAGATACAAAATCTTTTTTCTTTTTAAAGTTATGCCCGTGTTGGTCAAAATTTTCACCTACATGGTATTGGTTGAAATTTTGACTAACACGGGCATGGATTGAAAAAAAAAGGAAGTTTTCCTTCTATAATCCCACCAACCTAAACCTTTTTAATTGATTGTCAAAAATTTTGGTAGAAAAATGAGGTCAAATATAGTAGTGTGCTATTCTAAGAGGATGACCTAGATGCAGCTGAAAAAGGATGACCTATGATGCAACTAGGAAGATGATAAGAAATGCAAGGATGTAGCTAAGAATGGCTTATGATGCAACTAAGGATGGATGATGATGCAATAATGCAACTAAGGATGATCTAGGATGAAAGGATGTCGAGATAGGATTGTGGGATTATGAAGGAATGATGGATAAGCGATGGGCCAAACTAGTCTTCTCTCTCTATATTGACATATCGACGATTGACCTGGAACTGGGATGCAAATTGTTTCACTCGTGCATTATAGCCCACGTTGTCTAGTTTCTCTTGATATTTTTATTCTAGTTGGATTTCTCTAAGGGAAGGTTGGTGATCTTTCAGGTCTCTTTCTACAATCTTCTTCTCTTGATGAATTCGAGAATTGGGTAGTTTAGCTTTCTTATGTTTGATTGAGTCGGACATAGCTTGGAAAGATTTAGCAATTGGATTGAATCAATGCTTCAGGTAACTAATTTTGAGGACTCTCTCTCCAAGGATTTTTTGGATAACTTTGTTCCAGTTTTGGCTCAATTTTGATGTCTCCAATGACAAAGGACAAAAAGACTCAAGATATATTTTGAAAACAATCCCAACAAAGAAACTTTGTGGGATTCAAGAAAATGACCACTGATTCTGATAGTTTTCTTGAAAAAAGTGTGTGTTCTGACATATATTTGCACTGAGTTTTGGAACTTCAAAAAACAAACCAAAAAGAACTACCTAAGGATAGGCTAGTATCAAAATTATTTTCCCACAACTTGGTATCCCTAAAAAGGGATACAGATGGTGAGTAATCTTCAGGTGATCTGAGAAACCACTTGGATCAATCCTTGCACAAAGATTCTGATACCTTCGGGAGTAGATCGGGAAGCCTATGATTTAACAAGTTTTTAGTTTGGTTCATGGTGTCCTCCCAATCAATTTGTACACACGTGACTCACTTAAGATCCTATTTGACCATGCTGAAATAGTAGGGATATTCACCTACCTCGGGCTACCATCAACACGCATTGCCCTAGCTTGGGGGGATGAAGCGAGAGTTTGATCAATGCTTTATTTCTATACCAGCTAGGGAAGTACTAGTTTGAAGTTAATCTCCAAAGAGGAAGTGCTTTCCTCTCTCGACAAGCTTCTCTAGAAGTAAAACAAGTGAACTCATCCAAGTTCAACCTTTTTTACGTCACTTAGCTAACAAGGATTTTGTAGAATTGAAAAATCCTAGTGTGTGTGAGTGATTTACACCTTCATGAAATAACAAGATTTAAAGAGAATTTACACTATTCAAAGCAAACTAATCTAAATAATGCACAATTCATCTATCAACATCTCATGGTTCTCTAAATTGAAGTAGTAAGTGAGGCTCTTAGCTGCAAATCCTCACTAGTGACACTCTAATTATGAGAATTGAACTAAAAATGATATGCAAAATAGATCTAATTATCAAATTCTAGCTCTATTTGATAAGAAAATCTCTAAAATGATCAACAATTGAAGCTAATTATCAATGAAAATGCTAAGTGAGTGGTGTGGATGCAAATTGCAAGAGCTTTGCTGCAATTCAAAGATATGGAGTGGATGATTAATGCCTCAAAATGCCTTCTATTTATAAGATTTTTCCAAGGGTAGGGGGTAGAGTGAGATAACCATGGTTATGCTTGGGTAAGGTCAATTGGCTTTGCTTTGTCCCTAAATTGGGGGACAAACATTTAAATGGTTTCAAAAGGCTGGACCATTTCAACAAAAATGAGTGATTTGTGTCCATTTTGTCTCCTTTTTCCTTTGTTGAGAGAATTTCATATTTATTAATTAATTAAAGTAATTAAATTTAGCCATGAAGGGTAAGAGGTTCATTTTGATTTTTCATTTCAACAACTATGTCATTAATTGAATTTAATCAATTTCTTAGTGTTTTTCCCCTTTTCAAGCTTTATTTAATCATTTAATCATTTAATTGAATTTTCCTTTGATTTGAATTGCCTCTGTTCCATTTATCAATTTTTCATGCTATTTTGATGACTTGATTGCACCTTTTGATTGATTTAAGCCTTTGCCAATTTTCCATGTCTACAAATGCCCCTCTTTGAGTCGATGTGCGAAGAACACCGATTCAAAGATTCCCTTAGTATGATGATCTGATTCAGGTCCTGGTTCTGATATGCCTCTGATCGTTCTGATTGATGTACTTCCTAATGACGATGATGTGCCTCTGATGATGGTGCTGATATGATTCTGATGCCTCTGATATGATACTAATCTGATATGGGTCCTGGTTTGGTGATAGGTCCTGGGTTCACTGATAAAGGTCCTGGGTTGATTGATAAAGGTCCTGGGTTAATTGATTGCTGATATGTTGATAGATTTGATATGATATGGATTTTATATGAAACTGATATGTAATTGATTTGCCTCCTGATATGATAACGATATGATATGATACTAATATGATACTGATATCTTGATATGATACGATATGATATGATAACTTGATATGATATGCCCCACTGATAAATGTTTTGATGTGATGCCCATTTGATACTCTGATGCCCCCTCAGAAATAAAACATATTGATTCCTTGATTTGAAAAGATTTTTGAGTAGTTAGAATATGTTTTGATTTCTTGATTTGAAAAGATTTTGAGTAGTTAGAATATGTTTTGATTTCTGATACCGTGTGAAAGAAACAATCAAGTTTGATTCATGCCCCGATTAATGGAAATGTCCCATAACAGGTCCAAAGTGCATTTTTTAAGTGTTTATTAGGACCAATTTCACCTTAAATAGGGTAAAACCCCTCATTTTACTATTCATTTGCACCGTTCCTTCTTGAGATTTGAGCTCTGATTTTAGCCTTTTTGAGACGATGGTGGTCCCACATCGCGAGCATCGGTTTGAGAGAGCGCGCCGGTTCAGTCGGAGAGCGACCGATGGTCCTCCGATATGTCATTCAAATTTTCCTCATGTTTTCAAAGTTGCATTTATGACCTCATTTAATGCTTTTAAAAATTTTAATTCTGCGTTTGTGAAAAGAAATGTCACCTCCGTGCTTTTTAATGTCGCCTAAAAATTTAAAATGTCACCTTCGGTAAATTTGATGTCGCCTCCCTGAGGTTTTGTCACGCATTTAGAAAATCTTTTATCACCTAAGGATAATTTAATATCGCTTAGGGTTTTAATTATTTTAATTGTGTATCGCGTGATAATAAAATGTCACCTGCAGAAAATCGAATACCGCCTCTGTGAAATTAAGTCACGCGGATGAATAAAATCACGCGTACGAATAAAGAAATGTCGCCTTTGGTAAAAGAAATGACGCTAGAAAGAAAAGTCGCGTAAGTAGAAATTTTTTTGTTTATTTGAGACTTTTCTAGGACGTCTGATTGCTCGATTGCGTCAACTGGATTGATATCAATCACGTCAATGAATTCAATCGAATGTGCAGTTAGGGTATTCCCTTTGTTTGATTTCAACAACAAATTAGGACATAGGTAACTATAATATCAAAGAATAAGGTTAATCAATCTTCATCACGAATGATAGGTCATGGATCTAAACGTCCATTCATTTTATGCTCAAATGCTTAGAGACATAAAACTAGGATCATCCTTCCTCAATGCTTAGAGTTAGGATTGGTAGGTCTGATAGGTATATTTAAATTGATGACTATGATTGATTGTTTGATTTCCTGATAAAAGAGCAACAATTTGGGTGTCATGTCCATGTAAAAGAGCAACAATTTGGGTGTCAGGAAGGTTAAATGCCGATTTTACCAACTCTTCCACCAAGAACTCATACTTCTCATTTTGATCTGGTTTTTGTAACAATGAAGCCAAGGTAGCCATGGCATCTGCTGCTCTATTCTTTTCTCTTGGAATCTGTTCAAATGTGATCAAAGCAAAGTACTTCTTCCATCCATCAATCAAGGTTTTATATTTCGTCAATGTTATGCCTTTGGTATTATATTCATTATTAACCTGATTGATGATGAGTTGGGAATCTCCATACACTTGTAATTCTGCAATATTCCATTCTAAAGCCATTTTGATGCCAATGACTAATGCCTCATATTCTGCTATGTTATTGGTGCATGGAAATAAGAGTTTATAGGACTTTGGAATGGTGTACCCTTGAGGAGTGACCAATAATATACCTGCTCCAGAACCTCCTTGTGTGTAAGATCCATCAAAATATAATTTCCATGTCTTTGCTTCTATGTTGACAATTTCTGCATCTGGAAATTCAATTTGCATGGTTTGTGTAGACTCCATTGGGTTATCTACTAAGTGATCTGCTATCACTTGTCCTTTAATTGCTCTTCTATCAACATATTCAATGTCAAATTCACTTAGGATCATGACCCATTTTGCTATTCGACCTATTAAGGCAGTTTTACTTAGCAAGTATTTGAGAGGATCAATCTTGGCAATTAATTTGATCTTATGCATCAACATATAATGTCTTAGTTTTTGAGATGCAAAAACCACTGCTAGACATGCTCTTTCCATGAATGAATAATTGAGTTCATATTTTATTAAGGTTCTACTAAGATAGTAGATTGCCCTTTCTTTTCCTTGCTCATCTTCTTGTGCCAACAATATGCCTAGAGACCTTTCTGTGGCTGATATGTATAACAACAGTTCTTTACCCTTGATAGGTGACATAAGAATAGGTGGGTTGATCAAATAAGTCTTCAAAGTAGCGAAGGCCTTATCACATTCTTCATCCCACATAAATGTAGTGTCCTTGTGTAACAATCTGGTGAAGGAGTGACACTTTTCTGCTAATTGAGAGATAAATCTCCTTATTGATTGAATCTTTCCTTGTAATGACCTCATTTGGCTAATATTTCTTGGAATCTCCATTTCTAGAATGGCTTGTACTTTTTCAGGATCAACTTCAATGCCTTTTGCTGACACTATATAACCCAATAACTTGTCGGATTGGACACCAAAGGCACACTTCTTTGGGTTTAATCTAACTTTGAATTGTTCTAACCGAATGAATATTTTTCTTAGGATTTGTAAATGCTCTTCTCTATTGTGGGATTTTGCTAGAATGTCATCCACATAATCTTCTAAGAAAGTATGTATCATGTCATGGAAAATAGTTGTCATGGCCCTTTGATATGTAGCTCCAACATTTTTTAAACCGAAGGGCATGACATTCCAACAAAAAGTACCCCAAGGGCAAGTAAATGCTATCTTTTCTTGGTCTTCGGGAGCAATCTTGATTTGGTTGTAACCACTAAATCCATCCATTAATGAATACATTGCATGACCTGCTGTCAAATCCACTATGGTATCAATGCTTGGCAATGGGAAGTCATCCTTGGGACATGCAAGGTTTAAATCTTTGAAATCCGTACACACACGGATAGATTTATCATGCTTAGTAACCGGCACAATGTTAGAGATCCAATCAGCATATGCTATTGTTCTTATGAATCCCACCTTTAACAATTTTTCCAATTCTGCCTTGACTAAGAGAGCCACATGTGGGTGCATTTTACTTAGTTTTTGCTTCACAGGTTTAACTCCGGGTCTAACATTCAGATGATGCATTATGAAATCAGGATCCAATCCAGGCATATCGACATATGACCATGCAAAATTTACTTGTTGCTCTTGGAAGAATTTGATAAAGTCCTCTCTTTCAAGAGATGTAAGTGATGCAGCCAAGTGTACAACCTTTGGCTCTAGTTCTGTACCAATGTTAACTTTTTCTGTTGGTTCTATAAGAATAGATGACCGTTCTTCTTCATGTTCAGACAAAGTGTCCAATCTCTCTTCTAATGGTGCCACAGTTGGGTTTTCACTAAAAGAAACGTCTTTTATTTTCATTGTTTTTGGTTCTAATGGTGCCACAGTTGGGTTTTCACCAATAGAACTTCTCATTTTTTTATTTTTTTTCATTTTTTCTTTTTTTTGACTAAGAGATTGGACCCTTGCTGTTGTCATCATGTCCGTATTGAGTTCGTTGGTGAAAGAGGGTTCAACCGCATTGAGGTATTGGTTTGTTGCTTGGTCATTTGGGAAGTAAAGTAAGTCATGTGGTTCGGTTTGATCCCAATCAATGAGGTCTGGATGTATCAAAATTAAGGAATTATTGGGTAAGGTATTATCAATAGGATTTAAGGACATGACTTCATTTGAGGGTTCATACATTGTATCATTTAGATCTATGATGTGCGCTTCCTCAAGATGATCCATGGAAGCAGGGTCAAAGTCCCCTTCACTTGAATCCTCGTCGACCTCTACGGGAAACAATGTGGGAAAAGCCACAAGCGGGTTAAAACTAACGTTTGAATTTCCCTCCTCTGAAGGTGTCCAAAATGTTTCTATCCATGCTCCACTACTAGATGCTTGTTCTATATTAGGCCTTTGAATAGAAGATTCTTCATTAATTGGAGCATCTTGTTTTGGGATTTTTGCATAAGTATGTATAGCAATGACTTCTTTATCTTGACATGACTCATCTGATAAAGTATCCCATTCATAATCCCTAGAGTCATCACTATCTCCTTCGGATTCTAATGCATTTATTTGAGGATGAAAATCATGCATTGGACTTGAACTTTCTCCCTTATATTGAAAACCTACTCCGTATTTTTCATGACTTGCCCTCCAAACAGGTTCAATAGGTTCTAATAATCCTCTATTTCTTTGGCCTAGGGGTCCTCTTCCTTTGTATCCCATCTTTTGCATAATATCAAATCCTTTCCCATATTGCTCTGTTTGTATATTGACATGCTGAATTCTTTCCATGGGAGTGTCTAGGGTACCATCCTCATCATGATAAAGCCATTGGAGGACATCATCCTCTTCCTTATCCCATGTTGCTTTGCTATCTTCCCTCACAAAATAAGAATTATACTTATGTGGAAGATGTTCTTTTGAGGGTTTTCCATGTGATTTGGGAGACATGGGCATGTCAAATAGAGAAACTGAATATTCTCCTACCCCTTTTGAACTAATCTTGCATTGTTTGTCAAATTTGTTCATCATCTCACTCATGTATTGATAATGAGCTACTTTAGCTTGCTCTTTTTCCTCTTTAGTAGGTTTGTAGATCACTGTTTCCAATTTAGGTGCCACATATGGACTTTCCATCACATTTGGACCCTTGTAGCTCACTTTTTCCTTGCCCTTAGTTGATGTAGTTGAGCTAGCTTGAAGAGGATTTTGTGCATCTTCATTGGTGATTCTTGGAACAACTCCTTCACGATTATGTGGAATGTACAATTCATGCAAGGGTTTGAGTGTATTACAATATTGAAATGGATTTGAGTCTCCTCCAACTGTGATTTCTTCACCCATGTATGGGAACTTGATGCATTGGTGGTATGTGGAGGGGACAGCTTGCATCTCATGAATCTAGGGTCTTCCCAATAAGATGTTATAGGTTAATTTCATGTCCAACACTTGACATTTGGTTTCCTTCTTAACTGGTCCCACTTGGATGGGTAACACAATCATGCCTTTAGAAGCTCTTTCAGCTTCATCATAAGCTTTTATGGTGATTTTCTTTGTAGGGTCAATGCAAGACTCGGATAGACCTAAGGATTTTACAAGACTCAATGTGCATATGTTAAGGCCAGCCCCTCCATCAATAAGGGCCCTTTTGACTCTATGCCTTTCGATCAAAACCTCTATATGTAATGGAAAATTTTGAGGATGAGTTATAGACATGTCATCTTGATCTGAAAATGAAAGACAATGGGGAGCCACAAGATGTCCTACCATATTTTGAAATTTTTCTTCCCCTAAGGTAGTAGAAACATGTGTCTCTTCCAAAGCTTTTTCCAAAATCTCTTTATGATTTGGTGACAACTTCAATAACTCTAAGATTGAGATTTGTGCTGGAGTACGTTGCAATTGGTCCACCAAACTATAAGGTCTTGCTGCTGTAGGAGGTTGTTTGACCACAATGTTGGATGGTGGGATATTGGTGTTTTGAGGGACTATCCCTTGTAAAGTCATTCTAGAATTCTGCCCTCTTGTAATGACATTTGTTGCTTCCTTTTGGGGCTGTTCATTAATGATGATAACATTAACAATATGATCATATGATGGCGCAAAGTTGAGATTATTGGCACTTTGTTTCTTGCTATTTGATGACTCACCTTTATCATGTTTGTAAAAAGGTTGTTTGAAGGCCGTATGATCTTCATTATTTTGGGGTCCATCAACAGTGATTATGTTATTATCTATCAAGTCTTGCACCACATTCTTTAATTGTAGACATTCATTTGTAGGGTGCCCCCGAATCCTATGATATTCACAATGATGCTTAGCATCCCACCAACCCGGCTTGTGGTCTGGTTCATAAGGCTTAATAGCGGGTAATGTAATAACATTGTTAGCTATGAGAGCCTTTAATGCAGTTTCAAGTGATTCTCCCAAGGGTGTAAAGTGTCTTGCAGGAGTGGGCTTCAAATACTTATCATACTTGCTGTTTTGATCCTTGTTTCCTTGATTATTCTTGTTGGCATTGTTGTTGTTGCTGGAAGGTGCATTATATGTTTGATTAGCATTATTCACTTGATTTGGTGTCTTTGTAAGGGCAAATGGAATCACCTTCAAGTTGCTGGATTCCACTACACCATCATTAACAATGCCCTTGTTGTTATTCTTTGCAGCATAACGGCTATTGTTGTTGTACCAACTTTTATTTGGATTGTTGTTATTGTTGGTATTGTTGTTGTTGGAGTTAGAGTTATTCTTATTTTTCTTGTACAATTTCAACTCTCCACTCTTAATCAACACTTCTTCAGTTGTAATTCCGTTATCAATCAAATCTTGAAAAGTTTTAGGACATTGCATCCTTAGTCTATAATTCAGCTCGCTTCTTAAACCGTTAATAAAGATATCCATTTTTTCTTTCTCCGATACACTTCTTGGATATCTAGCAAATGCAGTCCTCCATCTTTGCAAGAATGTGAGAAAGGCTTCTCCATCTTGTTGCTTCATGTTACATAACGTTATCATGGTGACCTCATGTTTGATGTTATAAGAGTAATGAGTCACGAATTTAGATGCTAAATCTTCAAAGGATTTTATGCCGGATGGTAGTTTTGAAAACCAATCCATGGCTGTTCCTCCCAAGCTTCTTGGGAATAGTCTCATTAAATAGGTTGATTCATGCATGAATTCAAGACTTAATGCACAAAACCCCCGAAGATGATCATGTGGGTCAGATGTTCCTTCATACCTCTCATATTTAGGAAATGTTACATTTATAGGAAAAGGCACCATGACCAAACTCTTATCGAATGGAAAAGGACATAATGTTTCAATAGAGAAAGGCTTAGGAGCCCCATTTTGTTTCAAACTGTCAATTTCCATTTGTAATGCCTTGAATTGTTCCCTCATTGCTTCCATAGGGTCTTCTATTTCCTTGGGCTTTAATTGCTCTATGTCAAAATCTTTAGGTAGCTTTACCCCCGTTTGTATTAAGTCCATGAAGTGTTTTTCTTTATCCATAAGCATGGTCTTTTTCATTAGTTCTATGAAATAAGGACATTGTCTTGCCTCTAATGCTCTTTCAATCATGGCTTCTTCTGCAGTTGGGGGTAAGTTTGTATTATGAGGAGGAAATAAGTTGTTGCCTTGTGAATTTGCCTCTTGAGAATTAGGATCTCTTCCTCCATTATTAGAATTTCCTTGATTGTTGTTAAGATCCATACCCCCATTCATGTTGTTCCCTTGATTGTTATTAGGATCTATACCCCCATTCATGTTGTTCCCTTGGTTATTGGGATCGATATTTCCTAGGGTACCACTAAACATCTTGTTAATGTCCTTTGCCTTAGTGGGTTTTTCAGTCACTCGTGAAGTAATGAAAGTGTTCTTTGGAAATGGGAGCTCTTCTCCGTTGTAGGTCCCGTCTGTTTGTAATGCTTTCCTTATAGAGAGTGACCTTGTAATAACAGGCATGAACAAACTTTAAGGGTATGTTGACTTTCTTCTCTTGATAAGCTATTTTTGGAATAAGGTAAAAGTTTTTGATCAATTTTAAATGGTTTAAAATTTTAATGGTGTTTTGATCAATAACTTTGGAATATCTTGTTTGAAAATAAAAACAATCTCAACACACACATCAATTGGGTACCATATCCCTAGAATGCTCTAATGTGTATATTTTTGAACGTTTTCACAGGTTTAACACAAGAATAGCTTCCACACAATCTACCTAGCACATAATTGGTTCGTAAACATGGCTCTAATAGGTAGTTTTGCTATTTTACCGTTATGTAGTAAGTTTTCCGTTCAAAAGAGATCTTAGCTTTTCATCCCCCAAGTATGTTAAGGGGCTTCCCACACGCACAAAAGCATGATTTTGCGCAATCCGTTAGGACTACTAGAGGAAGTTCGAAAAAGCTAAAATCCTTTTGTCGTGTACCCCATTAAGGATACCCGCGTTTCATTTTATAGTGGGTCAGATTCTCGCGGCAAAAGCAAGTGTATCCCACTTTGAGCTGTCCCTCTCACCGGCCCTTCTAAGGCAATCTCGGGAGGCGAGCCCACTAAGTTTTAAACATGTTCATTTGAAAGCATGAAAAGTGGATTTGGTAGAGCAAGTTTGGGAATTTGATTCACTCAAAGAGTGAAGAGTATATCCCTATTGCTTTTCCCTTATCCCAAACACTCACAATCAAATTTGGTTCTTTTTCAACCCCGTGACAAAGGGGTTCTTAGAATTGAAGTGTTTATTTTTTCCTTTTATGATTAAACTATGTTTTGAACTTTGAAAATGCCACAATTTAAGGGAAGTGCAAGTTTGATGAGAAAAATACCTCAAACGATGCTAGCAAAGGCTAGGCGCATTTTTAAGTAGTAGATTTTTCGTTTTCTCTCCAAATCCTTCTCTTACCTTAGCAAAACGTTCCCTCCACCAACAAGTTAGTCAGCACAATCCAAACAAAATGAGGGGAAACCAAAATCAAAGCTTAAAATGATATGATTGATTATGCTTTTGATTCTTTTTACCAAAATATTTGCAAAATTCTTACAAACTTAAGGACTAAATTCCCAATTTAATGAGACATATTTTCGTTTGTAAGCATCTACAACAGCAATGTATTTAGCATGTAATTCTACTTCTTTCTCTAAATCATTGTTGAGAACAAAGGTAGAATGTACCCGATTTTCTTTCCTTATCCTTTTAGAGATCAATTTCTCCTCTAAATTGTGCCTTCTCTCTGGTTTTTGCACTTTCTTATGACAGACCATGCTCCTGAGACAAAAAAAAATGATAGTAAAGTTAGCATACAGTCTTTATTTTAACAAAATAGAGAAAATACAGTCAGGCGACATCATCCAGACTACAAGCGAGATTAAATTTAATAAAGACGTGACTACTTTAACCGCGAGCGTCACCAAAAGGGGCTCAAGCGAGATTAAAATAGATAAGTGCGATATTAAATTTTGCAAACGCGTGAAATCTTTAATATATGCGACAACAGTAATCACTCAGATACAATATCAATGCTAAATCAGGCGACATTTTCCATGCTAAAGGCGAGATCTAATTTAATAAAGACGTAATTACTTTAACCGCGAGCGTCACCAAAAGGGGCTCAAGCGAGATTAAAGTAATTAAGTGCGATATCAAATTAAACGAACGCGTGAATTCTTTATCTCAAGCGAAAAATTAACTCAGAGAAGCGACATTTAATTAAATGAGAGCGACATTTAAAATACTCAAAGCGACAAATTAAATGCGAAATGCAGTAAACTCCCTTTACACCAGGCGTAAACTCATTCCTCGGCCGCGGCTTTTAATTCTTTGCAGGTGACATCTAAATAGCCAAAGGCATCAGCTGCTTGTGCGTGAGGTGAGAATTTAATGTCCACAGGCGTGATTTCTTTGTCCAGAAGCGTGATTCTGCAGTCTAAGAAGCGTGAGCGTTCAGACTCCAGGCGACATTTTAATTACCGCGAGCGACATCTCTTTGCTTTAGGCGTGATTTCTTTACCGGCAGGCGTGATTTCTTTCCTGTAACCTGCAAACAGTGAGCAAAATCATGTAATTCTAGCCTAAATTTTGCAAATAACGTGGAAATTATGATAAATTTGAGGCCTAGTGCCCCACGGTGGGCGCCATTTGTGTGTGAGTGATTTACACCTTCATGAAATAACAAGATTTAAAGAGAATTTACACTATTCAAAGCAAACTAATCTAAATAATGCACAATTAATCTATCAACATCTCATGGTTCTCTAAATTGAAGTAGTAAGTAAGGCTCTCAGCTGCAAATCCTCACTAGTGACACTCTAATTATGAGAATTGAACTAAAAATGATATGCAAAATAGATCTAATTATCAAATTCTAGCTCTATTTGATAAGAAAATCTCTAAAATGATCAACAATTGAAGCTAATTATCAATGAAAATGCTAAGTGAGTGGTGTGGATGCAAATTGCAAGAGCTTTGCTGCAATTCAAAGATATGGAGTGGATGAATAATGCCTCAAAATGCCTTCTATTTATAAGATTTTCCCAAGGGTAGGGGGTAGAGTGAGATAACCATGGTTATGCTTGGGTAAGGTCAATTGGCTTTGCTTTGTCCCTAAATTGGGGGACAAACATTTAAATGGTTTCAAAAGGCTGGACCATTTCAACAAAAGTGAGTGATTTGTGTCCATTTTGTCTCCTTTTTCCTTTGTTGAGAGAATTTATGATTTATTAATTAATTAAAGTAATTAAATTTAGCCATGAAGGGTAAGAAGTTCATTTTGATTTTTCATTTCAACAACTATGTCATTAATTGAATTTAATCAATTTCTTAGTGTTTTTCCCCTTTTTAAGCTTTATTTAATCATTTAATCATTTAATTGAATTTTTCTTTGATTTAAATTGCCTTTGTTCCATTTATCGATTTTTCATGCTATTTTGATGATTTGATGCACCTTTTGATTGAATTAAGCCTTTGCCAATTTTCCATGTCTACACCTAGAAAGTACACGAAGAAAGGGTTCTTTTCCAAATTGATCTAGAAGTAAATTAGCATGACAACACTACTTAATATGATTATGTGAATTGGTATTTTTCTCTTGGAAGTGAGGTTATTTATAAGATTTGAGGAAGGGATTGGGTTAGGAAGGGGAGTTAGGGTCAGAGTCAAGGTTAGGGGTAGAGCTAGGGGTAAGGTTAGATAGATGAAGGTTAAGGCTCACTCACACGTGTGAGCAACACTAGGGAAGTGTGCCTAGGGAACCGAGGTGGAAGAGGAGACATGGGTTTCATTAAGAGGCTGTAAGAGACTTAATGAGGATGTAAGTGGCCATTAATGAGTCTGTAAGGCTCATTAATGAGGGGGTTTGACCAAAAGTCAAAGGAGCATGGATTAGACTAAGAAGGTTAGGAATCACCTTCTAAACAAGTTTAGTAAGAGTTTAGGAAAGTTTAGATAGGTTTAGGGTTCTCTAGAAGTTTCTAGGGTTTTAGGCTTTAAATACATATTTAATTTATTTAAGGATTGTGACATTATTTATCAAATAATGAATTAATAAATAGGGGAGAATCATTTAAATTTGCTTTAAATGCTTTTGGTCAGGGTTTCTTAATTAAATATCTTTAATTAAAATAGAAGGGATAGTGACAATAAAAATTAATTAATTAATTAATTAACAAATGATGATGTCATCAGGGATTTCTGCAAAATAAAATATTTTTATTCAATGGCAAAGGCACTTTTAGGTGTCTACAATAATAATAAAAAGGAGCTTGTTGTTTTGTCTCAAAATTAATTACTGGTTTAAAAAAAGTTTTAAAATTAAATTTATTTTTTTTAAAAAAAATTATTGAGGGGGGTGGGCACCCCATCCCCCACCCCTCGGTAGCCAAAGGCTACCACAATAGCCCCAAGCTGATGCTGCCACGATAGTAGTGATGTCGTAAGGGCAACCACTAATGCCATGGCAACAAGGGGGTGGGCTAGTCCCCCCCTTCATATATGTTTGATTTTTTTTTAATTTAAATTCAATAAATGTTTTTATTTATTTATTATTAAATTTTATTTAATTAAATTAAATTTAAAATTATTAAATATTTGTTTTGTTATTATTAAATTAAATTTGAATTTAGTTTTTAGTTTATATTATAGTTATGAATACTTTATTTAATTAATGTTTTTTTCTATTAACTTAGTTAATTTGAATTAACTATTATTAAGTATTATGGTTGGTTTAAAATGTGTGATTTATATTTTTATAAGTACATATTTTATTTATTATTATATTTGGGCATGAATTTTTGGAGATTATAGTTGTTATTAATGGATTTAAATCTTATTAGGCAATTTTATTTGTTGGTGGTTTTAAGAACACCAGAGGTGTTGGGATTTTGGGCTATTTTCTTTGATGTCTTTGTGTGTGTGTGTTGAAATGTCAGTTTTGGGATTCGACCTTTTATATTCAACCTTATCCATTTGAATCTCTTGTTTATTGTGAACACCTGGAAGGTGTGTGTATTCTTTATGTATGCATTATGATGTTGTGATAATGTTCTTGATCATTCTACCCAGCCTGGTTTTGTGTTGAAGCTTGTGATTTATTTGAGCACTTTGAGGATGAATTTATGATGTCATGGTTTTGAGAACTAGTGCATGTTCCTTATGTGTTGTAAGAACTAGAATTTGATCTTTATACCTTTCTGGAACCTATGTGGTTATTTATGACTTGTGAGCCTAGGGGAGGCTAAATAGGTGCATTTTAAGGGAGTGGCTTACAATAGGGGTCCGGGACCCAAAGTGGTAAGTACCAGGATAACCTATCGTAAGTTTGTTAATGAGTGATAACATAGTAATTAAAATTTTTAGAGTTCATTAAAAATATAATTTAGAGATTATGCCATGCATATGCCTTGAGCGCATGTTTAGGCTAAGAATGGGAATGGGATGATATCTAGAGAGTAGGTATGATTATAATTCCTCATGTTCAGGAGAGGGTATTCTAGTTTTGTGTGGGTTGTATTGAGGGTTTGGGGCCCAAAGTTTCCAGTCCAGGGTAACTCAAGGCTTGAGGGTCCGGGGTCTAGTGTGACTAGTCCAAGGTAACTCAAATAGATGGCCATGTGATGACACTCACATAATATGTAGCCTAAGTATCCTTTATAGTTTTATGCATCTTCCTCTGGTGGTGTGTCTTTGCTATTTTAGTATTATCTGGTGGTATATTTTTGGTGATTGGTATTTGTTTGATATTCTGGTATTTTGGTGTTTTGGTACGTGTTGGTATTTTGATGTTTATTATATATTCTTTATCATTAGTTGGTGGCACCTTTTGAGATAGAAATCCTTCATGACCCATCACTTAGTTGTTTTGATTGAGTTTGTTATCTGAGTGGGGTTTGTTGTTATCTCCTCAGCACAGTGGGAGTGGACCTTTGGTTCCACGAGGTCGGGTGGTATTGTTTTCTTTTACTATTTGAGATTCTGATGTTCCTATAGGGGTGCTAGATGATGCTTGTTGTCGTTACCTTCTTCTTGTTCTTCATTGGAGGTTTGTTCATACCTATCTTTGATGTTTATAATTATATCGTGTATCAGTGTTTCAGAGTTTGCAAATATTATAATATACTTTGTATTTGGTTACTATGACATACCCTGCGACTTATGCAGATGATGTTGATTCATTATGTATACCTTATGGTATTGGATGCATTTTTTATTCATTTGTACATGAGGTATTTTTAATTATTCTTAATCTAAAATATTTAATTAGTAATACTTAATTCTATGTCATGGGACCCTTGAGAATTGTTAACTATAATGGAGTTGTATTTATGTACTTGTTTGTATCTTATGATTGTACTACTTACATATTGTTATCATTATTGCTTGTAAACACTTAGGAAAAAAAATATTATGTAAACTTAGTGACATGTTTTAGGTTAAATTCTCAAGGGTTCCCTGGTGGGACATTACAAAGACACATTAGAACCATAAAGTGTGTCTTAAGGGGTCATAAGACCCCTTAGAATATATTAGAACCATAAAGTGTGTCATAATGTGTCGTAATGGGTCCTAAGGGATATTAGGACCCATTACAATTTATTATGACTTCTTTCAACACATTAGAACCATAAAGTGTGCCCTAAGGGGTCGTAATATGTTCTAATGGGTCCTATGACCTCTTAAGAAACATTTTATGGTTCTAATGTGTCTTAATGAGTCATAATGGGTTGTAAGAGGTCTTAATGGGTCCTAAGGGGTCTAAGAACCCATTACAACCCCTTACAACACATTATAACCCATTGAGACATAGTAGAACCATAAAGTGTGTCTTAAGGGGCCATAGGACCCCTTAAGACCCACTTTATGGTTGTAATGGGTCATAATGGGTCATAAGGAGTCATAATGGGTCCTAAGGGGTATATGGACCTATTATGACCTCTTTCAACACATTAGAACCATAAAGTGTCATAATAGGTTGTAATATGACCCATTAAGGTACACTTTATGGTTTTAATGTTTTGTAAGGGGTCTTAATGGGTCAAAAAGGGTCTAAGGACCCCTTATGACCCATTATGACCCATTAAGACATATTATACCCCTTAAGACACACTTTATGGTTCTAATGTGTCTTAATAGGTCATAATGGCTCGTAAGGGGTCCTTAGACTCCTTAGGACCCATTATGACCTATTAAGAATCATTAGAACTATAAAGCGTCTAATGTGTCTTAATGGATCATAATGGGTTGTAAGGGGTCCTTAGAACTCTTAGGACCCATTAAGACCCCTCATAACCCATTATAACCCTTTAAGGAACATTAGAACTATAAAGTGTGACTTAAGAGATCATACGACCCCTTAAGGAACATTATATGGTTCTAATGTGTTGAAAGGGGTCATAATGTGTTCTAAGGGGTCTTATGACCCCTTAAAACACATTTTATGGTTCTAATGTGTCTTAAAGGGTCATAATGGGTCTTAAGGGGTATTATGACTCATTACTGTTAGAGTAATATTTAGTTTACTTACTAATTAAATCATATTGATTTAATTAGTTAAGTTATTACTCTTTAGTGCTTAAGCTTTCTCTTAGGTGCATTAATAATTAATTCTTTTATTTATTATTAATGTGCAACCTAACTTTTTTAGGCTTTAGGGTTTTGTTCACCTTTATAGGTTGAACCTTGTAATTCTTTTTTTCATTAAGATTGGAATACAATTTTCTCTCATACCGTTGAGATTTTCCAAGCTTTGCTTTTTGTGTCTTCTACTTCCTTCCAACAACAAGTCATTTGCATGTAGGTGTTCTTGGTGAAATGTGAAGTTGGATTTCTCAACTTCTACATGGTATCAGAGCTCCCCTGCTGCTGCATGTTCTGGTGTTTTTGAAGCAGTTTTTTGAGATTAAGGGTTTCAAGTTTTTTCAGATCTAGTATTCTTTGCAGGACGTTATTTTTTGTTTCTTTTTTGCCTGCAAAAAATAATTTTTTTTTTTTGGTACTTTTTCCAAGTGTTGCAGTTCTTTCAGAGTTTTTATATTAGATTTGGTGGGTCTCATTTTTTGGAGCACTTTGGGCAAAAATTGACCTCACAATTGCATCTGGAAGACCCAAAAACCCCTATTTTCATATAAAACATGACTTATTTGGCCTCCGGGGCATCTAGGAGAAATTTTGTGGCCTATTAGGGCCGTATGGGCACAAAAATTGAGAAATTTTTTTCATTTTTTTCTTTAAAAAATAAAAAGGGTGTTTAATTTTAACGCCTCTTGTTAAAAAACATCACGCCGCCCGTGCACCACTGCGTCGTTGCCTGCCTCCGGCCACCGCGCCGCCGCCAGACCACCGTCGTCGCCCAACCGTTGCCCACACGACACCGCCACACTGCCTGGCCCCCTCTACTCATTAGACATCCTGTGATGGCCATACGAACGTCAAAATATTTGTTGGGACTAGTTTTTTCCATGGAGCTTGCTTTTTGGGGGTACCTGCACTTTTTTGGTCCTACAGGGCTCATACGGACTCAAAATTTGACATATGATATATTGTTGGAAAGGTCTTTCCGAGCCCGTCGCTCTCGTGCAAGTTTCAATTCCTATTTTTTCCATTTTATCAGCTATTTTTGGCATCAAATTGGAGGCTTCATTTTTTCTTCTCTACATCTAGAAATCAGGTTTTTTTCTTATTTTTTTGTGCTTACATACTTATTTGAAGTGTAAGGGAGATAGTATAATATTTTTTTGGGGGGTGAAAATTCTCTTTCTATCATTTATTTCAAAGAAACCCTTCTAATTTTGTCTACTTTCTCTCAATGGAAAACTCTTCTGTCGCTCGCCTTACACCTCACAACTATCACACTTGGAAAGGACAGATGACCAGATTGCTTATGGAAAAAGGGTTATGGTCATACCTCGATGAGGCTTAACCAGTTCTAAAATGGCCTTATGAGGCTCTTATGTAGAGAAATAGGATGGATGAGGCAATGGGCCTCATTTCAATGAATATTTCAGATGGGTTATTGTTCCACCTGGATGGTTTGACCACACCCAAGGATATGTGGAACAAGTTTTCCACCTTGTTTATCACAATGAATCCATTTAGGGTTCTCCAGATAGATGCAAAGTTCACCTCCTTGGTACCTGAATCATTCACCAGCATTGAGGACTTCTTGATGAAGTTCAAGTCTCTTCGATCTATTTTACAGGTTGCTAGAAAGATGAAGTTAAATGATGAGTGTATCTTTTTGATACTCTCAAAGCTTCGCAACCCTTATCATATTTTCACTTCTACCTTCTACTCCACTATGGATGCACTGGGTGCATGACATGTTATGCCCTCTTTTGAGACCTTCTGTGACAGGTTGACTCGTGAGCAGTCCAAGCTCAATCAGATGGATTCACTTATAAGTTCATAGTCACAGGCATTGCTTTCCAAGACACCTCAGGATACATAGAAGCCGAAGCCGAAGCAAATATCTAATTCCTCTTCTTAGCACTCTACTGGCCCACCATCTTCTTCTAAGAAGGAGAAATAGAAGATTGAGAGCCCTACATGTTCCTATTGTCAGAAGGGGCCTCATGATGAGTCACATTATTTTTAGAAGAGATTTGATGGCTATGAGAAATAGATTACAGATTTGCAATCTCTTCTTCAGAAGAGCGCTATTTCCTCTCCATCCTCTTCTACCTCATAGGGGTCTTCTTTTCAGTCTTCTGCCTCATCTTCGACCTCTGGACAAGATTTTGGATAGGGTCATGCATTATGGGCTTCCATTGCATCCCCTTCACAGGTCCCTTGGATACTAGATTCCGGTGCTTCTCACCATATGGCATCTTCTCCAGAGATCTTCTCTTCTATTGAGGCTTCTCCTATTCCTCACATTCTCATGGGGAATAACATTGTTATGCCAGTTTGCGAGAAAGGTTCTATAGGCATTCAAGATGGCACATTCAATGATGTATTGTATGTTCCATCTCTGTCTGCAAACCTTCTCTCGATTTATGAGATTACACTTAGTGGGTTAGGGAAGATAGTTGAGTTCACGACAGATTCAATCTTCATCTGGGATAGTGCAATAGGAGGCATTGTTGCTACAGGGACAATTGATCATTCCACCCATCTCTACACCTTCTCACACTTTGGTCCACCATCTCCATTATCGGAGCACAACTCTCCTCTTCCGCAAGAGCATCATGTGAGGAAGGTAGGTCACTTGAACCTCTATGTTGTTCCTAAGACCACTTCTGTGACTACCTCACCACATCTTGTTGAGGTTTCCTCTCTTCAGCAAGAATCTTTTTCAGCACTGCCAGACCCTCCAGCTCCATTCATCGAGCCATCAGGTGCAGTTGTTGAGGATTCTATAGAGGACATTCATCTCCTCTTTCATTACAGTATCAACACACCTATCACACCACCTACATTGGGGATTCCCTTTCAAGATCCTCATATTTTCTCCTTTGAGCATCAGTTAGGCCTTCCATTTTCACCTCTCATTCAGGGGTTTCCTTATTTTGTGCCTTTGTTTCTTCCGCATTGGAGTTCCATTGGTTTGATCATTTCCATAGGGGTTCCATCATTCTGGGGGGGCTTTGGTGTCTCTTCCCTCTCTTATGGGGGGGCTGGTTGTACTTATGGTTTTGAGAGAGTCTCTTGAGCCATTTGTTTTTCTTCTTTTTTCTATCTCTTTTTGTAGAGGGGTTTTTCCCACTGGGTTTTTTCCTTTGCCTCTGGTTTACAAAGATTTCCTTGTATTGGGTACTTGATTAGGCCTTGTTGCCAGGACCCATTTCTTGCTTTCATAGTTGTGCTAGGTTAGCTTACCCCCTGCGCTTAGCTTAAGGGGGGGTGTTAGAGTAATATTTAGTTTACTTACTAATTAAATCATATTGATTTAATTAGTTAAGTTATTACTCTTTAGTGCTTAAGCTTTCTCTTATGTGCATTAATAATTAATTCTTTTATTAATTATTAATGTGCAACCTAGCTTTTTAGGCTTTAGGGTTTTGTTCACCTTTATAGGTTGAACCTTGTAATTCTTTTTTTCATTAATATTGGAATATAATTTTCTCTCACACCGCTGAGATTTTCCAAGTTTTGCTTTTTGTGTCTTCTGCTTCCTTCCAGCAATAGGTCATTTGCATGCAGGTTTTCTTGGTGAACTGTGAAGTTGGATTTCTCAACTTCTACAATTACAACCCATTATGACCCCTTTCAATACATTAGAACCATGAAGTGTGCCCTAAGGGGTCGTAATATGTTCTAAGGGGTCCTATGACCCCTTCAGATACATTTTATGGTTCTAATGTGTTTTAATGGGTCATAATGGGTTGTAAGGGGTCTTAATGGGTCCTAAGGGGTCTAAGTACCCCTTAAGACCCATTAAGACACATTAGAATCATAAAGTCTCTAATGTGACTTAATGAGTCATAATGGGTTGTAAGGGGACCTTAGACCCCTTACAACTCATTAAAACCCCTTAGAACCCATTATAACCCTTTAAGACACATTAGAACCATAAAGTGTGTTTTAAGGGGTCATACGACCTCTTAGGGCACATTTTATGGTTCTAATGTGTTGAAAGGGGTCATAATGTGTTCTAAGGGGTCCTGTGACCTCTTAAGACATGGTTTATGGTTCTAATGTGTCTTCAAGGGTCATAATGGGTCATGAGGGGTATTGGGACCCATTACAACCCATTATGACCCCTTTCAACACATTACAACCATAAAGTGTGCCATAAGGGGTTGCAATGTGTTCTAAGGGGTCCTATGACCCCTTAAGACACATTTTATGGTTCTAATGTGTCTTAACATGTCTCAAGGGGTCCTTAGAGCCTTTAGGACCCATTAAGACCTCTTACAACCCATTAGGACACATTAGGACACATTAGAACCATAAAGTGTGTCTTAAGGAGTGATAGGACCCCTTGAAACACACTTTATGGTTTTAATGTGTCTTAATGGGTCATACTAGGTTGTAAGGGGTCTTAATGGGTCATAAGGGCTCTAAGGACCCCTTACAACCGATTAAGACACATTAGAACTATAAAGTGTATCTTAATGGGTTGTAATGTGTTATAAGGGGTCCTATGACCCCTTAAGACACACTTTATGGTTCTAATGTGTCTTAATATGTTGTAAGGGGTCTTAGGATCCATTAAGATCCATTAATACACATTAGGACAATAAAGTGTCTAATGTGTCTTAATCGGTCTTAATGGGTCATAATGGGTCATTAGGGGTCCTTATACCCCTTAGGATCCATTAAGATCCATTATGACCCATTACAACCCCTTTTGACACATTACAAATCATTATGACCCACTAAGACATATTAGAACCATAAAGTATGTGTTAAGGGGTCATATGACCCCTTAGAACACAATACAACCCCTTAGGGAACACTTTATGGTTCTAATGTGTCGAAATGAGTCATAATGGGTTGTAAGGGGTACTAGGATCCCTTAAGCCATAGGACCCCTTAGAACACATTACGAACCCCTAGGGAACACTTTATGGTTCTAATGTGTCGAAAAGAGTCATAATGGGTTGTAATGGGTTGCAAGGGGTATCATGACCCCTTAAAACCCATTATGACCTAGTAAGAAACATTATAATTATAAAGTGTGTGTGTGTGTGTGTGTGTGAGAGAGAGAGAGAGAGAGAGAGAGAGAGAGAGAGAGAGAGAGAGAGAGAGATGAATTTAAAGGAATATAAAATTAAAGGGAAAGAGAGAAATATAGAAATAAGTAAATCAAGAGAGGGGAAGAGAGCACATACCCAATTAATCTAACTAATGTCTTAAGGGGACATACATTTAAAAGCATGTAAAAATTTAACAAAAGACATAAAATCATGTACATAATATAACATATATAAATTTTATAAGAACATATTATTAAATTATCAAAGCATACATAGCAACACATGAATAAAAGCATTTCAAACCAAACATGCATAATTATATATAAGCATGTACATCAAAGCATACATAATTGAACCAAGCATGCATAATTGAACCATTAAAGCATACATTTAATTGAACATACATAAAAACATGTACATATAACAAAAGACATAAAATCATACATAAGAACATATACAAATTTCATAAGAACATACTATTGAACCATGAAAGCATACATAACAACATGCATAAAAGCATTTCAAACCAAACATGCATAATTATATATATCAAAGTATTATTTTCCAAGCATGCATAATTATATATCAAAGCATATCCAATATCCATTACATCATTCATAATACATATAGTCTGGATCCTCTTTATCTGTTATTATCTCCAAAAGTTTTTCATGTTCTTTAATAGGCAACCTCCACTTTTGGTTGCCACGTCCTCTTTTTGGCAATGTCTCGAATTGCAACTTTGTCGCTATAACCAAGTGACTGTAAAGTAGAGCTTTTTGTCCAAGTATGTACTCAATAAATTGAACACTATTTTTGTCTATCTTCATTTGCTGATAATATGTGACTTCAATGACAACGGAACCAGTTGGATATGATTGTCCATCATCATCTACAATTACTTATGGCAACTTGTATTTTTCTTTCATGCATCTCAGTAGATAATAATCTACACTTTCTACATTGTTAGGATCCACAACCACAACAAAAATATCACCTATGTACAAATGGATGCAAATTTTTTTTTTAAGATATAAATAATTTGATCACCACTTGTGATAAATTAAAATTAATAAAAAAAACATGTATGTGCACACACCTGTAACAACTAAATTAGAAACACATTCAAAATCAACCAAATATATAGAATCATGAATGTTTATGCCAATTTCATCATCTTCATAAGGAGGCATTATGATCAACTCCTTCATATCACATCGTGAAACATATCCATTTGCAATATTCTTACATTGACTCATTGGATTTTCCTGAACATAGTCAACACAAAACCATGATTTTTCTCTTACTTGAATCAAATGAGTCCTATGTTGTCTTGTAGTCATCACTTGATTTTAACTTATGATACCACAAATTCTTTGACAATTGTAAGGATTGGATCGATCTATATCTGTTACAAATATGAAATGAAATTTGCAAATTTTTAGATCAACAATTACATGATAAAAGTGAAAAGCACATAATTGAAAATTTTATAAATTAGAATTTGAACAAAATAATTTTTACCTTTCACTTCCCAAAAATAACATTTGTTGTATTGGGTGTCTCGACTAGCAAAATGACCTTGGCACCATTCAATAATCTTCTTTGCATTCTCTATCATGTTACCTATATGTAAATTTATGAACTAAATTAGTTTAAATAAAATGGATCTAGAAGCTTCTTTCAAGACATTATATTACTTGAACACCATTTGTGTACCTACAAGTTTATGTTGGCTAAGTGCACACTTTACACATGCTCCTGTTCCATCATGATCCCCTTTTCCATGTCCACTTTCAAAGAAGTTCCACAGAAACTTAACATTTCCTCTAGCATGTTGCATGACTAGCCAATTAAAGGCTTTTATAGATTTAAATTGTCCTTCTTGATAAAGTTGTACACATAAATATGTAAGATCATTAAATATAATATTTATCAGATTGTTCAATTAAATAATTTAAAAGATAAGAATGTAAATTTAATAACTTAAAGATAAGAATGAAAATGAATTGAAATATGTGTACTTACCTTTACAACCATTAGAACGAATCTAGTGTTGTGAAGCCTTTATCCCACAATTCGCAAGATCTTCAAAAAACATTCCAAAACAATGAGCAACATAGCTCCTATCATGAACTCTATCATCACTAATATAGAAATGAACCTCCTTGATGATAATGCATTCATTTTGATCAATACTTTCTATCCCATCCAAATCAAATTGTGTGTGTCTATAGATCACTTACACAAATATCACAACTTGTTCAGAATGATAATATTGACCTTGAAGCTCCTATTGAGGGGAAAATGTATAGTTCTCAGAGAAATATACAATTGAAAGAATACAACCAGGTGGAAAATAATTTTTGGAATCGCGAAATTGTTTAGCTTTTCATCATACACCATGACAACGTTGGATATGTGGATATATCATAGTACAAAATCTGCTCATAAACTCAAGATAGGGCGATTCACTCTCCTTCAATGCAATTTTTTTGGATTCATCTCCCGTCTTAGTTCAACATGTCTCATATTCAAATCTCTTCCACAAAATTAGCGTTAAAACATCAATATTCTCAATTTGTAGTGGAAATTCATACAAATTTCCACAATCATTGCATGTATTTTTTTATACATTATACTTTGAACTCATCCGAATCTTTTGATTTATCACATAAAATAGACTTCACAAATTGCATCGTACTTCTAGGGATAAACATATCTGGATTAAGTATTTCCATAGCTTTTTTATATAATTGCAAATGTAGATGAAATTCAACATGATTTCGATAGCAACAAGTTTTGCGTACCTTATTTATGCGTACAAAGCAAGGACATAATCTCTCAAACATTCTCTGACATATTTTTACATCTAAAAACTCTTACTTGAATGCTTAAAATAGTTCACTTTTTGTTATATCTATAAAATGTTTTGGATGTTCATATTTCGTACCTGTCTCTTCATCTTTCATCTATATAGTATCCCTTCTATTGGAAGAAACATGGGAGCAAGTAGTCCAATATTCAATGACTTGTCTTTTTACATCTTCAAAAATTTTATCTTTTCGGGGAAGTCTACAAATATTTACCCAATTTTTTTCAATGTTTTCATCTAACATATTTCTCCTCCTGATATATCTTTGAACAATTTTTCTAGATACGTGCATTAAATAAGAAATTGTAAAAACTTATTTTCTTTGTGTCAACTTCCTAGTAGATTTTGTAGTTATCAATGCTCTATGTGCATCACTTAAATTGGCTCCTCGAGTTGTGTTCTTAATGTTGATTAATGCATCTTGCAAAATTTCAACTATTGTTTGATTAACATTATCCGCAGAGCTTTTCTTGTTATCAACACCCAATAACTCCAAAACATGAGTCATCTCTCTTTTCTTGAATAACCTTGCAAATAATTGTGCTCTTCCAAACATGCTTTTATTTTCAAAATATTCATCCCAATTTTTTTGCAATTTAATTTAATTGTGCTTTTAGATACCATGTGTTCAGATGAAACTTGACTGAAAATTTTGTCCTCATTCATCTCCATCAAATTTCCCTTGTCAAATGATATGTTTCCACATTGAGAACTACCAATTTGTTCCCCTACTCGAATTGCATCTTTTTGAATATCAATAGGTTCTTCTTAAACTTCAACATGTTATTCTTCATTACGTTTTGTATGACCTTTTATTTTGTCATATTTTATTTGATCATATTTTCTTGTTTTGTTCCTTTTATTCCCCATTGAATTGAAAGCTTCAATTCACCTGCATACAGAAAACCATACACCCAATAAAAAATTATAAATAATATTTATAAGTTCATAAATCAAGTACTAATTGAATAATTTTTTAATTAATAAACCAAATAAAATAATGCTTTAAGCTAAAAAAACAAAATAAAACAATGCTTTACTAAATAAAATAATGCTTTAATTTAAAAAAATTAAAAAAAACAAAACAAGACAAAAATAAAATATAAAAATATCTTGCAAGAAAAAACATACCTTCTTGATGATTGTCCTTCGTAATTGCCTTTCGAACGCAAAAAAAACAATAAAGAACTTCCAATAAATGATTTTATTTAAAAAATCACTTATTATTTTGCAAGTATGAAATATTTTTTTTAAAAAAAATTTATTCACAAAATTTGTCTTTTATGCGAGGTTTGAGAGCTCGGTCACTAAGGCGGTCGTGTTTGGTTGATCGTAGTTTCGATCGAACCCGGTCCAGCCAAAACTGCCTATGTGTCATCCCATGTGGCAGCCAAACAAGTAAAAATTGAAAATTTGTAGAACTTCTAAGTTCTGCAGCTCATTTCTCCATCAAACCACAACTTTCTTCAAAAAATAAAAATACCCTTTTGTAGAGCTCAGAGTCAAGATTATCATCATATAAGTTTTATAATATTTTAATTAGAGATAATATATTATAATTTCAAAATACTGTAAGTAGGTATTTTAACATTCGAGAAGACACTACTTAAAAAAAAGAGAAAAAAAATAGTAAATCATAACAAAAAATTTAAAATTTATATTTAACACTAGAGGAGAGAGTTCTCTTCAAGAATATGTAATTTTTTTTCTGTAAGATGTAGATTTGATAGAGAAAATTTGGCGGGAGACAAAAAATACCAATTTCAGATAAGTTCGACTTTGAGTAGTCAAAACAGAAAAAATATACATCGAAAACCAATCTTTTTTTTATGCACTAGCTATACATGTCATCTATAGCATATTTTGAAATCAAAGGAAAAAAAAATTATTTGCATATACTTTTTTGGCAGGAACTAAACCCCAGATTTTTAACATTTTTCAACAATTAAAAAATGGACTTCAAACATTAAAAAACTATATCAATTCTTGCTCAAAATTTTTTTAAAAAAATTATAGACATAAACTTCATCTAGTTTTACACATTTCATCAGTTTACATCATCTTCAAATTCTAAACAAAAATGTGACTTTTGTGTTGTTAAAGTTGAATAGTTTGCGTGTTGTTGACATTTTCTTTTATAAAAGTGTGACACAGGTTTGTACTTTTACCCATAAGCTAGTGAGGCAATTTGAGTGGTTTTATTCTCCAAGAGGGTTTCCACTTAGGACATATCTTGTGTGGTCTTGTCATCTCTCTTGTTTCTATTCAGTTATATCATAAGCCTTTGTTAAGTAAACATTCATTTTAGATTGTTATATCACCAATTCATCCCTCCCCCCTCTTAGTGATATTGTACTCCAACAAAACAAATAGAGCAATACATTTTTTAATTAAGGTATATCGAGTTTCAAAATCAAGAAAAATACAGCTTATGTAATACATAGGTCACTCTTTATCATCCTTATCATATTGGGCTGATAGGGCTACAAGAGCATGCGAAGAAGCGAAAGTATAAAGAGGTAATAATTGACTAAGTATAGAAGGTTGACAAATAGGAGGGTTAGCAACATATTGCTTCAATTCTTCAAAGGCTTTCTGTCACTCATCATTCCATTAAAAAGTGTTATATTTCTTTTGCAACGAGGTGAAAGAGATTGTTCTATCTACAAGATTTGACACAAACCTATAAATAGCTTAAATTTTTCCTTGTAAACTCTAAAGTTATAAATTACAAGGAGGTGAAATGTTAGCAACAACATCTATTTTGTTTATATCTACTTCAATACCCTTGTTTGAGATTACGAATCCTAAAAATTTTCCTCTATCCACACCAAAAACATATTTTTTTGGGTTCAATCGCATAATCTTGAATATTTTTTGAAGGACATGGATGTGATCTTGGTGGGAAATTGATTTAGCAAAAATGTTATCTACGTAATCTTCTAGGATTTTATGTATATAATCATGAAAGATAAGAGTTATAACATGTTGATTAGTTGCACCAACATTATTTAATCTAAAAGGCATAAAATCCCAATAGAATGTTCCCCATGGTGTTATTAAAGTAGTCTTGTATTGATCTTGAGGACGAATAAAGATTTGATTATATCCAAAAAAAACATCCGTGAAAGATAGTAAGGTATGTTGAGCCATGTAATCAACTATCATGTCAATGTTTGGAAGAGGAAAAATATCTTTTAAGAAAGCTTTATTTAGATCTCAGAATTTAGTACATATTTAGATCTTATTATCCATTTTTGCAATGTAACACCAATGTTTAAAATCCAACGGGAATAATCAATATGATGAATAAAACTAGCATTAAGAAGCTTTTCAATTTCAAATTGTAAAAGTAGAGAAATATTAGGATTCATCTTTCTAATCTTTTTCTTTATTGGTTTAGCATTAGGAACTAGGACAATGGTACGAGTAAAATTTTTAGCATCGATACTAGGCATGTCAAAACATGACTAGGAAAATATATTGGGAAATTCATGAAGAATAGAAGAAAGTTCTTATTGTTCTATTTCTTCTAAAAATTTTCCAAATTTTATTATCTTATCTTTATTGTATGGATCCATTTGCATGTCAATAGTCTCAGTTATAAAAAGATTTCTTTGTTGGGGGATGTCCATAGGAAGTGGGAACTCATGAATCTTCTCTACTTTAGCATCCTCCCTAAAGTAAGCTTCAAATTTTAAATGATAAGGAAAACCACAATTATGATGGTTGCAAGGAATATTGTCATAAGCTCCTAAGAACTCAACCAATGAGTCATTTATGCTAAAAGTATCAAGACAACACATAACGGAAGTGGAATCAACATCTATAAGATGAGGATTAACAAGAGGAAGAGATCTAGAAGAAAAGATAGGATTGAAATTAAAAGAGGGTTTACAAATTTATGAGTGGGCTTGAAAGGATTATATCCAAGGCCAAAATAAATTTCACGAGCATCATTTTCCAAAAGCACTTGGATCCCTTTCTCATTCACACTGCAACCTTTAATGGTGTTACCATGTTTAGATAGAAGATGATAACCAAGACCATAATGGGAGGCCATATTTAAATGGAATAAAGGAGCCTCATATATCACAATGTCATAACAAACAAGATTAGAAAGAGTCTCAAGAGTTTCATTATAAGTGGAAGCAACAAAAAATTTGTTATTGAGTTGGCCAAGGAAAGATGAAGGTTTGGTAGGTGTTGGTGCTTCCCACCGATGCTTCAAATTTACCTAAGAATTTCCCCTCTTCTATCAATAGGAATCTGAAATCAGTGGCCAATTATTCAAGAATTCCTTAGAAATCTGGAATATCTCCTCCACTTAGAGCTCTACAAAACCCAGGTGGGTATCCCTTTACTACAATATCAACTGAGATATTAAACTGTGGTCAATATTGCACACTCCTATGGATTACTTCCAAGCCCAAGATAAAAAAAAAGCATAAATTGATCCTTTATAGTGTCAGTTCAGCTCTGTTATATCTTGCCTCTTACAATAGGTTGGAAGTCAAGATTTAAATACATATAACCATACAAAAAATAACAAATATTTGGGTTATTTGTTGTTTGCTGAGAGTATAGGCAGTCACACATAAATTAGTGCCTAATCCATTGGGCCACAAGTCAAATAAAAAGTTATAAAGAAACATTATAATGTTTAAAGAAAGAATAATCGAAATTCTATTAAGTCAATTCCTGAAATTAACATATCCTTTCTATGTCAACATGAAACTTTGCTTAGGTATATGTAGTGTATATTCTAACCATTATTATTCTACAAATCATTTAACTCCATCTTTAACAAAGAGTTGTTGAACAAATAATACACATTGCAATCATAATTTGCAAGTATGAATTCAAAAACCCTGAGTTTATTAAACTCATATGATTCAAAATACATTATTAAGAGACAACTCCATGAAAGGATACCACATTATAACACAAGATGAAACGCCTATTTTCATGTAAGGAACATTGCAATAATTTATTCAATTTCATACCCTAGAACCTAGTACCCTTTGTTGGTGCTCTCAAATTCCAAAGGAACTTAAGATGCACATATTTAAAATTTTGCTAAGGCATCAAAGTGTACCCTTGAAAACCTCTTTTGAAGGGCCTAGTTTGAGAGTATATGAATCAAATTCTCAGTGAATCTTATGCAAATTGGCCTTGGAACAGTGTTCTTCCATTTTCATTGAACATATCTGATCATTTACAACTTCCCATAGTGAGATTGGATTAGTATTTCAAGTATCCATTTTGATGGGTCACAGATGTCTGCACTTTGCACATTTTCACTTTTAATCCAAATGCCCACCTTGGATGTAAATATCTCATGCCCTATTGAGTTTCCTGTCAGAATGATTGTTCTCAGGTGTTGTCAGTATAATTTTCAGTTACCATGTCAATTTTCAAGCCCCGATGAGTCTGTTGGTGAGTTTTTCAAACCTAATCCAAATGGATTTTATTTAGTTTTCCGTGTGCACATTGATTAGTCATCCAGGAGGCCAACTTTGCATGTTTATATTTTGGTGCCAGTTAACAGTCATTATAAGTGAGTTAGTTCTCTAAATTCTATGCATGAAGATGTACCAACATGGCAAGTTTCAAAGCTCCAAGAATTGATTTTCTATTTTTCATGAGCCAAATCCAAACAGAGTTTATTCATATTTTCCAGTATGCTCAGTGAACACTTGCATAATGACTAATTTCAAAGGGTTATAATTCACATTCTGGTGATTTTCACGAGAAGCAAATTATTCCCTTGTATTATCAGTATATTAAAGTGCTCAGGTGCCGATTTTCAGAGATCTGAAAGTTTATTTGGTATTTTTACAAGGCCAAATCTAAAGTCAGTTTGCAGTGTTTTGACATATGTTTAGAATGCTCAGGTTTGACCATTAATTTTTCAGATCCAGGTTTGAATCAGGAAAAACCCTTTTGCACACATTTTAAATGTATACGAATGAATTAATTTGCCAAGTGGCAGACCCTCAGATTGAGATTTGATAATTTTTCAAAATACATTCTAGAGAGGTCTCACATATATGTTGACACATAAATTTGCAGAGAAATTGAAGTGACTAACTTTGACAACTAATTTTTTCCCAATCGTGAAGGTATCATCCAATTACACAGAATGCCTCAAAATATGTTGTCTGTTGGAATTTCATAGATTTTGTTGAAAATTCTTAGAAACTTGCAAGCCACTATAATCCATAGGTGTATTGTCAAATTCCACAGCCTTTGCCAACATTCCTTTCTGCCTACGTGAATTTGGATACTTGGAACAATGTATTGGTAGCTTCCAAAGCATAAGATTAAAAGTGTTTTTGTTCTTGATGCTACAAATGCAAATTCATTGTAGGATATGCTTGCAAAAATGTGAGAGAAAACAAGGCATATGAAGTGATATGCAAGGGACCTCAGGAGTGTAGGATTTCATCAGCAAATTGATAAAAGAGATGGGGCGTGTTATGAAGGCAAGCTGTAAATGGAAAGAAAATCCAACAATCTAATTTATCAATGTCTTCTCTAGTTGTGCACGTGGGAGCCATGGAATAGGACTATGCGGATTGAAGAGAGATATATATAAAGAGGTAAGGGGAGTGAAATGATTTCATATGAATAGAAAAGGGCATGGTGTTGAGCCGTGTAAATAGTTGAAAATTGTTAAGGGTCCCTTTGGGTGCTGGAATACTAAATGCTGGATATAGTCAATTCTGGAGATGCTGCAATTTTGGAAGATACAAATTTTGAAAATGATTTCCGGAATATGGGCTGACTCGTTTGGTTCACCCGGGAGATGACTGAGAAGATGCATAAAGAATTTTAATTCTTTATTTTAATTTATTTGAATATGGTGTGTATATGTCTATATATATACACACATACACACACATACACATATATACACATATACACATACACACATACACACACATGTGTATTTGTATATACACACACGTGAATATATACACGTGTGTATGTATACATACATACATGTGTATATATATACATACACACATATACACGTGTATTTGTATATACACACACGTGTGTATATACACACACACATATATACACACACATGTGTGTATATACAAATATATGTGTATATATACACACATACACACATATATATACACATACATGTGTGTGTGTGTGTGTATATATATATATATATATACACACACAAATACACACGTGTGTATATACATATACACACATTTGTGTATATATATACACATGTATGTATATACATATGTATGTATATACACACATGTATATATATACATCCTTATAGCAATATAATATACATCTTTATAGTCACGGATCCCACGAAATATTAAATTTGGTTTTATAAAAATTGGAATTGGAATTTGAAATTCCAATTCCACCTATTTGAGTGGAAGATGCAAATGCCCATTTTGGGGCAAAATTGGAATTTCTAAATTCCAATTCCAATTTTTTGGATGGACACAAACATGGAATTGGCATTATCTAGAATTAGATAATGCCAATTCCAGTCTAATTCCAACCCCCAAACGGGCCCTAAAGGCTAAGGTACATATGAGGTCCTTCCACCACGAAGACAATTTTCAATTCAAGATGAGAGTGCTTTCATTTGAAATAGAAGGGGGCAAACATTGTAATTATAACTATCTTATTGTTCACCCAAATCATCATAAAATAGAAAAGTGAAATATGTTTATCCAAAGTGAATGTTTTCACTAAGGTCAAATGAGTAAAGTTGATAATGTGTAAAGTGGAGATTGTTTTTTCATAAAGATAAAATGTGTTATTGTAAGATTATTTTATCATCATGAAATACTTGTGTGAAAAGAAGAGAGAATTATGAAAGGGAAATATTTTCATCAATAAAATCATTTTTTCAAAGGATGAAAATATTTCCTTTTAAAACATTAGGTGGGGTGAATATTTACTGTTGCACATTTTCACACAAGGTTCAATTAGTAATGTGCTTTTTGTTTAAACACCAAGTTGAATTGTTCTTTGGCTATCTGATTTATTTCTTAGCTGGAGTTATAAGGATAGAGTTCATATCTATTATGCAACATGTGCAATATCAGTTAATTCCAGTTTTGCATTATGAGCTCTGAATATGGATCTTTCAAAAGCCCTACCACCAAAACATTAACATACCCCTCATGACATACAGAATTGGCTATGGACACGAATGTGCAGAAGTGAGAAGAATGAAAAAGAAGCACCACAAATAGAAAAGAGACCCATCCATTGTATTCTACCATTGTTTGTTTCATGTGTAGATACAAGAATGGAGATTCTAAGCTATTGAAGGGACATTCCCCATATCCGTGAAACCTTCTAGCTTAAGTTGTAGATCTTTTGAAGACTAAGAAGGCTATTAAAGGGATATAGTTTTATTCTATGAAACCTTTTAATATATCATCTACCAAGTTGTATAAGTACGAGACAGTGAGCCATGAAAGGAACATACACTTGTTGTATGAAACCTTTTGGTCCAATCAAACAAATATCAACAAAGTAGAAGGTTATTGTCCTATGTGAAACATCAAAGAAAGATACATTAGATGAGGCATTCTTACAAATTCCAAAAGTAAGAACTGATACATAATCATATCACATGAGCATAAGAATGAGGAGATATGCATAAGAGAACATATGTATGCTACAAAATGAAACAAAATGCATACAT
The DNA here is from genome assembly GCA_027943335.1 of Chamaecyparis obtusa. Lineage (NCBI taxonomy): Eukaryota > Viridiplantae > Streptophyta > Pinopsida > Cupressales > Cupressaceae > Chamaecyparis > Chamaecyparis obtusa. Next base: position 2,174,964 of record BSBK01003918.1, read on the forward strand.
AACCACCATGGAGATCATTTTTATTGTAGAGAAAACCTAGGAGAAGAAAACAACATGGCATAATATAGAGATCAAGTTGATTAAAAGCCTAGAAATACTTCAAAATGTGCCCATACCTGGTGGATATAGAATCCCTTGTCTTTTCATTGAAGGTAGAGAACCAGGAATCACAGAGGGAAAGCCATGCAAGTCACTAAAAACCTTGGCATGGGCGGTGCTATAGCAGAGAAGCATAATGGAGATGCAAATGTCGTTTAGGGTTTGCATAACCCTATTTATGCATATTATTTCCCTTTCCACATTTTAATGTCTTTTTAAGTCCGTTGTATGATATGTTATTGTTATGGGTTGAGTTTTACTCCCCGTTTTCTACCATTTCATGGGCGTGGGGAGAATATTACTATCTTTTTGTCATCTCACCCTATTTTTCCAATAATTATATTTATATGGTCCATATTGAACAAGGGAGAGTTCAACCCTATTTTTGCCTCCATTTCCTATATTCTCGGGATGTTTATGATGAGTATGTCAATTTGATGGCTTAGTGGGCGGCATGGAAATTTGAGTTAAAAAGGAGTTTGTAAATTGGGAATTTTTTAGTTCTTTCTTTTCCTTCGACTGCATTCTTCTTGCAGAGGAGTCATTTGTCTTGTAATTCAGTGGCGGTAATACATTTTGCAGATTGGCTCCTTCTTATGAGAATTGAAGTGTTAAGATTCAACTATCTTGTCTAGTTTGATGAAGTAATATGTGTATTGGCATGCATTTGTTGTGAATTTTTCTAAGTCCTCCATATGTTGTTTAATGCAAGTGTTTTTTTATCAGACAAACATGTTTTAGTGCATGCCATATGTTGTGTGCGATTTAACTTTATCTACTTTTGAAGGTCTCCTACTCTTCCTTTTAGGTTAACTACATCACCTTCATTCAAATTTCTTATGCACTATAGATAGTTAGATAGGTGGTGAGGTCCATTCTTGGTTTGTTATGAAAAAAGATTTGTAAAGTGCAGATTTGAATCTTTGGCGGGTCGTCATGTTATCTTAGTTTCATTTTCATGTACTTTCTTTCCCTTCCCCCTCTCAAGGTTCAAGTTAAGTCTCAAATAGAACCAGCTCTCTCTGGAGGTCTATTCTTGCTATAGGTAACCCACAACCTGAGGATAGTCCTATTGTGTCAATGGGTGAGTTGAATTCTATTTAGATCCTAGGTGCAACCCGCATTTGACAACATTTACAACAACATTATGCTTGTATGTACATGATTTTCTAGGCACCTAGCTTAATTAGAAGATTTCTTTTCTTGTAATTATTTGAGTAGTAGGAGAGTATGCTCTTCACCTCCTAGAGGATGAATCAGAAATCTAGACCTACTTGATTGGTTTCTTGTGAAAGGAGTCTTGGTAAATGAACAAGTGTTTGATGTGTTTGGGAGACAATATGTAGTAGGAGAGTATGCTCTTTTCCTTATGGAAAATCACAAATATAAACCTTTATTAGTTATCCATTTACTTTATTGCATTTACCTTTAGAGGGCCTTCCAAAAGAGAAATCTCTTGGGAATGACCCAAGTGGGGAACAACTGAACCTGAATGCTCCACCCCACTATAAAAAAATGCTTCCTTCAATCCAAAGAGAGGGAAAACATGTCTATTTCTACTTCTAAATGCTTCTTCAAGTGTGGGGCCTAGCACTAGTACATTTGAGACCTTTTTCCGATGGCTAAACGTTTGAATTTTGACAGTAAACTGTCGATTAACCGACACCACCTGGCGTCGCAGTTTTGTAGTTGGAAAGACCAATGGTTTTGTTAGGCATCATAATTATGACAACCATTGTCGTCGCAAAAAGAGGGTGCCAACATAGAAAACCTGTCGTTAGACCTATTTGTGTTGTCACAATTGTGATGCCTATACGTCGCAAAAAACAACAAATGACAGTGACCCGTCAGAATCGTTCGACGGGTAGACGTCGTTTGCAACATGTTCACCGATGAAAATTCTTTTAATGCAACAGATATCCATCGGAAGTTTATGATGCATATCCATCGTTTATGGTTTGTAACAACAACTATGCTGTACATGCGACAGACATGCGTTGGATAATTACAATGCATATTTGTCATTTATGGTTTTTTTCCAACAGTGATGCTATTATTGCGATGGATGGATGTTGGATGTTTGCGATGGACCACCATCACTATTTTTAATCCATCGTAGTTACGACGATAATCAATTTTTTTTTTCAAATTATATATTTGTCGATCGAGTTGGTATCGATTCAGAATGGTGTTCTTGCAGATTTGGTTCCTACTCATGATTTGGTTATGGATCATTCAGAGATAACTTTGTAGTAGATTCGGTAGCGGCTCATGGATTATTGAGTCAAGTCTACAGACTTGGATTTGGAATGGATCCTACCAAATCAAGACTTGTGATGACTGCTCCAACACAATTCAGAGATAACTTTGCAATAGATTCGGTAGCGGCTCGTGGATTATTGAGTTGAGTCTAGAGACTTGGATTTGGAATGGATCCTACCAAATCAAGACTTGTGACAGTGACTGCTCTAGCACAAGAAGCTAGTGCGGTGATTAGAGATGCATTCTTCCTGATGTGTTCATGGGATATATGTGGACCTGATTACATTCAAATCTGATTCGAGCGACTTCTTGACTTCTTTGGTCTGAATTTGATGTGCGGGTTTGTGGTGCGGTCTATGGTGTTTCTTTACAACTGGGTTCTTGATAGAGATATGTTGATTTGGTAGCCATTGAGATGGATCGATATATATTTGTTGTACGTGGATTGAGATCTTAAATTATTGAGCTTCTCTTTGTTTCAAGAATAGTTTAACATTCTCTACTTAACAGGGCCAACCACGTGAAGGTGGAAGCTCATCTGACCCCTCCTAGGAACCTCTTATGACCCTTTACGACATTTTAAGATATCTAAGATGTATTCTTAGAGATCTTAAATGGTCATAAAGGGTCATCAGGGGTCCTAGGACACAATAGTTGAGAAACATAAATGTAGGCATCATGGTGACAATTGTTTGGAGACACAACATATTTGAATGCTATACCCAGATGATGCAACACAACCACTACTCCTGCAGTTCTAAGTTAACACTGCAGGATCCAAAAACCAAAGATAAGAAATTTATATATGGTTTTTGGATCCCGCAATGTCAACTTAGAACTGCAGGAGTAGTGGTTGTGTTGCATTCTCTGTGTATAGCATTCAATTATGTTGTGTCTCCAAACAATTGTGACCATGATGCCTATAATGTTTCTCAGCTGTTGTGATACCTACATTTATGTTTTGTAGCTATCATGTTTATTTGCATGTTCTTTGTGTTTGGCTTCTCTCCCTCACATCAAAAATAAAATTTTCCCACTCTGAATCGAGAATGCACGTGCAACACAAGAAGAATATGCACGGATAGCAGGTGGAGCTGAGAAGATCCAACACATTTACATTTTTTTAATAGGTCAACATTACAATATTCACGATGGTTTATAACTTAAAATATGCAATTAAACACCTCTATAAAAAATACAAACCTATTGGGTCTTTCAGCTCCACCTACTATCCATGCATATGAATTGAGATTACATATTGAACTAGGCGTCTCCTTCTACATTGCCTGAAATGAAGAGACTATCACAAATAACATCTAAAATCATTACTAAACTTTTGTGGATGGCTTCTCTCTCTAACATAAGTGGATGAACATAAATAATGAAGGTACCAAACATTGCCTAAAGTAATGAAGTGTTGACCCAGGCTTCAATCTAGTATGCTCTTGTATGATCCAAAACCTGCAAGGAAGGAAAAGATGGGGTTAGATCCAAAGGATCTAAGCAATGTTTGGCACCCTATTACTGACCCTCATCTACAATTATACATGTGCATAGTCAAGCCATACACTTCTAAAATGAACTATGCTACAGAACATGGGTGTGTGTTAATGTGATTCAAAAGCTATTATGCAAGATTGTTTTATTATTGAGATAAAGATATCTTAATTCTACAAGAATAGATGTTTTGAGAAATATTTGAATTTAATTTTGACAATAACATGAGTGATATATTTCAAGCTTCAGTGAGATTTCATACCATACAGTGTTCGTAGATTATGTTCAATGCGTTATTTACACTTGTATTGGTGGGAAAACTCTCAAAAACATGCAAAAGAGATTGAATTCAACCATGTTGTTTACATAGAAATTGCAGTGTAAGTAGTAGGATGATTCTTCATGAGCTCACTGTTTAATATCTGGCCAGGCCATGTAAATGGTATTAGGCCAACCCAATCAGCCCAATAAAATGTGTCATGTTTATCTTTGTCAAATACACTCGTTCACTAGGGTCATTTTATTTTCTATTGTGTTAACATGACATTTGCTAGAAACATTATGACTGTGCATCCTTTTGCTTATCTCTTTAGTTTTTGTTTTCGTAGATTTCACCATCTAACGTTCCTTTTTGGTAAGAGATGGCTGTGGAAAAGATATTTTAGTTTTTCATTTTGAGAAGATCCAGAGTGATTTTGAGTCATAGAGGAAATGCCTTGATCCCTCTGCTCATCCCTCTAATATCAAATAAAAGTTACCTTGAACAAAAACTGAAGAGATGAGCAGAGGGTGCGTAGTATAGGGATCAAGGCATTTCCTCTATGACTCAAAATCACTCTGGATCTTCTCAAAATGAAAAACATAAATATCTTTTTCACAACCATCTCTTACCAAAAAGGAATGTCAGATGGTGAAATCTACGAAAACAAAAACTGAAGAGATGAGAAAAAGGATGCGTAGTCATAATGTTTCTAGCAGACGTCATGTTAACGCAACATAAAAGAAAATGACCCTGGAGGTTGCTAAGTCTTTTGAATCAGAAAACCCCTTTGGCTTAGTAATTAATGACGTTGCTGCTATTAGATCATACATTAATACACTTATTGTTTTGAATTTGTTGTGCACCATATATTATTTTATACACATAGAATAGTAGATTTTGGGACTTAGACTTATGTTCAATCCTTAGTAATGGTTTGGGGAACTAATTGCTAATTACCTGTGCATATCAGAGTTGATCAGAGAAGGTATATGCACAACAAAACAAATTTTATTACTGATGTCCCTATTTACATCTTTTCATCAAATGACCCAAAAACATCAAGAATGGTCCTATATGGTCACTAATAGCCAACTTTTAGAAGAATATGAATGATTGCAAACATACATAAGTGGATGAATATAAATAATGAAGGTACCAAACATTTCCTGAAGTAATGAAGTGCTGACCCAGGGTTTAATCCAGTATGCTCTTGTATGATCCAAAACTTGCAAGGAAGGAAAAGATGGGGTTAGATCCAAAGGATCTAAGCAATGCCTGACAACATATTACTGATCCTCATCTACAATTATGCATGTGCATAGTCAAGCCATACATAGACTCAACAACATGGTAGCATTGATCCAATAACAAAAAATACATTACAAATGCCAAGCTCACGGTCTCAATAAAATAAATAGTGTATAAAACAATATATGGTGCATAACAGTAGCAAGCATGCAATGACAACACTAACATTGCATGATGCCCGAGCTCAAATTCAAAATAGTAAGTGTATTAATGTATGTTTGCATGATGCCAGCTATTAAACAGTGAGCTCATGAACAATGCCAGTATTAAACACTGAGCTCATGAACTATGTATGATGCCCTAGCTTGCAGCTCGCGAGCTATCAAGATATTTCCTCATGAAATGATCATAAATGGGGAGTACCACATAGTGAATATCAACACCAAAACAAATAAAGAGAGATCAAACACTTCACACAATGCCTTGAAGGTAATAAAAGCGATGCCCTAGCTCTCAAAGCTTGCAGGTCATCAGGCATTCCAAATGATAAGATGTAAATGATGCTAGTATTAAACAATGAGCTCATGAACTATGTATGATGCCCTAGCTTGCAGCCCACGAGCCATCAAGATGTTTCCTCATGAAATGATCATAAACAGGGAGTACCATATAGTGAATATCAACATCAAAACAAATAAAGAGAGATCAAACACTTCACACAATGCCTTGAGGTAATAGCTCTCAAAGCTCATGGGTCATTGAGCATTCCAAATGCTAATTAAGATGTAAACAATGATACTGAAATTGATTTAATGAGAAGACAAAGCTCGAATGCCTACCTTCTAAATGAAAAAATGTAAACAATGCCAGTATTAAACAGTGAGCTCATAAACAATGTATGATGCCCTAGCTTGTAGCCCGTGAGCCATCAAGACATTTCCTCATGAAATGATCATAAACAGGGAGTACCACATAGTAAATATCAACAACAAAACAAATAAAGAGAGATAAAACACTTCACACAATGCCTTGAAGGTAATAGAAATGATGTCGTAGCTCTCAAAGCTCACGGGTCATTGAGCATTCTAAATGAAAATATGTAAACAAAGCTAGTATTAAACAGTGAACTCATAAAAAATGTATGATGCCCTAGCTTGCAGCCCGCCAGCCATCAACACATTTCCTCATGAAATGATCATAAATGGGGAGTATGCACATAGTGAATATCAATAGAAAAATAAATAAAGAGAGATCAAACACTTCACACAATGCCTTGAAGGTAATAGAAACGATGCCCTAGCTCTCAAAGCTCGCAGGTCATCAAGCATTCCAAATGAAAAGATATAAACAATGCCAGTATTAACAATGCTAAGATGTAAACAATGCCACTGAAATTGATTTAATGAGAAGAAAAAACTTGAATGCCTACCTTCCAAATGAAAAGATGTAAACAATGCTAGTATTAAACAGTGAGCTCATAAACAATGTATGATGCCCTAGCTTGCAACCCACGAGCCATCAAGATATTTCCTCATGAAATGATCATAAACGAGGAGTACCACATAGTGAATATCAACAAAAAAACAAATAAAGAGAGATCAAACACTTCACACAATGCCTTGAAGGTAATAGAAATGATGCCCTAGCTCTCAAAGCTCGCGGGTCATCGAGCATTCCAAATGAAAATATGTAAACAATGCCAGTATTAAATAGTGAACTCATAAACAATGTATGATGCCCTAGCTTGCAGCCCGCCAGCCATCAACACATTTCCTCATGAAATGATCATAAACGAGGAGTACACACATAGTGAATATCAACAACAAAACAAATAAAGAGAGATCAAACACTTCACACAATGTCTTGAAGGTAATAGAAATGATGCCCTAGCTCTCAAAGCTCACAGGTCATCAAGCATTCCAAATGAAAAGATGTAAACAATGCCAGTATTAACAATGCTAAGATGTAAACAATGCCACTGGAATTGATTTAATGAGAAGACAAAGCTCGAATGCCTACCTTCCAAATGAAAAGATGTAAATAATGCCAGTATTAAACAGTGAGCTCATGAATAATGTATCATGTCCCTATTTGATCTAATAGCAGCAATATAACAAATAGAGCACCGACCAATCAAATAGGGACATGAGGTGTCATGCCCCGCAAGGGAACCGGGGAAGAGAACAAAGATTCTCTTTGTTAAAGAAAACCTAAGTAATAATTTATGGAAAAATTTTGAACTTTAAAAAGAATTATGTAATCAAAACTTTAACTTAGATTCCTTCCAAGGTTCCCTTTTCATTTTAAACGCATGATTCATTCAAATCCATTAAGTAACTAACAACAAGATTTAATTCTCAAAGCAAACTGCATCATATCTTTAAGAAATACAAAATATTTTCATTTCAGCTTTCCATTTAAAAATCATCTATATTCCTAAGTATCCTTTATGAACAATGTAACTTATAAAATTTATCCAACTCATTTGATACATTAAAATATACTACATTTGGTTTTTCAATAGCTTCACTTAAACAACAATAATGAAAGCATGTTACATAATTTGGAATGTTACAAAATCCTTTTTCTTTCCAACATACATCTTAAACATAAAGTTCACATTTCCCTTTTCCCTTCTTCCTAAGTCTACCCATTCCAATTACATCATTTTGAAATACATCATTGATTACATTGCATTCAACTCCTCATAAAAGGTAACAAGATTATGCATCACGAAATATAATCACAAGGCCTTCGTTCTTCAAATCTGGTACATAAGCAAGCATGAATCTTCAAGCATGTATCTGCAAAAGATACCTTGATAAAAATGTTTACCACCCAACCACGTGGGTACCTATAAGGCCCACTCCCCCGTGCTAGGAGATAAACACCAAGGTCCACAAAGAAGGAATAGCTAGGCCAAACCTAGGGTTGGGTAATCTTTCCCAAAATAGCAAATGAAAAGAGAGTCAAAGTATAGATCTTTCCCAAAAGGTTCTAAGGCTTGGGTAGAAACTCTAAGCAACAACCTAAGTGAGTGTCATCGCATAGCCCTCACCCCTTGGGTTGTCCTGGTACTAGCCACTCTGGGCCCCGGCCCCCAAGTAGGCACATGCGGGATCGAATGCCTTTCGTACAGACAAGTGCCATTCGATTGTACCTACGCATAGGTACCTTCTCCCACTCCCATCCATAGCCTTTACTAGCACTAATGGCATGGGCGAGACACATTTAATCTTTTTAATGTTTTAACCCATTCCCATCAGTTTAATTAAATTTCCACTTGTTAAATAACTCTTCAGTCGGTTATCCTGGTTCTAGCCACTTTAGGGCCCCGGCCCCGCACTGAGAGCCACTCACTAGGTGTCGTTAGGTTTTCTACCCTCAACCCATACATCACAATTACATCATACACATAGTAAAAGCATATTGCAAACACATTTGAGAACTACTACCAAGAATTGAAAATAATAGGATAGTTATGTATGTTTAGAGAAATTAGGTATGTTAAGAATGTTTAGAATGTCTTGACTCTAAACCCTAAACTACTCCTTACAAACATTCTATCTCAATAAAGACATCTAAATGTACTGAAAATAATCTCCACTAAACAAGGAATGAACAATCTTCAGGTTTAAACAAAATTTCTTTCTAAACCTAAAACCTGGCTAATCCTGAAAATTGACTAAGTCTGATTTAATTAAAAATCTGAAATTTAAAAGTTACAACTTAACTCCTAGGAACCTGAAACCTATTCCAATGGATTCAAAGGGTACCTAATCCCTTTATACAAGTATAACTTAAAGTATAAGAAATTAAAGCACGTAAACTTATACTTAAATGTTATAATTGTGTTATAATTGTATAAAGTCTGAATCCTATTTTCCTCGGTTAGCACACTACCGACCTAGCTCGGTTAACACACTACCGACCTAGCTCGGTTGACACTTTACCGACCTCACTCGGTTCACACATTACCGACCTTACTCGGTTATCACATTACCGACCTAACTCGGTTCACACATTACCGACCTTACTCGGTTAACACATTACCGACCTAACTCGGTTAACACTGAGCCGACCTAGCTCGGTAAACACATTACCGACCTAACTCGGTTAACACTGAGCCGACCTAACTCGGTTACCACTGAGCCGACCTAACTCGGTAAACACATTACCGACCTTGCTCGGTAAACACATTACCGACCTTACTCGGTAAACACATTACCGACCTTACTCGGTTAACACACTGAGCCGGCTGGAACTGCAGAGAACGACTGTCAACTTTGTCTTGCGGGTAAAACTGGGTGTTATGGGGACTAAGGTTGCCTAATATGAGCACGACCCATTTGAGATATCCCAGTTTCCCTTCAGAAACGGCCCATCAATCCTCCCTACCTATCTAACAAATATATTCTAGATCTGGGAAAAGAAAGGGTGGCACATAAATGGACATGAAACAGTAAGGTTGCAACAAAAGTTCTAAAATCTGGAAGCGTTCCTAATACATCCAGTGACAGTAAAATACACTACCCTACCAGATCAAAACCACTTCTACCCTCCCAGGGAGATTTCACCACAGTGAACATACAAACATTCGTAAAATAACTTTCCACAAACACATTTCAAATACATAGAAAATAAAACATATATATATATATATATATATATATATATATATATATATATATATATATATATATATATATATATATATATATATATATATATATATATATATATATATATATATATATATATATATATATATTGTAACCATAGCACGATATACAGAAACTTTTCCAGAAATCTAGATTTACATTCATTCTACAAGATAAATCTACTTCTCAGGATGGATTCCAACTTGGAGTCCTGCGAAGACCAGTTGGAGAAGAAGGAAGATCAAACCCTCTCCAATGCTTCCAACACTCCTTTGAATCCCTTTGCTCGCAATCTTCCAGCCTCTACCCGTAACAATCCAAATGCCAAACTCACAGGATAAATTTTCTACAATAATAATACTAATCCTCTTCTCCCAACTCTCTTTTACACAGGAAATCTTTCCTGTAAATAGGATGGAGGAGGTGGTTGCACAGGTAATCCAACTGGTGCAACCATCTCAACTATCCATCCATTAAAGAGATGGTTTTGAAAACTCATTCCCGTAAAGGAATAAATAAACTATAATCTAAGTCCTTAAATTTAAGGATATCAAAATAAGTATTATAATCTTAAAACAATTTATTAAATTATTTAACTATGGTAATAGGATGATCCTATTTACCATACCGCTAATTGATCTAATTATTTATTAATATAATAAATGATTACATGGTGATAATTATATATATATATATATATATATATATATATATATGTATGCATATGCATATGTGTGCACCCATATGCCTATGTGTACATATATTATTATTATTACAAATATTATTACAAGCACAATATTATTATTATAAAACATATTATTATTTTTATTGCTATAGACTCTTTGTCATTATTAGTATTATAAAACAATACCATAAATAAGGTACATTATTATTAATGTTAAATATTAGAATAACATTATTATAAACTATATTGTTTATTCATACCTTAATCCCCATTCTAAAATATATATGCATATATTAAGTAGCCACTAACATAGGTTAGAATTTTACCACTATTATTATTTAAAACCTCTTATTATTAATATTTCCTTAGACATTAAAATACCATAAAATTAATCCTTATCATGGGTATTAAAACCACATGATTTAATTGCACTCAAAAATCGCTCCTAATGAGATACGCTACTAAATCATACCCTCAAATGAACAATAATCTACATCCATGATCTACTAACAGAATTGAACATATCATGAAGGCAAGAACTAGCTACAAGATCCACAATTCCATTAACTACAAAACCACATAAGACATTCACACAAGGGACTGACTCGACACTTCCCACCTAAGGATAAAAGGATCAAAGGTGAAGTTTCTTCCTGTGGACTTGGTGATACCTCCGTAACAACAACAACGATCGAGGATTTTGAGGGATCGCTCAGACCTGTGAAGCCAGGTGGAGATGACACCCGGTACCTGCAATCCTGCATCACCAAGAAGAGATACATATATATACTTATGGAGATACAAATCAGATATATGCAAGCAGATGACCAGGATCGATACATCGTGTGGACCTCAACTAAGTGAGTAACTACGACTTCATCCTGGAGTCATGAAAAACACATCAGACACATCCATGAAACATAAAACATCGTGATAGTGGTTAGATTCAAATAATTGGGTTAGATCCATATAAAAATAGATAATTTTCTAATCTCATAAACATGTAATTACTAACCATAAATGAGCATATTCATCATGTCATCATCCACAAAACATAAATGTAAATGTATAGTCTTGACCATAATAATAATAAAATGTCCAAATCAGAAAAGTCTAAGTATCACCATAGGAGAGGTATTACATGAGGTGCTCAAACAGTGAGCTCATAAAATAATATATTTAGTCTTAATAAAATCTTATAAAACAACATATATTGTGTGAAGTGTTTGATCTCTCTTTATTTATTTTGTTATTGATATTCACTATGCGGTACTCCCCATTTATGATCATTTCATGAGGAAATGTCTTGATGGCTGCAAGCTATGACATCATGCATTATTTATGAGCTCACTATTTGAGCACTGGCCAATCAAATAGGGACATGAGGTTTTCAAATAGTGAGCTCATAAACAATGCATGATACCTTAGTTGTAGGTAGTTATCTCTTCTATAATGATGGAGGAGTGAAAGGTAATGATCAATGAGGTTGCTGCTATTAGATCATACATTAACACACTTACTGTTTTTAATTTGTGTTCATTTCATGCAAAGATACATGTAAATGAAAATAAATTTTTGCATCTAAAGATTACATGTATACATATGAAAAATAACTTGTATATACTATACAAGGAAAATAACTTTCAGAAGAAAATGCAAGAGTACAAGCATACATAAGAGGATGAACATAAATAATAAGGGTGTCAGACATTGCCTGAAGTGATGATTTTTTGACCCGGGTATGAATCTAGTGTGCCCCTGTGTGATCCAGAACCTGCAAAGAAAAGAGAGATGGAGGTTAGATAAAAAATATCTAAGCAATGAATGGCATCCTATTACTGATCCTCATCTATAATTATGCATGTGCATAGTCAAGCCATACACTTCTGAAAGAAAAACCAAGCTCATAGTCTCAATGAAATAAACAGTGTATAAAAAAATATATGGTGCACAACAACAACAAACATGTAATGACAACAATAACATTGCATGATGCCCGAGCTCAAATTCAAAACAATAAGTGTGTTAATGTATGATCTAATAGCAGCAATCTCATTGATCATTACCTTTCACTCCTCCATCATTATAGAAGAGATAACTACCTACAACTATATTACTAGCCAATCAAATAGGGACATGAGGTGCTCAAACAATGAGCTCATAAACAATGCATGATGCCCTAGCTTGCAGCCCGCAAGCCATCAAGACATGTCCTCATGAAATGATCATAAACATGGAGTACCACATAGTGAATATCAACAATAAAATAAATAAAGAGAGATCAAACACTTCACACAATGCCTTGAAGGTAGTAGAAATGATGCCCTAGCTCTCAAAGCTCGCGGGTCATCAAGCATTCCAAATGAAAAGATGTAAACAATGCCAGTATTAAACAGTGAGCTCATGAACAATGTATGATGCCCTAGCTTGCAGCCCGCGAGCCATCAAGATATTTCCTCATGAAATGATCATAAACGGGGTGTACCACATAGTGAATATCAACACAAAAACAAATAAAGAGAGATCAAACACTTCACACAATATATGTTATTTTATAAGATTTTATTAAGACTAAATATATTGTTTTATGAGCTCACCGTTTGATCACCTCATGTCCCTATTTGATTGGTCAGTGCTTTGTTCATTATATTGATGCTATTAGATCAAATAGGGACATCAATAATAAAATAGGGACATCAAATAGGGACATCAGTAATAAAATAACACACATACAGTTTTGAATTTGAGCTCATAAAGATTAACTTTCAGAAGAATATGAATGAATACAAACATACATAAGTGGATGAACATAAATAATGAAGGTACCAAACATTGCCTGAAGTAATGAAGTGTTGATCTAGGCTTCAATCTAGTATGCTCTTGTATGATCCAAAACTTGCAAGGAAGGAAAAGATGGGGTTAGATCCAAAGGATCTAAGCAAATCCTGACACCCTATTACTGATCCTCATCTACAATTATGCATGTGCATAGTCAAGCCATACACTTCTAAAATGAACTATGCTACAAAACAATATGGGTGTGTGTGAATGTGATTCAAAAGCTATTATGGAAGATTGTTTTATTATTGAGATAAGGATATCTTAAGTCTACAAGAATAAATGTTTTGAGAAATATTTGAGTTTAATTTTGTAAGAAGAATGAAAAATTAAACAAGTATTAATCCAAGAAAATGAAATGTTGGAAGATTTTACCAAAACCAAAGGAGAGAAGATTTCAAGATCAACCACAAAGCACTTCAAGAATCCAACAATGAGCCAAGAGATTTTGGTAAGGGGAAAAGCAAAGAAAAACCCCATTGTGAATAAGAATATGGCAAAAAGCCTAAAAGATGAGAGCAATGAGCTCAATACAATAATGAGAGCAATGAGAGATTGAGAGAGAGAGAGGAGAAGATTATGCAAGCAAGTGTGTGAGAGACATCTCTTAATTAGAGATGAGTGGAGGAGTTTGCATGTAACTCCCTTCTCCTATGGATGCCACATTCATAAGTGTGTGAGGCCAAGTGTGAGATTCCTCATAAGGAGGAATAAACTAAATTACAAATTAAATATTTGTCCTCACATATTCTACTAGAGGACAAAATAGAATGTAGGAGAAAGAAGACAAAAAGAAATATATTAGGATACCTTGGCTTATATCCTAATATATTAGAACAAGAAAAGAAAAATGTCTAACCTTGGTTTATAAATACACCAAGGAAAGATTACAAATTCTAACACCCCCCTTTAATCTTTACTTGGGGGATTTACATCAAGGGAATTAAACCCAAATTTTTACAATGAGAGGGAAATGTCTCTTTACAAAATCCACAACTTGGTCTTCAATATAAGGAGGAGATTTGATTGTCTTGATCCAAGTCTTGATGTAAACTTCTTTAAATAATAGGGCATGTGAAGAGGAAGTGATTCCAAAAGTGGGCCTTGAAGATTCACCTGAAACAAAGAACATAGAAACACAAACCAAGGAACCTATCCACAAGAAGAATATCATTTAATATCCAAGTTAGTGTAACTTTGAAACTATTACATCAGAAAATATCTTTGAAAGAATGCATGAGATTTCATCAAATAAAGGAGCTAAACATGAAATCAAGATACAACAAATGGTCAAGGACCCAAAAAGAACAATCATCCTTTCATCTCAAAATAATATGCTAATGTAGAAATGAGGCATGAATCAACATTGCATCAATCACATGGATATAGACAGTCCATTGATGAGTTACTGCAAGTGAATGGGTCATGACTCCATCACCTACAGGACCCATGATCTAAGCAATGAAGAATGCAAACTCATCACATTATTAAGGTTGAAAAGAAGAGTGAGGGAGAAGAAACCAAATCCGAGTAGAACAAATATCTCAAGCACCAATAAGTATTTGAATTTAATAGCCAATAATCACTACACTTATGAACCATAAGCAATGAACCATTAAGGAGATGATAATTTAAACCAACATTAAGATTTACATAAATTGAACTAAGGATTAAGAGAGAGAGAAACATGTACCATATACCTTCCAATCATATGAGAAATCAAACAAATTTCAAGAAGGATTTCAAGAACAACACCTTCACTAGAGAAAAATCAATGGAACAAGTTGATAAACATCAACTGAGTAAGTGCATCCATTGCATCTTACAGATGAAACAAGTTGATCAATATCAACTGAGTAAGTGCAGCCATTGCATCTTACAGATGGAACAAGTTGATCAATATCAACTGAGTAAGTGCAGCCATTGCATCTTACAGATGGAACAAGTTGATCAACATCAACTGAGTAAGTGCATCCATTGCATCTTACAGATGGAACAAGTTGATCAATATCAACTGAGTAAGTGCAACCATTGCATCTTACAAATAGAACCATAGATCAAAAGGAGCTCAAAACAGATACAACAATAGATCATATAAAATATGAAAGCAATTAATGTTAAATAATGAAATGAACCATAGGAAGGAAATGTAGTATGATTACTTGAACAAATTAAAAGCTTAACAACATGAAGGACATAAGAGAACAATTTATAATACTAAAGAAAGGAATACCCCCTGAAGATGCATCATATCACTAAAAAGGGCTAGTAACATTATGATGAATTGTAAATGCATGACGAGATGAATTACCATTATCTTCCTTAGAAGGTTGGTGATTTTGATTCATGAGTCTATTATCCTTTTTCTTTTTAAAGCAGTTATTAGTAACA
The DNA here is from genome assembly GCA_027943335.1 of Chamaecyparis obtusa. NCBI lineage: Eukaryota > Viridiplantae > Streptophyta > Pinopsida > Cupressales > Cupressaceae > Chamaecyparis > Chamaecyparis obtusa. Next base: position 2,190,907 of record BSBK01003918.1, read on the forward strand.
TGACCATCTTTCCCACAATAGGTGCAATGAGGTCTTTGATTTATCTTATGATGATTATGATTGTTATTATGAGAATAATTATAAGAGGTATTATTATTATGAGTTTGAGAATTATTAGTTGGATTTTGAGCTTTAGATACAAAAGCATGTTCAAAAGACTTAATAGTACCAAATTGTAATAATTTAGCCTCCTCTTGACGTAACAAATTTTGAAAGATAGCATAAGTTAAATGAGGAGCTAAAGTAGGAATAGCAAGCTGAGAGTGAATGTTAGTAATAAATTGCTGAAATTCTTTAGGAAGACATTTCTTAAGAATAATTGTAATCAATCTAATATCACTTAAACTAATATTAACACCACTTAGTTGAGTTTTAACTACATCAAATTTAAGTAAAAATTCATCCATATTTTTAAAGTCATTATACCTTAAGTCCTCCAAGTTGTCTTGGAGTTGAATCTTACGAGATTCTGAAGAGCTGTCATATGTCTGTTGTAGAATGGTCCACGCTTCATGAGCTTTAGTGCAATGTCCAATTAGGACATAAAGATCAAGGATGATGGAGAGACCAATCAAACCAAGGGCTTCCTCATTTTTGGTCTTCCATGCATCTTTTTTTGCTTGTGAAGCAGAGGTAGCGGGTTCAATAGCTGCATCTATAGCAACTTCAAGTAAATGTTTAAAACGAAATGAAAATGACACATGAGTTTTCCATTGATGATAGTTAGAGCTATTGAGCTTGATTTTCGGGATTAAAGTAGACATGATAAATTAATCAAATTAACTTACACAAAGTAAATAACAGTGAATATATAAAGTGCAAGATTAAGAAAAGGAAGATTACTTGAAGTTAACTTCTTAATATAAGAGTTAAATAAAGATATTAAATAGATTTAAAAAATTTAATGTAAATGGAGAAACAATTTTTAAATGCAACGATTTATAGAACTAGTAATGGAAATTCCTTACGTAAGTCGGAATATTAAAAAAAAAACTAAAGAAAGAAAGAATCCTAAATTAAACAAATCAAAGAATCTTCTAGGATAAGTGAAATAACTAATGAAAGAGCCGAATAAAGAAAAGAATATAATAGATAATTATTAGTGCTGCAAGATACCTGCAAAAACTGAGAAATATGTTATAAAAATAGATGTAATAATAACTTGAAATAATGATTAAACTGCAACAAAATTATTAAAATGCAGAGATTTGACTGTTTTAGAAATATAGTCTTAGTGCGGGAGTCATATCTCCCAAATGAACCGTTGGATCTGGCTGATTTTGAAATATGTTTTGCAAAACCTAATTATCTACAACTCCACCAAAGAGATTGACAAGATAATATCTGAAACAAAAGTTATTAGCCACTAAGTATGGGTCTATAAAACTGTCTTAAAAAAAAATGTTAAAAAAAAATGTTAGATTTAAGTGAAAAACACAGATTTAAAGCCTGCAATAGAGATGTTAGTAAAGTAAAATCTGTGTTAGAAGTATTTAAAAATAGAGATATAAATCTGGATATAGTTGAGAAGTAAACTTAAAAAAAACTGAAAATGAGATTGAAAGAGCTTAGATTTGGCGGCAAGCCATCCAAAACTAAGGGGTTAGAATGAAAAAAAGTTAGATTTGCAAAAAAAAATCTACAAAACAAATATTAGATAAACAAAAAGAGATTGCTCCTTTGAATGACACCTTCCTACAAAACACTTAAACAAGGATTAGATAGCTCTGATACCATGTAAGAAGAATGAAAAATTAAACAAGTATTAATCCAAGAAAATGAAATGTTGGAAGATTTTACCAAAACCAAAGGAGAGAAGATTTCAAGATCAACCACAAAGCACTTCAAGAATCCAACAATGAGCCAAGAGATTTTGGTAAGGGGAAAAGCAAAGAAAAACCCCTTTGTGAATAAGAATATGGCAAAAAGCCTAAAAGATGAGAGCAATGAGCTCAATACAATAATGAGAGCAATGAGAGATTGAGAGAGAGAGGAGAAGATTATGCAAGCAAGTGTGTGAGAGACATCTCTTAAGTAGAGATGAGTGGAGGAGTTTGCATGTAACTCCCTTCTCCTATGGATGCCACATTCATAAGTGTGTGAGGCCAAGTGTGAGATTCCTCATAAGGAGGAATAAACTAAATTACAAATTAAATATTTGTCCTCACATATTCTACTAGAGGACAAAATAGAATGTAGGAGAAAGAAGACAAAAAGAAATATATTAGGATACCTTGGCTTATATTCTAATATATTAGAACAAGAAAAGAAAAATGTCTAACCTTGGTTTATAAATACACCAAGGAAAGATTACAAATTCTAACAAATTTTAACAATAACATGAGGAGTGATATATTTCAAGCTTCAGTGAAATTTCTTACCATGCAATGTTCGTAGATTACGTTCAATGCATTATTTACGCTTGTATTGGTGGGAAAACTCTTGAAAACATGCAAAAGAAATTGCATTCAACCATGTTGTTTACATGACACATGTAGTTTACCTCCAGCCTAAATTAGTGTTGCATACGAATTTGCAGATGTTGCGTGGTATGAAGCTTCACTGAAGCTTGAAAATGATAAGCATTATGATGTTGAGGTATGGTGTGGTAAGCACAAGTATAGTTTCTCATAAGCTGCTATTGGTATAGTTTTTTTTTTTTTCAATAGTTGCAGAATCCAGCTTCTCCTATACTTACATGTATGTATACATTTTGGGCTTGGCTTTAATTTTATGTAAATTTGAGTGAAATGGTAATAATATTTAAGAGCAACAAGTATGTCATTTTAAACAACTATACATATACATTATATAACAGGAGGAGTGATATATTTTAATGGCAACACTTAATGAGAAGACACAAAGAAACCCAAATACCTATGAAGACACACTTGGAGCCATCAAAGATTATAAAGACATCCAAAGACATCAACTAGAGAATTTTGGCACCTATAATGGCCTATGAGGTCATTTCATGCAATAAGAATGGCGAATGTGTAATCAGTCCTAAAAGGCCTAATGATGATAGATACATATGTGTTTCTTCCTTTTGCAACAATTTATATTCTGATACTTATATCTTGAATTGTCAAATGACCAATGAGTGATAATTTCAAAAGTGTATCATAATTAAAAGCATGTGAATTCATATTGTACTTAATCTGAATGCCACTGTGTAATATTTTTACTTACAATATTAATCTTAATATATCCCTATTTTATTATTGATGTCCCTATTTACATCTTTTCATCAAATGACCCAAAAACATCAAGAATGGTCCTATATGGTCACTAATAGCCAACTTTCAGAAGAATATGAATGAATGCAAACATACATAAGTGGATGAATATAAATAATGAAGGTACCAGACATTGGCTAAAGTAATGAAGTATTAACCTGAGGTTTAATCCAGTATGCTCTTGTATGATCCAAAACCTGCAAGGAAGGAAAAGATGGGGTTAGATCCAAAGGATCTAAGAAATGCCTAGCAACATATTACTGATCCTCATCTACAATTATGCATGTGCATAGTCAAGCCATACACAGACTCAACAACATGGTAGCATTGATCCAATAATAGAAAATACATTACAAATGCCAAGCTCACAGTCTCAATGAAATAAACAATGTATAAAACAATATATGGTGCACAACAACAGCAAGCATGCAATGACAACAATAACATTGCATGATACCCAAGCTCAAATTCAAAATAGTAAGTGTATTAAAGTATGTTTGCATGATGCTAGATATTAAACAGTGAGCTCATGAATAATGCCAGTATTAAACAATGAGCTCATGAACAATGTATGATGCCCTAGCTTGCAGCTCATGAGCCATCAAGACATTTCCTCATGAAATGATCATAAACGGGGAGTACCACATAGTGAATATCAACAACAAAGAAAATAAAGAAAGATCAAACACTTCACACAATGCCTTGAAGGTAATAGAAACGATGCCCTAGTTCTCAAAGATCACAAGTCATCAAGCATTCCAAATGAAAAGATGTAAATAATGCCAGTATTAAATAGTGAGCTCATGAACAATGTATGATTCCCTAGCTTGCAGCCCGCGAGCCATCAAGACATTTCCTTGTCAAATGATCATAAGCGGGGAGTACCACATAGTGAATATCAACAACAAAACAAATAAAGAGAGATCAAACACTTCACACAATGCCTTGAAGGTAATAGCAATGATGTCCTGGCTCTCAAATCTCACGGGTCATCAAGCATTCCAAATGAAAAGACGTAAACAATACTAGTATTAAACAATGAACCCATAAACAATGTATGATGCCCTAGCTTGCAGCCCACCAACCATCAAGACATTTGCTCATGAAATGATCATAAATGGGGAGTACCACATAGTGAATATCAATAGTAAGACAAATAAAGAGAGATCAAACACTTCACACAATGCCTTAAAGGTAATAGAAGTGATGCCCTAGCTCTCAAAGCTTGCAGGTCATCAGGCATTCCAAATGATAAGATGTAAACAATGCCAATATTAAATAGTGAGCTCATGAACTATGTATGATGCCCTAGCCTGTAGTCCGTGAGCCATCAAGACATTTTCTCATGAAATTATCATAAACAAGGAGCACCACATAGTGAATATCAACAGAAAAACAAATAAAGAAAGATAAAACATTTCACATAGTGCCTTGAAGGTAATAGAAGCGATGCCCTAACTCTCAAAGCTCGTAGGTCATTAGGCATTCCAAATGATAAGATGTAAACAATGCCAGTATTAAACAGTGAGATCATGAACTATGTATGATGCCCTAGCTTGAAGCCCGCGAGCCATCAAGACATTTCCTCATGAAATGATCATAAACAGGGAGTACCACATAGTGAATATCAACAGCAAAACAAATAAAGAGAGATCAAACACATCACACAATGCCTTGAAGGTAATAGAAGCGATGCCCTAGCTCTCAAAGCTCGTAGGTCATCAGGAATTCCAAATGATAAGATGTAAATAATGCCAGTATTAAACAGTGAGCTCATGAACTATGTATGATGCCCTAGCTTGAAGCTTGCGAGCCATCAAGACATTTCCTCATGAAATGATCATAAACAGGGAGTACCACATAGTGAATATCAACATCAAAATAAATAAAGAGAGATCAAACACATCACACAATGCCTTGAAGGTAATATAAGCGATGCCCTAGCTTTCAAAGCTCGCAGGTCATCAGGCATTCCAAATGATAAGATGTAAACAATGCCAGTATCAAACAGTGAGCTCATGAACTATGTATGATGCCCTAGCTTGAAGCCCGTGAGCCATCAAGACATTTCCTCATGAAATGATCATAAATAGGGAGTACCACATAGTGAATATCAACAACAAAACAAATAAAGAGAGATCAAACACTTCACACAATGCCTTGAAGGTAATAGCTCTCAAAGCTCGCGGGTCATCGAGCATTCCAAATGCTAATTAAGATGTAAACAATGACACTGAAATTGATTTAATGAGAAGACAAAGCTCAAATACCTACCTCAAATGCCAGTGCCCTCTTCCCACATGGTGCCAGCCTCTTCACGCATGCCAAACTCGAATGCCCTCTTTGCGCCATGCAAAATTGCAATGTCATCTTCGCGGTAGCTCTTCGAATTCACAAATTACAAATGACACTTTCTTTTTCTTTTTTTTTTGTTTATAACCAAATGGGTGTCGCAATTATGATGGTATCATCACTATTACAACACCGTTGGGGGCACTTGCAAAAAAAAACACAAAAAACAAACACAAATTGTAGTGGCGTCGAAATTTGACCCCAAATGTTGTAGTGTAGTTGTCTAAATCTTGCTAAGCAATACTACATTTGACTACGTGTTTGTTTACAAGAGAAGTAAATTCAACTTATGTAGGGTTGAGATGTCTAAATATTGCTTGCAAGACTGTATTTTGCATTTCGTAGGGCTAAAAAGGTCTTAATTTTGCTTGCGAAACTATGGGGGTAGTCATGAATGAAGACCCTTATTAAGAACCTAGGATTAGAGACTACCCATTTTGGTTGTGTGACTTCCTTTGTGAAAGGATTGATCCAAGTGGATTACCCGGGTCACCCCAAGACACTCACCATATGTGTTCTCTTTGATGCTAAAGCTTGAATATGGAAATATGGAAAGTCATGCAATTTGAGCATTGTTCTTCTCCAATTGATCCATAACTTGCATAATCTTAGGAAAGGACATTCAACCACCTAATCATGGGGATAAGAACATCAAGTTGCAGGAAAAGATTGAAGCACTACCCTCTTGACCTTAGGTAGAATTTTCTTAATGTGTCTTCGATTTGTGAAAGACCAGTGGAAATTATTTGAACATACACATTACGGTTCTATTCACAGAGTTTTCCTTTGAGACCTCAAAAATGCATGTATCAGGCAAGGTTGCTTTGTCCCTTTCTTTATTATTTTAAGACTACTCTATGTGCCACAATTACTTTGAAAACATCAAACTTGTTGTTAGACTTGCTGATAAACAATATCATTTTGTCAAATTAGCCAAAATAACTGATCAAAACAAACATTTCAAGGTATGACTATTCCTTTGTTATTTTCTGATTACATGTCGTCTGCCTTTAGTGAGAAATATCACATGATATTTTAAAGTGTCATCTACAATCCAATGAAGTATCACCCCCCTTGTACTAGGGTATATCATCTCACCTATATATGAAGAATTGCATGACCTTAAAGTACCATCCTTCTTCACTAGGGTATGTCGTATATATTTTGTCTCTTTCTTAAGTGTCACCTAGTTATTTGAGGTCTATCACCCAGATTTTGGTTCAAGTGGGCTTGGTGCAAATTTTCTCTTTGCCAATTTAGGGAGCTTACATTTGACTCGTTTTGATCTCTTAGTCTGAAATTGACAAAAATAAATGAGTTGTTTCTAGCTGAAAATGATTACTTAGATTCCTTGGTTATATTCTTGACTATTAGAGTTGTTCTCTTGTCTAATTTATCTTGGTTATCTTATCTTATCTTGGCTTTATCTTTTGACTCAAGTCACAAGTGTTGTACCCAGGGATCTTACCTGTAGCTTGGATACTTCATGACAAGTCATCTTGATCTATCTCTTTTCTTTTTTTCTTTTGGACAATTGAACCCTTTGATTTTCTAGGATAGACATCAAGTCATCTTGTGCTATCTTGATTGGCTCTTTACACTCTTATTCATGCTAGTAACAACTAGATACTGAATTGATCAAGGAAAGAAACCACTAGTCAACTTTGATGAATTGCCATTTCCTACTAGATGTCAGTGTCACCATGACAAAGACCCTCAAGTTATCTTGGACAAGGAAGAGGAGAATACCAAAATCTGAGTTGATCCTTTTGGAAGCACCTTTGATAGCATTTGTGAGACACCTATTGCCTCATCAAAATCTGAAAAGAGCCTATCTTTCACCATGTCTGGAGAAGAGCATAACAAGAGATTTAATGAACTCTTTGAGAAAAATGAAAGATTAAGATGAATGGAATTATAAAAACAAGCTTACATGGAAGAACAAGCAGCCTGATTGGCTCAACCATTTAACAATAATTTCTACAATGGAAATAATTCACCACCTAGATCTCCTCCAAGATCTTGACATAATGGATATGATTCACCTCTGAGATCTTCACATTCTCGAACATGGAATACAAATCAAGAAATTACTAAAGAACTCTTGAATTTTCAACAAGATAATCGTTACTAGAAGCTTATGTTAAAAACATTAGAACAAAATGGTGACCAATACTATTTACACCTAGCCTCTAGAGGATTAAAACTTCCACATGATATTGATATTGATGGGTTGATTTGGAAAAGGGAACCCTCAAAACTAGAGGTTACCAGGAAAGAAATACAAAGTTTGAGAGATGAAATATCAAACTTGAGAAAAGAAATAGAGAAACCTAAATCATCATTTTCAGTGGAATCTATATGTGCATTACCTTTTGATGAGGATTTATATATGATGCCTTTCCCAAGGGATATTGAGATTCCTAAATTTGACAAATATGATGGTAATCAAGATCCTCATGATCATGTGAGATATTTTTATGATCTAAGTATGGATTTCATGCACGATAACACCTATCTTATGAGACTCTTCCCTAGTATTCTAAGTGGTCAAGCCATGGAATGGTTTACAAACATTACTCCTCCACTTAAGTCTTTTGATGAGCTTGTTCAAATATTCATGCAACAATATTCTTACAATATTAAACATCCAATAACTATGCTTGACTTATGCAATATTAAACAAAAGCAAGGTGAACCCTTTGTTACATTCCCAAAAAGATGGAGAAAGTTACACTCAAGGTATCTACGACAACTCCCTAAAAATGAAAAGATTGACATCTTTGTCAATAATCTTATTCCTAAATTGCACTATGATCGTAGGAAGAAAGTCTTCTTCACTTTTAACTACATGATTGAGATTTCCTTTCACCTAGAAGATGTCTTGATCAAGAAAGGTGAAATCACTTTTAAAAAAGAGAAATCCAACGCTAATAATGGATACAAAAAAGATAAGGAAAAACCTTGGAAAAAAATAAGCATATGGTTAATGATGGCATCGTTGATGAGAATAAGTCTAAGGATCCCATCTTCAACTTGGCCAGTGTTATCTTAACAACTCGACAACAAGAGGCTGCAAAGACCAATGATTCTAACAAGACAAGACCTACATGGGCACCTAAGCCCAAGTGTGATTTCACACCTTTGGGAGACTCATATGATGTGATACTCAAGATATTTATTTCCAAAAAAATTATCACATTACTAGAATTTGCTAAGCCTTATGAACCTAAGGTAAAACCTAAATGGTGGAATGATAATCATTACTGTGAATATCATAAAAAAGAAGGATGTAAGATGGATAACTGCATAAGGCTAAAAAATGTCATTTAGGACCTTATTGAGAATGGAAAATTTGGAGTGGATGGCCTTGTCAAGAATTTTGATCACAAAGCTTTTAAGTAACAACTCCCTAAATATGATAAAGGAGAGGCATCAATATCTAAAAAAGATGAAGGGGCTAAGATTAACTACACATACACAAACAATGACAATATCATCAACATGCTCAAACCAATGGATGAAACTATTAACATGGTGAAAGATAATGGACCCAACTATGATTCAGATCTTGATGAGGTACCTAAGGTCATCTTAAGAAGTGCTAATTCTTCTATACAACCTTGACCTCCCAACGAGTCTAGTCATGATAGTTCTTAGGGGTGTTGACCCTCCTTCATGTAGGGAAAGTCTCAATGTTGTTACTAGAAGTCAAACCAAAGTTATGCTCAGAGGTCCAAACTCTTCAAAGCAAGTGAATCCCAAAGTGACAACCTCTTCTGAGAAAATCTCTACTTCTAACAAATCTAGCTACAATTTAGTGGATCAACTTCACCGAACTCTCGCTCATATCTCAATATTTGATTTTCTAGAAGTATCACCTACACACAAGGAAATCTTGAAGAAGGCTTTACAAGAAGCTAATGTCCCTAAAAACATTAACACTGATAAATTCTAGACTATGGTCAACCATATTGTTGCTTTGCATTATCTTTCCTTCTCAGAGGAAGATGAAAAATCCTTAAGCCATTTACATAACCTTGCCTTACACAGTGAGATTCAAATCTATCAAACTTGAGTCAAATGTGTGCTGATAGATAATAGTGACGATTTGAATATATGTTGTTTTAATGTAATCAAGAAGTTGGGAATATTAGAATTCACTATTGATTCAAGGAAGAAGATCACTATCAAGGATTATGATGAAGTTTAGAGGTCCTCTAAAGGACTAATTGTGTTACCCATTTAGGTTGGCCCAATTGAAAAAGAGGTGATGTTCCAAGTGCTTGATATTCCTCTTTCCTATAACATATTTCTAGGGATACCTTGGATACATGACATGCAAGAAGTCCCCTCTACTTATCACCAGTGCATAAAATTCCCTTTTAATGGAACTAAGATCTCTATCCCATGATATAATTCCATGTTTATTAATGCACTTACTATTGAGTTCTTGGTACCAAATAATAGGGTTGTCAATGAAAATAAGACCACTCTTGCCGATTATGAGAAAAAATTGAAAATGATGAACCTTGGAATGGGAGAATATTGACTTGACTCTATTGCTACACTCCCAATTTCCCCTCGCTCTTATGGGAAACCTTCAGAAAATAAAAAAACTTCATCTTCTACCATGACATGCTATGGTATTTATGTTCATTCATTAGTATCGTTAGAAGATGAAAGAGAAGAACAAGCTATCAGAGAATGGATCTACAGAGGGAAAGAACCTGAAGAGGTCATACTTAATGCTATAATACCTCCTGAAAATTATGGAAAAGGATATGAATGCTTAAATAAAATGGGTTACCCTGATCATGGCCCTCTAAGTGACAAAAGACATTCTTTTATTGAGCCTATGAGTCATACTAATGGGAGAAAATCTAAGGATAAGACTAGACTAGGATTTTCCAACACACAACCAGTTTTTGACCCAACTCCTGAAAATAGTGAATCTGAAGAAGAAACATTGTCAACTCCTATTTTTGATCAAGATGGAAAAAAATTTGTTCCCTCTACTGCTATCCTTTGGAATGAAGAAGGACCTCCACTTTAACATGATGATGAAATTTATACATCCCATCAAAGCAAATAATTAGAAGTTGAAGATCCTAATAGGGAATGTATCCACATAAACATGGCGAAACTTCTACAAAGAGATAGAGATATTGAAACACAAGAACCTGAATGGGATTCTCTTAGTTGATTCAAGAGAAGTAGTGATAGATGTGATCCATACCTATACTAACCAAAATGAGGTGGTAGATGAGTCACCTGTAGGGCTTGATGAGTCAAACTTACATATCGCTCTCATTGATCAAGTTGACAATGCTAGGAATCAGATCAATCTAGGTAATTTTGAAAGATACCTTATAAGATTTGAATATCTTGTCCCTGGAGATGATTCCAATCACATTAATACCTTGGATCCCATCCCTTCCCTCCCACATATGTACCCTAACTTAATTGATTGGTCGCAACAAAACTTGCCACCTGCATTACCTACCTTTCATAATGACTATGAAATTGCACGTTACCTTAATGCCATTGAACCTATGGTTTCTTCCACCAGTGAAGCAAAAAAAAAACATGACTAAGACATATATCAAGTACCTTAGTCATAAAATAAAAAGAAAAATAAAAAAGAATAGATATTCTGATGATGGAAACCACTTTGTGGCGGTATCATAACCAAAAAAAGTAAAAACAAAAGATGTATTTGAGGGTGAAAACCTCTTTGCGGCACTCAAGGATGAGGTACTTGGTAGTCTACTTGGTTATTTTTAAGAAATATCTTCATTCTTAATAGAACCCACACAAGCTATAAATCTTGGGACAACTGAAGCACCTCAACTTATACACCTAGCTCAGTCTTTGTCAGTAGATGAGAAACAATAGTTCACTAAATTTTTCAGAGAAAAAAAGATAAACTTTTCTTGGACATATTCAGACATGCCAGGGATTGACACTAATCTCATTATGCATCATCTATCTATAGCTCCTGGTATCAAGTGAGTAAAACAAAAATTGCAAAAAATGCATCCACATATAGCTCTTTTGGTTAAAAAAGAATTAGAAAAACTCTCGAGCATAGGATTCATAAGGGCTATTGACTATGCTAAATGGATATCTAATATTGTTCCTATTTATAAACATGATAAGTCCATTCATGTATGTACATATTTCTGATATCTTAACAAATCATTCCCTAATGATGACTTTCCACTCCCTAATATAGACATGATAGTGGACATGACTGCGAGTTATGAAATGTACTCTCTTATGGATGGCTTCTCAGGATATAATCAAATCAAAATAGCACTTGAACACCAAGAAAATATTGTCTTCACATGCGCATGGGGATCCTTCTATTGGAACATCATGCCATTTGGACTAAAAAATGCAGGAGCTACCTATAAAAGACCTATGACCACAATCTTTCATGATATGATGCATAAAAATATGGAAGATTACATGGATGATACCTTGGATAAGTCTAAAAAGAGGAATATACATATTGTAAAATTGAGTTTAATATTTGATAGAATGGAACAATTTTAGCTCAGATTGAATCCAAAGAAATGTGCTTTTTGTGTCACCTCAGGAAAACTACTTGGGTATATCATTTCAGCAAAAGGAATTGAGGTTGACCTTGAAAAAGTCCAAGAAATAATGGAAATACCACCTCCCAGGAACATAAGTCAATTAAGGAGTCTATAAGGATGTCTTCAGTCTATTAGGAGATTCATATCTCAACTTGCTGACAACACTCAACCTTTTAACAAAAATCTACATAAGGGAGCTACATGTACCTAGAATGAAGAATGTGAAAAGAGTCTCTTACAAATCAAGGAAAATTTGGCTAAACCTCCAATTTTAATGCCTTCCATCCTAGGGAAACCTCTCATTTAGTATATCTCGGCAATAACTACATCCTTAGGGGCATTACTAGCACAAAAAGATGAAAATGGAAAAGAAAGAGCTATATACTATATCAGTAGAACATTGGTTTCCTATGAGATCAATTACACCAACATTGAAAAAGCTTGTCTTGTAGTAGTGTCTGCATATCAAAAACTCAGACACTACATGCTGGCACATACTACATAGTTTATCGCTAAAATTTATCCTCTAAAATACTTGCTCAATAAAGCTACCCTCATTAGTCGGTTGGCTAAATGGATGATGATTCTTTCTAAATTTGACATTGAATACATCAATCATAAAGTTGTAAAAGGACAAGAAATCACTGATCAACTAGATGAATTTCCTATAGTAGATGATACTCCTATGAAGATTCACTTCCCTAATCCTTCCATCATGTATGTAATAGAATGCACCTGGAAAATGTTCTTTGATGGATTTCCCACATAAAATGGTCCTAGAGCTAGAATTTTGTTCATTTCACCTCATGGATATACTATTCCTAAGTCCTACATATTATTGTTTCCTTGCACAAACAAAATAGTAGAATAAAAGGCTTTGACAAATGGAATCAAACTGGCTATTGAATTGAGGATTGTTGAGCTACATATCTTTGGAGACTCCCAGGTTGTTATCAATCAAACTAATAATAATTACCAAACAAAGGATGAGAAATTAATTCCCTACAAAAAGGTGATTGATGACCTAAAAAGCTACTTCTCTTTTGTCACATTTCAATAAATTCCCAGAGCTAAAAATAAGGCGGCTGATGCAATGACCACTTTAGCTTCTATCTTATAGTTGGAGGAACATGAAACAAGATTTCAATTCTCGGTGGAAAAACTACCCTACCCTGCGTATAACTCTCCTGACAATCGTGTGATTTTCACTACCATTGGTCATGACTCTTCTTGCTATGCCAAAATCTACTCTTACCTTTGTGACAAAATATTTCCTGACAACTTGACCCACAATGAGAAATGATAGCTCATTTGCAATGCTTCCCGTTATACCATCATCTCTAGTGACTTGTTTAGAAAGGGCTTATAAGGAACACTTCTTAGGTGCTTAGAGAAAGATGAATGTGCATTAGCTTAAGTCCATGATGGCGTATGTGGGTCTCACTCTAATGATCTTGTGTTAGCTCAAAAACTAATAAGGGCTAGTTATTATTTGCCTACTATGTAGACATATGTTTTACACTATGCTAAATCTTGCAAAAAATGTCAAATACATGGGAACTTTAATCATGTTCCATGTAGAGAAGTTATCCCTTCTATTACACATTGGCCTTTTCAATAGTGGGCTTTTGATTTGGTGTGTCGAATCCAAACTAATTCATCGAGTGGACATAAATTTATTATCACTGCAATGGAATATTTTACAAAATGGGTTGAGGTTGTTCCTCTTTCAATTTCTACAGGAAAACAAGTGTCCCTATTCATACTCAATCACATCATCTGTCACTATGACATACCTTTCTCCATAGTTACTAATAATGGAGGACAATTCAAAAATAAGGATCTCAAATAACTCTGTAAGAATTTCAAGATCAAACAACACTAGTCCTCAATCTACTACCCTCAAGATAACAGTTGGGCTGAAGCTTCTAACAAGACACTACTAAAAATATTACACATGACAGTTAATAAGAAAGGAAGAGATTGGCACTTATAGATTAACCTTGCATTATGGGCCTACAGAACTAGAATCCACACACCAGCTATAACTACATCCTTTACACTTTTCTATGGATTTGAGTTGTCTTTCCTCTTGAAGTTGAGATACCTTCCTTAAGAGTTTCATTAAGAGGCCTTATCACTGATGATGACTATAGAATCATGCATACACAAGAGCTAGAACTTCTGGATGAGCAAAGAAAATCTACATTTGATCACATGAGGGTATATTAGAAAAGGATGTCACAAAGATACAATAAGAAAGTTCATTCTAGAGAGTTTCAGTTTGGAGATCTCGTCTTAAGAGAAAATCCCAAAAATCAATAGAATAGAGCACAAAAAGGAAAATTTGAGCCAAATTGGTTGGGTTCCTACATAATCATTGTTTCTTTTGGGTTTGGCGCTTATCAAATTTCTACACCTAAGGGAGAAAAACTCCCTGAACCTATCAACATCCTACATCTAAAGAATTTCTATGCATGATGCTACATGAGCTTTATACAAATCTTAATGTCCAGAAAAAAGCCCTAAAAATTGATATATGATCCTATTTTTTTAAAAAAAGTAGAAAAAGTCCTGAAAAATGATCATCTTAGTGAAAACCTAGCAAACAGGTGCTTTGATACATAAAAAAAATCAAAAAAAGAAAAATTGTGCCTTGGTGAAAACTTGGAAATAGGCACCTCGGTAGCAAAAATAAATAAAACTTCCAAGTGGTGAAAACCTAGAAACATGCGCTACTTGAGACCTATGCCCCTATATCTATCATCTTATCGATTTTCACTCAGAACCCTTTCGAATTCCACTTTCCATCTCCTTGGTCTGGAATTGATCTTTGTCTAGGGCTAGGGGGCATGAACTGACCTCTTTTTTCCTATTGCATGATGGTGTCTCTTAGTGACCCACCCTAAATAATGTTTCTCAACACTACCTTCCTTTGACATTGAGTGTTTCCTAACACTTATCAGATATGCTATCCTGAGTCAATACTTCATATGTAATCTAGAACTGTGTGATATTTTTCACTTACATGCATGAGTCCTAGAGAGTCAGTGACTATCTTTTATTTTCACACCATGCTTAAACTAAAATTATTGAGACATGTTATGACTTATTTATCTTTGAGTGGTGATTGATTCATGATTTTCATTGAGTTTTCCCTCCTTAGTCTCTCTGTGATGTTTTGAATAGAGGACCGGGGCACATTTTCTTTGATTTCTACTTGTGGATATTACTTTAATGATCCTAGGTGTCTCTTTCTTTGTTCCCTTGGATACTCGGGAGACTTAAGGCTATATCCTTGACTGTTACTGTTATACACTAAGTTTTCACCCTTGGTTCAAGCTCTCTTGGTCTTGATAACCTAGTATAACATGGGAATCATCTCTAGGTTGTGGGACCTTTACTAACTGAGATGAAACCTCCAGGTTCTAGGCTGGTTCCTCTTGGATAATCACCTTAATTTGCTTCTTGATAGAAAAGTAAAACTTTGAGGGAAAAGGGATAGAAGGAATGTTGAAGGGAAATAAATGAAAGCAAACTATCGACTAGGTGATACACTGAAATGACACAAATATAATGTATTGACCAGACTAGCATGAAAGCTCTCAGATCTAATAGAACACAATCTTCCTAAACAGGCTTGCATAAGTGTTTCATGGAGAGGTCTGAACAAAAGACTCAGACTGCGACCTGCAAGCAAATGTTCTCTTCAGCAAAAGGGCACAGGAATGAGATAGAATGATAGGGGGTTGAAGTATACCCACAAACTCACTCAAATAAAATCAAACACAATAGTGCACAATTAAGTTGAAAGAAAGAAGGGTCCTGGAACTCCAAGGTCTCTCTAATAAAGCCAATATATTATACTCAATAAGAGAAATACAGACAAGGGAAAGACTTGAGGGTAGAGAAGATGCCTCAGAAAGCCTCTATTGAATTTGATAAATCAATGAAAGATTACAAATTGTAAAAGCCAAAGGGCATAACAAATGCCATAGATAGCTCCTAAGAAAGAAAACTCTCTTTTTACAATTGTAAAACTCTAAGCTCTAAGAGTTCTAAAACTAATATATACATTTCCCTTGCACGCAGGAAGGAGTCCAAAATCTTATTAGGGTTACATATATTTTGCATAAAAAAACCCTAATTCTATCATTTCTGATCATAAATGCATCATTGAAATATCTTGATCGATAAAAAATCTATCCCTGCACATAATTCTATCACCATAACTTCCTGCAGATGAGCCACCGTGATCCATCTACTTCGCTGCAAGTTGAAAACCTTACACCACCATGGCCTTGACCCTACTAAATTGAGTTCATTATGAATGCTCAAATCTGATCTCCTTAGATATTTGTATTTTAAAATTATAAATGGTCACAGGTGGCACTAACCCTCAATGCTTCTTCGACACAAAAAACATCGACATGGTACCTCAAGAAACAAGAAATCAACACGCGACGGCCACCCAGATCCTCCTCATCAATTTTCTATCTACAACTATCTCGAAAACATCAACTCCAAGCTACTTGCATCATCGCATACATCCAGTAATAAAAGATCAGCAAGAAACCCTGTAGAAACATATTTAAATTTGAAACAACGACTAGCAGGTTTTAATTTTAAAACATGGTCATCGATATCATTCCTTACCGGAAAATTGTCCACAATAGTTGCAAGGTCCTTTGAAAAGTCATCGGCCACATCACCAGTTGAAAACCAATGAGAAATGAACACCTCAGGATGATCGACACCTCGGACCCACGACTTCACTTAACATTTCATCGGACGGTTGTCGCAATGTCGTGATGAATATCTCTTAAGCATCTTTTCCTTGTGGTATCATGACAATCGTCGATCATGATTGAAATTTAACTTGTCTGGATGATGAAAACCCGGGCCCCATTGACAACTTTCCACATCACAAGCCCATGACCAATTAGAAGTAGACACCTCAATAGTTGATAGTGGACCCACTGCACAATCATCTTAAATCGAATGGTGGTTGCATGATCGCAAATGGGAAGAATATCCTTATGATCATGTGACAACTGTTGATCTAATTTCCCTATCATCACCAAAACATTTTAGGCCTACCGTTAGTTGCCATGTCTCCAGCCTTGGCCAACTAAAAAAAAATGAGCACCGCCCAAAAGGTAACCGCTCGCCAGATCGCTAAAGGCTAAGGCATAAACCACCGAGGTTGCACGAACACGCGACTGAAGAAAATGTTGGGTCACTTAATGAAAAGCACTTAACCACTAGAAACATGAGACCTAGTGAACACACAGTCACCCAGTCACTGAATAAAAACTTAACCGCCAGAAAAAATGGAGATCAAGCGACTGCGTCCTGAAGAAATGGGCCCACTTGGTCGCAACAACACACATAAGAAACACTGATGTCAAAGGTGAGCTGTGAAGAGTCGAAGAGTTGAAAACAACCAAGGCTTTCTCTTAAAACTAAAAAGGCATCAGAGAAATAAAAAACATCAAGGGCTTTACACTTAGGCAATTTTGGAACCTTGCGACATAAACTATGCCCCTGTAGACCTTAAAACTTGAATATCTCCCTGGTCCTTTTGATTCAGCACATGCGATCAGAATTGGAGCATGATGACATAGTGGAGAACATGGGGCTAAGGGTGCAAACCATAAAAATTTATGGATTTACTTCACAAGCGAAAATAGTCCAAAATTGTACGATAGGAAATTTTGGGTAACATTTTGGCGATTTTCACTAGATGTCAGCCTGCTAGACATTAGACTAGTGACCTTGATGCAATCCATTGGGCATAGGAGTCATCTTAAGAAAATATGGACCTTCTTGACAGAGAGATAGACTTGAAACTAGGAGGGACAAAAATGTGCACGAGCACTTCTCGAAAAACAAGAAAAACTAGTCTAGAAAGTAGGGACATAAAAAATAGGGAAACATATTTACAGAGATCTACAAGGAAGGGTTAGCCTCAAAACAAGGCTTTAAGTGGAAACCATTAACTTATATAGGCAAGGTGTCTCCTCCAAGAGTTAATAGCTGAAAAGCATTAGGCCCCTTGCACTCAGTGATAACAAATGGTCCACCCCAGAAGGAATCAAACTTTGTGTGTCTGCTAGGCTTTGATCTGAATTCATCCCATTTGAGAACTACATCTCCAACTTTGAAGTTTCTAGCTTTGGATCTTTTACCAAAACTCCTCTTTGTTTGTATTTGATGGAATTCCATATCCTTCATGGATTTATCTCTGAATTCTTCTAACTCCATGAGCTAGGCATACCTGATTTGTAAGGGATCTCTTTCTTCGAATAGGACATATTGAGTGGCTAAGTCCAAAGCTGACAATTCAGTTGAAATGGATAACTTGGCCTCTCTGCCATACACTAACATGTAAGGAGAATTCCCGATGATCTTTTTTGGGGTAATCCTATCTAACCATAAGGTAGATTTTAATTTAGTATGACAATCCCTTTGGTTGTCCTACAGAGTCTTCTTGATTATCCTAATCAAGTTTTTGTTAGTTGATTCTGTCAAACCATTGCCCTGAGGGTAGTAATTTGAACTTGTATTTAGATGAATGCCATTCCTGATTGCCCATTTTGAGACTCTAAGGCCTGTGAATGCCAATGCATTATCTGATATTATGGAGTCTGGAGTACCGAATCTATGAACTGCTTTTGTCCATCTAGTGAAGTAATCTATTGTAGTAATTATCCACTTGTGGCCTACACTAGATGGAGGGTTAATCATGCCAATAAAGTCTATTCCCCATCTCATGAAAGGTTTCTCTATTTTGATTGGTTGAAGGGGAAGAGCTGCAAGCCTTTCTTTGCCTGCAAACATGGCACACTTGATACATTTTCTCACATAATCATGGCTATGTTAGAAAGTAAAGTCCACCAAGATAACTGAGAGGCGGGGGGGGGGGGGGGGGGGGGTGAATCAGTTATCAGATAATTATAACTTTTATCATCTTCAACAACATTAAACCATATAAGCAATATAATTACCAACCATAGAAAGATATTCATACACAATAACACAATGACACAAGATATGTTGACTAGGGAACCTCTTGATCAAAGAGTAAACCCCGGTGGGAATGATGCCCACAAAAGATGCACTAATATGAATATTCCTTATGAGAGGATGGACTCTATTAGGAGTCTTATGAAATACATTTAGTACATATGAATCCCTGTTAGGAGATTTTGAATCCCTGTTAAAAGATTCTAACCCGGTTAAGAGTTATGGAAGACAGAAGGACCCACTGCCCAAACAACTTTAGGGTAAGATAACTAAACAAACTGTCTAAATAATCTTTGCATTAATCAATAGAATAATATGTTACCTCTTCTCTAACTATGCCAAACTACACTCACTATTACATCAGATCTCAATTTCAAATCTCTGTACTTCACATGTCTTCCTTCACAAATTCACTTTCATACTTAGCTCTTTTCTTCACTTCATGCATACAACATTACATAGTTTCACATTACAAATTCATGCTGCTACTTAAAAATCCATATAAAATAAGGAAATACATTCCTTCCTTTATACCACACTCAAATAATTATAAATGAGTCGGCATACAATTACAAAATAAAAGTTTCCACACGCTACACCAAAATTACATAAAATTGTCAGCTTCCAACTATAATAAATCTTCACTCATGTGACCTTGAAGTCTGCACTATCATCCATGTCACTATCAATGTGTCTTCATCTTCCCTTTAACTACACAAAACTAGATTCCATCCCGATTAGGAGCTATAATCCGATTTCCACAAACTGCTACTCAGGAACACTGCTTACACCAAAATGATCATAACTTCCATGAATCAATGAATTACCATTTTCACTCTTAACCATATAAATATGACATATCAAATAGCTCCAACTATAATAACCCATGTGCGCTAATCCAAACTCTGTCTGCTTCTCTACAAGTCTTCGGTAAATCACTGTGTTGACATCAATGACAATCATAGTCATGAATGCAACAACAACTGCTACAGAATGGCTGCTAAACACTTTAGCATTCATTCCTAACAATTTCCCCCATTGGCATTGATGGCAACATAGATGAAAAACATCCAATGTTCCAAAAATCCAATACTAAAACACTGCTTCTTCAAATCCTCTTCATCAATCAAATCTTGCTTCGTTATCCTATTCAGTTCTCTCCAACAAATGTCTCATATTTTTTTTCATGCATACTTCTCCCCCATTGACATCAATGACAAAAATTCCATCACTAAGTCAACAACAACTCAATGTTAAAAGACACTTTTCAGAAAATACATTTACTAGAGTCCTCATGACTCAGCTCAGATACACATACTCCCCCATAGAGGAAGTACCGACATCCAATCCAGAAGAAAGATAAGGCTCATATACCACTTGATAGATGCAACCAACTGCATCACTTCTCAAAAGTAGGTTGGGGCATAACCCTAAGCATACCTCTCAGATACTCAAATGTATCTTTAGGAAAAGGCTTTGTGAATATATCTACTATCTGCTCCTTTGTACTTATGTACTCAAGTCTGACTTCTTTCTCAGCAACTTTCTCTCTTACAACATGATACTTAATCTCTATATGCTTTGTCTTAGAATGTAATACAAGATTCTTAGACATACTAACTGTACTGGTGTTATCACAATGTAAAACAACAAGTTCAACAAATCTTATACCAATATCCTTCAGCATCTGCTTCATCCAAATTATCTGGTTACAATTGTTTGCTGCTGCTACATATTCTACTTCTACTATGCTTTGTGAGATACAATTCTGCTTCTTGCTCAGCCAAGAAACTAATCTTCCTCCAAGGAAAAATGCTCCTCCACTGGTGCTTTTCTTATCATCAACACTGCCTCCCCAATCAACATCTAACGTATATGCACATAGGGTAAAATCATCAGAATTTTCATACCATAATCCATAGTCCATTGTGCCTCTTAAATATCTTAGTATCCTCTTTACTGTTGCATAATGTGATTCTCTAGGTTCAACTTGAAATCTTGCTACAATTCCAACTGAATGTGCTATATCAGGTCTTGTATGAGTCAAATAATGCAATCCTCCAATCATAGATCTATATTTCTTCTGTTCTACTATAGGAGTCTCATCTAAGCTAGATAACTTATGTCCAGTCACCATAGGTGTTCCAACTAGTTTACAATCCTCCATTCCAAATTTTTTCAACAAGTCATTCAAGTACTTTGTGTGACTTACAAAGATACCATCATTGTTTTGTGTTATTTGTAATCCTAAAAAGTATTTCATTTCACCAATCATACTCATTTCAAATTCAGTCTTCATTTCATCAACAAATTTGTCACTAGCTTCATCTTCTCCTCCAAAGATAATGTCATCAACAAAAATAACTATAACTAACAAACCATTTTCAATTTCTTTTGTGTATAGATTGCTATCAGCTGTACCTTTTATAAATCTCAACTTTAACAAATACTTATCCAGTCTTGCATACCAAGTTCTAGGTGCTTGTTTAAGTCCATATAAAGCTTTCTTCAATTTACATACCATGTCTCCTTCTTGAGTTAAAGGAAAACCTTCAGCCTGCTCAATGTAGACTTCTTCTTCCAATTCTCCATTTAGAAATGCTGACTTCACATCCATTTGATACACTTTGAATTTCTTGTAAGCTGCATATGCCAAAAACATTCTTACTACTTCAATTCTTGCAAAAGGTGCAAAGGTTTCTTCATAGTCAATTCCTTCTTGTTGTGAGTAACCCTTACATACCAATCTTGCTTTGTTTCTTACTACTTCTCCTTGTTCATTCATCTTGTTTCAGAATACCCATTTAGTTCCAATAACATTCTTGTCTTTAGGTCTAGGGACCAATTCCCATGTCTTGTTCTTTTCAATCTGATCTAGTTCTTCTTTCATAGCATTAGTCCAACTTTCATCTTCACATGCTTCATTAGTAGTCTTAGGTTCAATTTGAGAAATCAAACATAACTATTCTTGTGCCTTATTTCGAGTCAGAACTCCTCTTTTGATGCTCCCAATAATTTGTTCAAAAGGATGATTCTTTAACAAACTCTTGCTAGGTGTCACTGTCTCAGATCTCTCTTTAGATGTAGGTTCTTCAATAACTTCACTATGGATTTCATTCAACAAATCACTGTCAGTTTCATAAAAAAATTCAGTAGTTCCAGTATTAGGCTTAGGATGAGTTTCTTCATCAGGTTCATAATCAAGCATTCTTTCCTGAATTTTGAACTTTTCATCAACTTTAACATGTGCGCTCTCAACAATAGTTTTAGTTCTTTTATTGAAATATCTATATGCTTTGCTTTTCAAAGAATATCCAAGAAATATACCTTCATCACTTCTAGGATCAAACTTTCCTATATCATCATCTCTCTTTATATAACATTTGCTTCCAAAAATTCTAAAATACTTAACTGAGGGTGCATGTCCAAACCATAATTCATAAGGTGTCTTGTCTGTCTGCTCTAATTTGTACTTTGTTCATTGTATGTACTTCTATGTTCACTTCTTCTCTCCATAATATCTTTGCCAAATTATTTTCAAACAACATAGCTCTAGCTGCTTCAGTCACTGATCTGTTCCTTCTTTCTACAATGCCATTTTATTCAGGTGTTCTAGGAGCTGAATACTGTCTTTTAATGCCATTTTCTTCACAAAAGTTGTTAAACTCTCTAGAAGTAAATTCTCCACCTCTATTAGATCTTAAACATTTAATCTTCACTCCAGATTCATTCTCAACTTTATTCTTGACAATCTTAAACTTATCAAATGCTTCAGATTTTTCTTTAAGAAATGTAATCCACATCATTCTTGTAAAATCATCAACAAGAATCATAAAATACCTTTCTCCATAGAATCCTCTAGTCCTGGTAGGACCGCTCAAATATGTATGAACAATCTCTAGCTTCTTTGTAGATGTAAAATTCTTACTAGGAAAAGAACTTCTCTTCTGTTTAGCCATTACACATTCTTTGCAAATCATGTTAGTAGGCTTCATAATTCTAGGTAAATCTCTTACTGCAAGTGTAGTACTCACTTTCACAATGTTATCAAAGTTTATATGACAAAACCCTCTATGCCATAACCAATTGTCATCAATTTTAGTAATCAAACATGTCATCTTAGTAGGATTCAACTGAAATACATTACCTCTAGTTCTAGATCCAGTTCCAATCAGATTTCCATCTTTATCCTTTATCACACAAGTTTTCTCAGTAAACCAAAATTGATATCCCTTATCAACTAACTGTCCAACACTCAAAATATTATGTTTCAATCCATCCAAAAAATAAACATCATCAGTATTAGACTTTCCATCAAGAGTAATAGATCCTATACCTTTAATCAAACAAGGTGCATTGTTTCCAACTCTAACTACTCCACCATCATACTCATTCAACTTTATGAACTTTTTCATGTCTCCAGTCATATGATGTGAACAACCACTGTCTATAATCCAATTGACTTTCTTCTCAACTTGAGAAAATAAGGCTTTTTCTTCCTCAACATCAGTTTCAGGATTTTCTTCTTTAATCGCTACAAATCCTATGTCATCATTATTTTCAGTATCACTTTCACTTAAAGTTCTTTCTATACTAGCTTCAAGATCTTCATCATTAGCATAATAACATTCCTTAGATCTTCTAGGTTTGAAATTGCTTCTAAACTTTTTAACTCTCTTAGGACATTTAGATGCAAAATGACCATATTCTTGACAAGTCCAACATTTAAAAATTTTCTTACCATCTGGTTCTCTTTTCACAAGCAAGGCGATACCTTCTTCAATCTTCTTGTCTTCTTCATTTCTAGATCTGCTACTACCAACATAATCTTTGCTCACACTGATGCTTCTTGACAAAGTAGGGAGAACACTAAGAGCACTGAATGCTATCTTCATTCTAGGTAAGTCTCCTAATAATCTCAGGTTCTTTTTTGCTGCTTCCAATCTTCCAAGAAGAGTCTCTCTTGTAAAGTTTGTTGTACAAGGTATCACTTGTTCAATCATCTGTGTTATCTGCTTAAATACAAGAGTCAATGTCCTCAGAATTTTCCATATCACTTCATTCTCTGTCTTTTTTCCTCCACAAGATTTTATACCTGAAATGATCTCTGACATTCTACCAATATAACTTCTAACAGATTCATCTTCCAACATTCTTATATCTTCAAATGCACATATCCAATTATGTAATCTAACTCTTTTTGCATGTTCATCACCTTCAAAAGTAGAGTGTAAAGCATTCAAAATTTCATGAGATTTTTTCAAATATTTTACCTAACTGTACTCATTCTCTGGTAGTGCTATCAAAAGTTCTTCTCTTGCAAGTATGTTACACATGAATATATCTCTCTCTTCCGTAGTACATGTTTCAAGATTGTCCTCTTCAATGATAGTCTTATTATTCTTTGTAATCAACCAATAACCTGGTCCTCAACATAATAGGTGTGTCTTCATATTTTCTTTCCAGCTGCCAAAATTTACTCCATCAAACTTAGGGATTTCTTTCCTAAAATTTTCCATGGATCTCCTTAAGTTGTTAAACTTCTTCTTCAAGGACCTGCTGCTCTAATACCAATTGTTAGAAAGTAAAGTCCACCAAGATATTTGATAGTGGGGGGGTGAATCAGTTATCAGATTATTATAAATTTTATCATCTTCAACAAAATTAAACCATATAAGCAATATAATTACCAACCATAGAAAGATATTCATACACAATAACACAATGACACAACATATGTTGACTAGGGAACCTCTTGATCAAAGAGTAAACCCCGGTGGGAATGATGCCCAAAAAAGATGCACTAATATGAATATTCCTTGTGAGAGGATGGACTCTATTAGGAGTCTTATGAAATACATTTAGTACATATGAATCCCTGTTAGGAGATTTTGAATCCTTGTTAAAAGATTCTAACCCGGTTAAGAGTTATGGAAGACAGAAGGACCCACTAGCCAAACAGCTTCAGGGTAAGATCACTGAACACACTATCCAAATAATATTTGCATTACTCAATAGAATAATATGTTACATCTTCTCTGACTATGCCAAACCACACTCAATGTTACATCAGATCTCAATTTTAGATCTTTGTACTTCGCATGTCTTCCTTCACAAATTCGCTTTCATACTTAGCTCTTTTCTTCACTTCATGCATACAACATTACACAGTTTCGCATTACAACTTCATGCTGCTACTTAAAAATCCATATACAATAAGGAAATACATTCCTTCCTTTATACCACACTCAAATAATTATAAATGAGTCGGCATACAATTACAAAATAAAAGTTTTCACACGCTACACCAAAATTACATAAAACTGTCAGCTTCCAAATACAATAAATATTCACTCATGTGACCTCAAAGTTTGTGCTATCATCCACATCACTATCAATGTGTCTTTATCTTCCCTTTAACTACAAAAAACTAGATTCCATCCCGATTAGGAGATATCATCCGATTTCCACAAACCGCTACTCAGGAACACTGCCTGAACATTGCTTCCACCAAAATGATCATAACTTCCATGAATCAATGAATTACTGTCTGCACTCTTAACCATAGACATAGGACATATCAAAGAGTATATCCTCAATGCCACATAGATCCAACTATAATAACCCACGTATGCTAATCCAAACTCTGTTTGCTTCTCTGCAAGTCTTTGGTAAATCACTGTGTTGACATCAATGACAATCATAGTCATGAATGCAAAAAAAAATGCTATAGAATGGCTGCCAAACACTTTAGCATTCATTCCTAAGAGGCTATCCTTAAAAATAGATGGCCAATAGTATCTGACCCTCATGATTTTAAAAGCAGTAGTCCTAGGAGAAAAGAGACCTCCAGTAGGTCCATCATGAAATTCAAATAGGACACCTGCTACCTCTTCTTAATCAATACATCTCAAAAGGACACCATTGTGATCCTTTTTGAAAAGAACTTCATTTATCAGCACAAAGGGAATTGATTGTAATCTATAATATCTTCTTTTTACTGGATCTAGGTTTGTAGGACATTGTCCTGTCTTCAAAAAATGAATCATGTTAGGCAACCTGTAATACCCCAAAAATGGGCTATAGGTTCATTAACCTCCTACATCTTCAATTCAAATGAAATCGACATCGAAGTCCTAACCTAAGGCACATCGGCACATTATCGAATCTTAATTGATTATCCTAAATTCTGCATCGGGGAATACTCCTTATTTCTATTTATCCTAATTATCTTTAATTTAATGATTATTTGGCAATAAATCCTATTTATCCTAAAGTTTGATTAATTGAATATTCTGAATATTTAATTAATTAGATTTAATACTGCCACTTAATTATTTAATTGGATTTAATTATATTTGTTCCTAAATTATATTATTTAAATTTTGACAATAAATCAAATATCCTATGACTAATTGATTAAATTCTTATTTAACTAATTAATGTCAATTGTTAAATTTAATAATATAGTTTTTGAATAAAAGTTTGATTTAATAATTGATTAACCCATAAATCAATTATTTTATTTTTAAAATCAGTTATGTTGAGGATAAATCACTTTATTTATTAAATTAATTCATAATTAATTATGCACATCCAAAAAAATAGTTGAACTTTAAATCAGAAAATCAATTCAAGTTGTTTTAAAAATAAACTTAAGTCTCTTGTGAGTTGAAAGCTGATCTCAACTTCTGATTTAAATCAAAAAACTGATTTGCATGATTTTGTGAGTTAATCTATCTCTAAATTCTTGATAACTCAAAAATCAACCTGAGTTTATCAAGAGTGATTTATGGCTTTTTCTATGCACCTCCAAAGTCCTCGATTTCTATAAATTAAGGCCTCAGCTCTTCATTTTGGATCCATCCATGAATTGCATCCTCACGCTGGCGAATTGGTGATCGAAGAATCCATCTTTATGAATCCAAGCTGTTGTGAGATTTTCATTATTTTAAAGCATTCATATCATATAACATATCATTGTTAGATTAATTGTAGGTCATATCAATTTCTCATATAGAATAGATTCATATCAGTTTATCTCATCTTATTGCATAGAAAATCCAAAAATATAGATTAATTTGCATTCATCTCATATCTAGATTCTGCATTCAAATCCTTCATTTAGGTGTCGTCAAGGTCACTGATCTTGGTCCAATCTGAGAATATGATACTCGCACCTACTAGAAGGTAGTAGATCACCTGGTTAGATTAGTTTCCATTTCACTACATGATTTTGATTTTCACTAACCTTTAATGTTTTACTAAAGTGTTGTGTCTATAGCTAGGTACAAAATTCACACACACATTTCTGGCACCCACCGTGGGGCCCTGAAATGGGTTTCCATTCAATTTCTATAATCTTCTTGTCATTTTCTGTTCCAAGCTGCGATTTTTAATTTATGTTCGTACAATTTTCGTATGAGTTTTGTCAGAAACTCATACCAAGAAGTACCCACTATTGTACGACAGTTGAGTTGATCAAGGATCGTATCATCAGAAACAAAGTGTCATTTGGAAGCTCGGTTGTCATATGATTTTATACCCATTATCGTACGAGTTTTTGGACTGTTGTTTGGGAGGTGACCCACTATCGTATGAGTTTTAGTGCCAGGTTTCAATTGTCATTTCACTTTTTCAGCCAGTTTTCTAGATTTGATTTTCAGATTTGGATTGACAGCTAACATTAACAATTGAAATTTGCTGTTTCTGATTGATTTCTGTTGATTTTGATTGGAAAAAATGTAAGAATTGCTAAAAATAGGTAAAAATCTACTAAGCACGTTGTGAGGAATTTAGGTAATCTTCTCAGCTGATAATGTTTTGATTTGGACTAAAACGAACATCTCACGTGTCTGGCTTGTGTGACCTTTTATTGCTTTTATATCATAGATTTCATTTTGGGCTATAAAAATGAACATAGATTTGCTTTTCAGCATCTTTGTTACACATAGTAAATAGGCCCTATGAACACTATTTCTGGTTCTTGAGAGAGTGGGTTTCCAACGAAACTCTTCTCAATGAAGGAACCCTTGTAGGTAGGGAGGTTATTGAGAGCGTCTCACGTTCTACTAGATTTGTGCGTCTTCAGCTTTTGATTGATATATTCTCTCTCCGGAGAGGTTGATAGATCATAAGTGGTTGACATCATAGATCTTTGTGAGACAATCTTGGTCTTAGTGTGTCGGATTAATCTGTCTGCTTTATTTTGGTTAAAAGTATAAAGGCTAGAGGACTATGCTCTACTCCCTTTTTGGGTAGTATCAGAAACTCAGATCCTTGAATCTAAAACCAATTTCCATGTGGTATCTTTTGTGAGTCACCTTTAGAGAGGGTTAACCATAGTGGACATTCCCTTAATTGGGTCAACCACATTTACGAAACCTCAAGCGGTAATAGCCATTTTTGCCATGGTAGTAGTAGCCGCTATATAAATGTCCTTGTGGAGGAAATCTTCACAGGTGTGGTCTCTTGTTGGGCTGTCAGATCTCCCTAGCAGCTCTTGATTGATTAATTTCTCAGACTATGTCAAAACCTCGGTGCACCTGGATTGGAGTTCTCCCTCTTGAGATCACAAAAGTTGCAGAGTCAGACCATTACTACAAACCCTAGTGAGACCAAATTTTCATTTTCTAGGAATATGTGGGTTATTGCAAAACTTTTTGGAACATACACTGTTAGCACTCCTAGGGATTAGCACATTCAGTCACTTGTTTGTTCATGCACAGGGTTGCTTTGTCCCCTGTTCATTGTTTTCAGACATGCTTGAAATCACTTGCTTTCTATTTTGTGTGCCTGTTTATCTATCTGGTTACTAAGAACGAATCAATCCGGTACAATCTTCAAATCTGGACAGATAATTTTGTGAACAATTTGAAATTGAAAATCTAAAAATCTAAAAATCTGATGTTAAACACCTTTCTGGAGTCAAAAGTCATCTTGTAAAGTTAGAATGTCATACGACTTTTGGATATTGTCATTTCAAAACCCCCAGATTGTCATATGGTAGTTGGTACATTATCGTACGAGTTTTTTCTACCAATCAATTCAAAAAAGTCAAAAACCCTACTATCAACTGTCGTGCGAGTTTTGCAACTATCGTACAAGTTTGTCAATTTTCATTTCATAGCCTACCCACTGTCGTACGAGCCTGTAGAAAGTCATTTGAGAAATTTTGAAAAATTGCCAGAAAATTGTCAAAACTGTCAGAGACCCAGTTTTTCCAGCCTATTTCCAGAGTCTGTCAAGAAAATCACTATGTCAAGAATAGAGCAGAAACTAGAATGAATCCAATCATTTTCCTAAAGTGGCCTCTTGCATCTGATTTAGCCTTTTGGTTAATTGATTTGAGTCTTTTTCATCTTGTGTCAAAACCTTGTTATAACTATCAATCTTCAATCCATCTTCAAAATGGCTAAGTGTTGTGAACTCATGTCCGCTATCTTTTGGGCATCTACCCATACATCCAAGGCACAATATCCTTCATTTACATCCAATCTTATCCTCAATCAACCAAACTTTGACAAGGTTGCGTCATTTGATCTTCTTGAATTAGATCTTTCTTCAGTTGTCTTCATCGTATTCTTTTGCTTCACCCAAGGTTAATGGTGGAAACTAGAGCTTCCTCTCATAAGAAATTAGGGGAAACATCTCATACCTTACCTTTGACTCATATCTAGGGTCTAACTCTTGAACAACTTTACAATTTTGGTCTTTACAAAGATGACGGTCTTGGCAACTTTCGATTAAAAACTGGTTACATACCCCCTCCATCAACTCACAAAGGTAATCAACAAACTCCTCCTGGATCTATCCTAGGGAGTCCTAACACTCCCAACATGTCTCAAGAAGGGACAAACCATGGCTTTGAAAGAGCTCAATCTCAACATGGTATGGATCAAGAACCTACACCTGCTGAAATTGCTCAATATCAAAATGATGATAACTTCAAAAGAATGATGAAACATTTCTTGAAAGAAGATAGAGAAACATACTTTCTGGAGTTAGCTCATCAAGGAGATAAACTTCCTCCCAACTTTAATGTGGAATATATCATTACACATGAGGGAGAAACTCCTATTTTGGCTATGATGAAACAAATGCACGCCATGCAAATAAAACTTAACAAAATGAAAAAAGAAAAAGAACCTAAGGAGTTCTCCATGGAGGCCCTATGTCCTTTTCCATTCGATAAAGACTTGTATATGCCACCATTCCCTAAGAGGGTGGAAATGCTGAAATATGATAAGTATGATGGAAACTCTAATCCTCAAGATCATGTCAGAGAATTCTATACTCAATCTATGGAGTTCATGCATGAACCAACCTACCTAATGTGTCTTTTCCCTTGATCTCTAGGAGGGGCATCCATTCATTGGTTCTCTAGGATGCCTCCTACAATTAAAACCTTTGAGGAGTTGATCAAATTGTTCTATCAGAAATACTCCTACAACATCCAACATCTAGTCACCATGATTGATATCTGCAATCTCAAACAATATCCAGGAGAACCATTCCTGACATTTCTCAAAAGATGGAGAAAGAAATTCTCTCTATATGCTAGGCATATTCCAGAACTTGAGAAGCTGGAAATCTTCATCAATAATCTTGTTCTAGAAATCAACTACCCTTTACAAATGCAAAATCATACATCTTTTGATAAGATGGTAGACAATGCAATCAAAATTGAAAAAGTACTTGTGAAGAAAGGAGACGTCACACTTCAAAAGGACAAGTATGAATCTAGTTCTAAGGATAAGAACAAGAATTGGAACAAGAATAAGGGAATCATCATAGATGGTGTTGTTGATAATCTCCATGCCCCATCTAAGGCACCTACTTTCAATCTAACCATCACTACCCAAGCCATCAAAGCTTCAGAACAAAAGGTGTCCGAATCATCTCAAAAGAAGCCAGAATACAAATCTTGGTCCGCTGATAATAAATGAAAATTCACTCCTCTTGGAGAATCTTTGGAATTAGCTATGAGAACTCTACTGGCTAATAACATCATCTCTTTGCTTGAGATTCAACAATCTGATCCTGATCCTAAGCTGAAATGGTGCAGAGAGAATGAATTCTATGATTTCCATCGGGGTAAAGGTCACAAAACTAATAACTGCTTGCACTTGAAGCATACCATTCAAGACAAGATTGATAATGGAGAAATCATGATTGATAATCCTAAAAGAAATAATGATCACACAACATTCACTAAACCATTTCCGAAGCATAGCCAAGGAGATTCATCTTCTTAACCTAATATGGGTGCTAAGGTCAATTATGCTTATCTTGGAAATAATACTGTTATCAATATGGTTGAACCAAGCCTATCTGAGCATTGCAATGTCATCACAATTATAAGAAGAGATAGAGAAAATCAATTAGCTAACGTAGTTACTTGATCACAAGCTCCGACACACCTACAAGGAAAAATCCCAGATCAATCAAATGTCCCTAAGGTTCCTTTCAATTTGTCTTCCGCTTCGAAATAGAGGGCAACATCTAAATCTTCAAATCCCAAGGACACGAGGCCTACTTCGTACAGTATCATTCAACAACTCCAACATACTAATGCTAAAATATCCATGTTTGAGTTGCTTCGGATATCTCCAGCTCATAGAGCCATTCTAGACAAAGCTCTGCTTGGATCCAATGTTCCTGATAACCTTGATTTAGACAGATTCTAGGCTATGGTTGGTCATCTTACGTCTCCATAGTATATCTCATTTTCAGAGGATGATGATAACTCCTTGAGTCATCCACATAACTAGCCCTTGCATATTAAATTCTTGATCCAAAACCATCATGTCAAATGTGTGTTGATAGATGGGGGTGCTGGTCTGAATATTTGTTCTTACAGCTTGATCACACAATTGGGATTTTTAGAAACAACCATTGATCCTAGAAAGAAAATAAATATCAAAGCATATGATGAAGTAGAAAGATCCTCTAAGGGAACAATTGTCTTGCCTATCAGAATAGGTCCTATCATCAGAGATACTATATGTCAAGTTCTTGATATACCTTTGGCTTACAACATCCTTCTAGGGAGACCCTGGATACGTGAAATGAAAGCTATTCCTTCTACATACCATCAGTGCTTGAAATTTCCTTATGACAGAGTAGAGGTAACCATTCCAGCTGATGTGTCAACAACTTGCAATACCTTGAAAGAAAATGCAGATAAACTTGTTCCTAATAATAGAGAATCTTCCATTAAGCAAACAGATGTATCATCCACATCTAAGATGGAAGACATTGCAAAAGAGGTCAATATCAAAGAAAATGGTATGGGAGAATATACTATAGAGCCAATATTGTCTTTGAAATCTCTCCCTATCTTGCCTAAGTCTTATGGGCAAGCTCTAAAACAGTCCAAACCATAATCTAAGGAACCTCTTGAGGCATATAAAGGAAAATTGGTTGTAGAGAAAGTACCTAAGAAAGAATTTGAAGAAGATGAAGCTGTGCTTGCATGGCTTTATAAAGATGAACCTGAATCCCAAGTTGTTCCACCTAGTGACTCTAAAGCATCAAAGATTCCTTCTAAGTCATATGGCCCAGGGGATAAATTGATAGCTAAGATGGGATATAAAGGAAAAGAACCTCTAGGACTACATGGTAAAGGTCTTCTGTCACCTCTTAAACATCTTGGTCGAGCCAACAAGAATATGAAAGGTCTAGGATACACAAAGAAGCCTTTCTATCTTAGCAAGAACTCCCCACATGTTCTAGAACAAATTGAGCCTTCTGTAGCAAATCAACTAAAGGAGGAAATAACTGAACAATTTGATAGTGATGATTCAAACACCACTGATGAGCTCATTCCTTATGAGCATTTTCCTAAAGAAATCAAAGACCTCCTTGAAGCTAAAGATGATCCAATAAAAAGAATTCATGTAGTAGAAACACAAGAACATACTATAGAGCAAGAGATAGTTTCAACACAAGAACTAGCTAATCTTGAAGGCAATCAAGAAGAGGAAGGTGGTAGTTATTCTGAGATAGATTGCCATGAGTATGAATTCAAATCAAAATTTGAGGGTAACCCTTCTTGGGGTATTCATCCTGACTTTACTCATGTTCTTAGATATCCTAGAGGCATAGATGAAGAATCTAATGACTATGAATGGGGAGCCATTCCAGAAGAAGATGAGCTTATTACAGAGAAACATGTTGATGTTATTCACCAATATACACCTAAAACCAACATAAGTCTATAGAGAAATGATGAACTTATCAAGTCTGATCCACTGATGGCTGAAGTGGACTATCGCAATGATATTGAGCCTATTCACGAATTGAATGTCTTAAGTTGTAATATCACCTTTGAACTTGAGCATCGGGTTAGGACCGATGATGATAGATCCATATCCGTAAACACTCTTTCCCAATCTTTCACCACTTTGACTATCCAACATCCTGAACTTCTTGCTCAAACCTCCACAAAATCAAACCATGGTATTTATACCTTCCCAAATGGCTATGCCCTTGCTTGATACCTCAATACAGTTGATCCTATGAGGACTAACATCAATGAACCGAGTGTTAGCATGATGGAGTCGGACATCAAGTATCTTAGTCAGAAAAATAAGAATAAGAATAAAAAGAAAAGGAGTTCTGAGGGTGAAAACCACTTTGTGGCAGTCTCAAAACCTACAAAAGTAAAAATAAAAGATGCATCTGAAGGTGAAAACCTCTCTGAGGTGCCTAGGGATGAGATATTTGATGTCCTTCCGAGTCATTTACAGGACAGATCTCCAGTTCTAATTGAGCCCACTCAATCTATTAATTTGGGAACATCAGAGGAACCACAGTTGATCCATGTAGCGCAATCTTTATCAGAAGAAGAGAAGCAAAAATTTACAACCTTCCTCACAGAGAAGAAGATCAACTTTGCATGGAAATATTTAGATATGCCAGGGTTGGATCTTGATCTTATAATGCACCATTTATCTATAGTTCCTGGAGTAAAACCATTTAAAAAAAAATTAAGCAAGATGCATCCTCATGTTGCACTCTTGGTAAAAGCTGAATTAGAGAAACTACTAAAAGCCAGATTCATCTGAGTTATTGATTATGCAGAATGGATCTTTAATATTGTACTTGTTTCAAAACTAGATAAATCAATCAGAGTATGCACAGACTTTAGAGATGTAAATAGAGCATGCCCTAAGGATGATTTTCCACTACCTAACATTGATATGATAGTGGACATGACTGTGGGCTTTGAGATGTATTCTTTAATGGATGGTTTTTCTGGATATAATCAAATAAAAATTGCTCCAGAGGATCAAGAGAAAACTGCTTTCACATGTGCACGGGGCACCTTCTGTTGGAATGTCATGCCATTTGGGCTTAAGAATGTTGGTGCTACATATCAGAGAGCCATGACATCTATTTTTCATGACATGATGCATAGGACTATGGATGATTATGTTGATGATACTTTAGCAAAATCTATGATTCGAATTGAACATCTAAATGACTTGAGCAAGATACTAGACATAATGGAAAAATTTAGTCTCAGACTAAATCCTAAGAAGTGTGCTTTTGGTGTCACTTCTGGAAAGCTCTTAGGATACATAGTTTCAAAGAAGGGCATTGAAGTTGATCCAGCTAAATTAAAGGCTATCATGGAGATGCAACCTCCCAAAAACATTAGTAAAATGAGGACATTGCAAGGAAGAGTTGAATCTCTCAGGCATTTCATATCACAGCTTGTAGATATCTCACAACCTTTTACAAAAACATTACATAAAGGTGTGAAATTTGTGTGGAATGAAGAATGTGAGAACAACTTTAACCATATCAAGAAGTATCTATCAAATCCTCCTATCTTGATGCCTCCCATTCTAGGGAAGCCTTTGATCTTATATGTCTCTGCAACAGATACATCACTGGGGGCATTTCTTGCACAACATGATGAGAACAAAAAGGAAAGAGCTATATACTATATTAGTAGGACATTGGTGGCATACAAAAAGAATTATTCTATGATTGAGAAGGCTTGTCTAGCTGTGATCTTTGTATCACAAAAATTGAGACATTACATGTTGGCACATACCACCCATTTGGTAGCTAAGATTGATCCACTAAAGTACCTACTAAGCAAAGCTACCCTCATAGGTAGATTAGCTAAATGGGTCATGCTTTTAAGTGAATTTGACATTGAATATGTTGAATGAAAAGCTATAAAAGGATAGGTTATTGCTAATCAATTAGCAAATGCACCTATGATTGATGATACACCAATGCAAATGGAATTTCTAGATTCCTCTATTGTGAATCTTTCTTCTAGAGAGTGGCAGTTATTCTTTGATGGCTCCTATACATAGAATGGATCAGGAGCAGGCATATTATTTATAACTCCTCAAGGATACTCCATACCCAAAGCATTTAGATTAAAGTTCCCTTGCACAAACAATATTGCAGAATATGAAGCCCTTCTTAATGGCATGAAACTAGCAATTGAGTAGAGAGTGACAGAGATACACATTCATGGAGACTCTCAACTTGTTATCCATCAAGTCAATGATGTGTACTAGACTAAAGATGAAAAGCTTATTCCATAAAAAAGAATTGTAGATGATCTAAAGAAGTATTTCATATCTATCTCATTTGAGAAAATACCTAGAATAGAGAATAAGGCTGTTGATGCAATGGCAACGCTATCTACTTTATTACAGTAGCTTGAACATGAGCTACGCTATGAGTTCTTGGTGGAAGCACTATCCTATCTTGCATATGATTCTCCTGAAACCTGCATGATCTGCACTATTGTTGATCATGATTCATCTCGATATAAAAACCTATTCTCCTATCTCCAAGACCAAATCATTCCCAATACCTTCAACCACCATGAAAAGAGATACCTTATCTGAAATGCCTCCCGATATGTCATCATTGGTCACGATCTATACAAATGAGGTCTAGATGGTACACTACTTAGATGTTTAGAATGGGAAGAGTCTCAACGTGCATTAGAGGAAGTCTATGATGGTATTTGTGGGTCACACTCGAACAGTTTAACACTAGCTTGAAAAATTATTAGGGCTGGGTACTATTGGCCAGAAATGGAGAAAGAGTCTATCAAGTTTGCTAAGAATTGTCAAAAGTGCCAAGTGCATGGCAACTTAATTCATGCTCCAGGGAGAGATCTAATTCCCTTTATTATACAATGGCCTTTTCACCAATGGGAATTTGATCTTATAGGAGCTATACATCCTCATTCTTCTAATGGACATACCCATATAATCATAGGTACAAATTATTTTACAAAATCGGTAGAAGCAGTCCCTTTGACTCAAGCAACTGGAAAACAAATATCTATGTTCATCTTGAACTATATCATATGCAGACATGGGATACCTCATTCCATAATCATAGATAATGGTGGAAAATTTAAGAACACAGACTTGGATGATTTATGTGCTAAATTCAAGATTACACAACATTGGTCATCTATCTACTATCCTCAAGGGAATGGACAAGCATAGGCTTCTAACAAGAATCTATTGAAAATATTACACCATACAGTTAATAAAATAGGAAAAGACTAGCATCTCATGATCAATCCAACTCTCTAGGCCTATAGAATGAGTATCAAAATGCCTACTGGGGCTACACCTTTCACTTTAGTTTATGGGTCTGAAGCGGTCCTGCCTATTGAGGTTGAAATCCCATCACTAAGAATCAGAATGCATGGTCTAGTAACTGATGATGACTATAGAGTGTCTCGATTGTAAGAACTTGAACTACTAGATGAGCATAGATAAGCAATGTATGATCATCTCAGAGTATATCAGAAGAGAATGTCTAGAGGTTACAAAAGAAAGTCAGACACAAAATTTCAGGTTGGCGATCTAGTCTCGAGAGAGAATCCTAAAAATCAATCACATAGAGAATGCAAGGGGAAGTTTGAACCCAAATGGCTGGGTCCCTTTGTAATCACTGCTAATTTTGGCTCTGGTGCCTATCAACTCTCAACAATTGAAGGAGAACAGCTCCAAGAACCAATCAACACTCTCCATCTAAAGAAATTCTATGTCTAAGGCATTCAGTCTATGGTAAAATGTCCTAAAAAAATCTTAAAAATTGGAAAAAGTCCTGAAAAAATGAACATCGTGGTGAAAACCTAGAAACAGGCACCTTGATGATTCACAAAAAAAAGTAAAAAATACCAAAAATATCAAAAAAATTGGAAAAATGAAAAATACAAAAAAATGAGAAAAAGAAAAAGTGCCTTGGTGAAAACCTGGAAACAGTCGCCTTGGTAGCAAAAATAGAATCTTTGCCAAGATGGTGAAAACTCAGCAAATGGGCGCTACTTGTTTCAAAATGCTCCATCTATCAGTGCAATCTTGGTCTTTCCCAGCTTTCAGTCTTGCTTTAGTTTGTACATATTTCCCGGTTTGTTTCTACATTCCTATTTTCAATAAGTCGGTATGTACACCAATTGGCTAAAGCATTTGTATCCTATCAATGTTCAAGCTTGGGGGAAATCAAAGTCATATCCTATGGCCTCCAATGTATCTTAGACATGTCATATCTAGTCAGAATCCTTTGAAGCTTCATCCAAGTCGGCCAGTCAGTCTTGTCTCCAGAAATGATTTTGCATCTACAACAACGCAATCAAACATCAAACACAAAATTGAAAACAATCTATGCTTCACATGCTTTTATCTCCTTGTATGCTTACTGATTCACATTGAGATTTTTGCATATTGTGTTCCTTCGAGCTCTTCGATGATGTCCTTTATAGGATTTAGAGAGTGATGACTGGGGGCATAATCTTTTCTTTGTTTTCTTCTTGTATGTGAAAATCTAACAACTTTGGAAATTTTGGATTGAAATGGTGTTCGACTGTAAGAGCCTCTATCTCAAATTGGATGGCCATGCGTACCTCGACCATTGATACCCAGAAAATTCAAGGAAGTTTGATCTAACTATTATCTTTTTTGAGTGAGTTCTTTCTCCTATTGTGAAATGCGATCTTACCTAAGGATGTGAATGATAAAGGGTCACTACGGGTAATTCACATTGGATTTAGAATGATCTCTTGACTGCTTGATGTGTTTGTAATGCAAGGTGTATTCTGGTCATCACAACGTCTATGTTTTGATGCTTATAAAAATTACTATATCAAAATGGACATGATATTCAGGTCATCCTGGTGCTTATGCCTTGGTGCTTATATCTAATCCAACATTCTGAAAATAAAATCAATATTCATATATCCATGGTTTCCTAATCAGTGGGTGTTGTATTGATTCCTGTGCATACAAATCGATATTCATATGTCTATGGTTTCATAACTACTGGGCATTGTATTGATTTATCCGGTTACCTAAAAATTTAATGATGAAATCAACCGACACTTGATCAGTGACTAGGTCCTAGGTCTTAGATTGCATTATATTTTACATGGTTCTTTGCATTTTGCATGATCTCACAAATGGCTACATAAACTTCAATGCTTAAATGATTCTTCTATCACCTCTTCAAATCTCACAAGAGCTAACACTTAACTCGAAGGTCTCTTCATGGAACCACAAGAAGTTATCCTCCTGGGTTAAACATTCTTTTGACATAAAAATGAGTACTTGTCTTCATCAATTCCTGCAAAAAATATCATGTGTATCATTGCATTCACATTTCATATCATAACCACCTATTGCATTACAATACATCCATGTGCACAAGCATAAAATCATACATACATCTTTTCATAATATAAACACATTTGCATTACATCCATACATATGAAAGAAATCAGTGCATTGCATATATCCATACATACATTCTACACTACTTATAGCATAAGCATCACACAATATCATCATAACTTGAAAACATGATAAGTACAAATGAAGTCATAACCAAAATATCGATCTCATATATATATATATCAAAAATCTTGAACTAGTTAGGGGTGCACTACTGGCATAGCATACAAAAGAATGGGCTCGATGAGCCATCAAAATCAGAACAATATCAATATCAAGAGATCAAAAATATAAGAACAAATAGACAAATCAACTGTCAGCTTGATCCTCTACATCTGGTGGAGGTGGAGGTGGTGCATCTAGTACTGCCTTTTCTCTAGGTGCTCTGGCTCCCTCTGATGCCAACATATACTGAGAGTACGTAGGGACTCTTTGTGCAACAGGAACAATAGTGTAATATGTGGACACATAGTAAGCTACCTGTGCAGTCTGATCAATCACCTCTGCTTGTAATCTCTACACCTTGGCACAAAGCTCAGTTTACTATCTATCTACCTCTATATATCTCTCCTCCCATTGAGCACTGCGAACTATCAGGTCCCTAACCTGTAATCTAAGCTGTCTGATAGTCTCCTATGGAGTAAGAGGAATAGTAGGATCAACATCAGCTACTAGCATCTCAGTATCTGGGGGGGTCTGCTCTGTGGTCTCTTCTCTCTGCACCTTACATCGTCTAACCTCTACACCTAGATCAAACCCAGTATCCTCTTGTATCAGATTAGTACCACCACCCACAACCTATTCTACTGCAAGCACCTCCTCAACTGAACCAACACTCCCTAGAGTACCGCCCTCTCCCCTAGACCGTCTATGAGAACCTATAGATCTGCCTACTATGGAGCTAGTGGGATGAGGGGGCCTCATCTGTCTTGATGGTCTCTATAAAGGAGCCATCGCTCTAGGTCTTGGAGGTGTGGGATGCACAATAGGAACCTGTGTCGGTCTGGGACCCTATCTCATTGGTGCTCCGGTAACATCCATAGCCTCCTCCATGGAGGGTATCAACTCTATAGGATCTAAGAACTTTTGGATAGGATGGTCAGCAAGCCATGCAATGAATCCATCTGTAACTCTAGCATCAAGTACCTCTAGTCTGTACTCCCAATCTCTACCAAAGATAGCACTATACTCCTGTGAACACAAAGCATAAGAGAGCCTCATGGTCCATCTGAGTCCAAGCTCACAAGCTATCCAAGCATAAGTGGCATAATCCTCTAGTGCATCCTACACTCGTCCATACTACCGCCACACCCTGGTGATAATGAATCTCTCTAAAGTGGAGGATGACCTCCCGATTAGCACACGACTCCGAAAGAAGAAACTAAACTACTCTCATGCAGTAGGCCAAGGCTCTATACCCATATATGGTCTCCATCGGACAAAAGTCATATCATCGAGGCATCACCTCTAGTACTCTAGATGTCCCATTTGCCCCTGTATAACATACCCAACATATATATATATATATATCACGGGCTCCTGTGGCTACCTCTGTGAGGTACATACTGGTCTCAACACCGGGATATGCTCCCATGCCTAGATCTGTAATACTAAAGCTCCAGCTACAAATGACTTGCTCTCCTGATACACTACCTCATGCATCTCAGAGAACATATGGGCCAAAAGACACTGACCCTAAGCCAACTCAGAGGGAGTCACCATCAGACATGCAACCATCGAGGCCCAGCCCATCAATAGACCATTCTGCTGATGGTCAGACATGATAATCCCTCCTATCATCCTGACAATAATACACTCTAGCTGGTGCATCTGTCCATAATGCTATACTAAGGTGTCCCAGGAAATGGAGGCAGTCATCTGAGTATCATCTCCAAAGAGACGTCAGAACGCTAATAGACCTGAGTTCCCTGAACTCACATACTCTGGCCACCAGGCTGCATGGAAAGGAATGTGCAGTATACGATACACATCCTCTGGGGTAACATTGATCTCCCCCGTCGGCAGGTGGAATGTCTGGGTCTCCGAATGAAACCGCTCAATCAAAGCAGTCAAAAGTCTATGATTTACCCTAATCTCAGGTAAATGTATGGGATACTCAAAGCCACAGGAAGCAAGATGTACCCTCATCAGGTCAGCTAGTGACACACATAGTCTCTGAGTGGCTGGATGTGAAATACATACATGAACATATAGATATATGAACTACAAAACATAGAAATAGGGAATGCTATCAGTATTTTGGTTACATAACAGGTTACAAGGGCAAAAATTGGACAGTTCAGTATTTCACAAGGTAGGTTAAAAGGTTAGCAATCAAGCTAAGAGATCATAAAAATAAAAAATTTAACCTAACATTAAGTTTTTGGCTTATTGTTTTCCATACAACACTTCAGACTGGTAGGGAAAGTCATACGAGTTTCTACATCATACCATACGATAAAGTATAGTGATACGATAATGCATACCTCCTCGTACGAGTTATGAGGGACCCGATGAAATGTCGTACGACTCTTGGGTCCCTCTGATACGAGTCTTGGGGGTTAATGAAATGACAACCTATCTACAGTTCAAAAGTCTTACGAGTCTCGCTGGAGAGTCGTACGAGTTTCCATGCATTCAAAAATTCAAATTTTAAAAGCGTACGAAAAATGCTAAAAAGGCTATAAATCATGGAAAAATTGACTTTTCAAAGAAGCAAAGAGGTCCACCTATTGGATATCCGTACTGCTGAGGTCTCTAGTGTCTCCGGCTGCGCTCAAATCAATGTGAACTCATAGGTACCTTTGGTTCTACCATTTTCTCACTCAGAGGGCTCCACAAGATTTCTAAAGTCAAAAGGTTGAAATGAATTGAAAATGACCCTTCTGGCCTTTATATAGCTTTTGACCTAATTTTCAAAAGTGCTCCGTTTTTCATGAAAATTGCACCCCTGGCTAAATTCGACATTCTGAACCCATTTTTGAGATCAAAATCAAAATTTGAGATCATTTACTATGTCAAAATCACAATTTAAAATTTTCAGACCCAGGACGGTCGACTGCTTGCATAATCGACCTTCCATC
This sequence comes from Chamaecyparis obtusa, assembly GCA_027943335.1. NCBI lineage: Eukaryota > Viridiplantae > Streptophyta > Pinopsida > Cupressales > Cupressaceae > Chamaecyparis > Chamaecyparis obtusa. The sequence goes on from BSBK01003918.1 coordinate 2,232,945, forward strand.
ATCACAGAAATCTAGAATTCAACTTAATTGATTATCTTACCTCAAACTATCTAAATTTCAACTTGATCAACCATGGTCAACTCATGGTCAAACTTAGTCAAACTTGGTCTTCTGGACCTCCAAACGATGTAGAATGCATTCTTGGACATGTATAACCACTTCTCAAATCAATTAACATGCTTCTAAACCATTCAACGCTGACTTTTCTTGTCAGATTTCCATTTTAATCCTGAAGGGGGCATGGTATTACACATCATTCTTGTCTATAAATCTAAGTTTGAAATCAAATATTTCCTCAGTAATCAAAACAATAATCACGTCTAGTTGCTGATTCATCAAAAAAAGACCTCATCACTTGGGGCAAATCAATCATCACTTGGGGCATATTAGATTCATCGAGATCCATATCAATCTGGTATTCTCTTAATCTTGTAAACTGTATCAATTTTTTGTAACCATCAGTTCATTAGTGTTATTTCCTTGGTTCTTTGTAACTGAAGGGTTCAGATGTGATAGCAATGTGATTCTTATCGACAATCAGGTCTGGAATCGGTCACTCACTTCTTCGCAATCATATAAAGGTTCAGAATCAGGCATTTTGACACTTCTTTGCAATCATTGGTTCATTGTTGTTATAGTTAACATTATCTTTGGTCATTCAGGACCTAATATCTTCATATCAATTTCAATCAATTTCTGTTTCATATCAATTTCAATTTCAAACATCAGTTTCAACATCATACACAGACTATCTTTGAACCACTGCCTTCGCACATCAATTCAAAGAGGGGAAAAATGTAATACCCCAAAAATGGGCTATAGGTTCATTAACCTCCTACATCTTCAATTCAAATGAAATCGACATCGAAGTCCTAACCTAAGGCACATCGGCACATTATCGAATCTTAATTGATTATCCTAAATTCTGCATCGGAGAATATTCCTTATTCTTATTTATCCTAATTATCTTTAATTTAATGATTATTTGACGATAAATCCTATTTATCGTAAAGTTTGATTAATTGAATATTCTAAATATTTAATTTATTAGATTTAATACTGCCACTTAATTATTTAATTGGATTTAATTAGATTTTTTCCTAAATTGTATTATTTAAATTTTGATAATAAATCAAATATCCTATGACTAATTGATTAAATTCTTATTTAATTAATTAATGTCAATTGTTAAATTTAATAATATAGTTTTTGAATAAAAGTTTGATTTAATAATTGATTAACCCATAAATCAATTGTTTTATTTTTAAAATCAGTTAAGTTGAGGACAAATCACTTTATTTATTAAATTAATTCATAATTAATTATGCACATCCAAAAAATAGTTGAACTTTAAATCAGAAAATCAATTCAAGTTGTTTTAAAAATAAACTCAACTCTCTTGTGAGTTGAAAGCTGATCTCAACTTCTGATTTAAATCAAAAAGATGATTTGCATGATTTTGTGAGTTAATCTATCTCTAAATTCTTGATAACTCAAAAATCAACTTGAGTTTATCAAGAGTGATTTATGGCTTTTTCCATGCACCTCCAAAGTCCTCGATTTCTATAAATTAAGGCCTCAACTCTTCATTTTGGATCCATCCACGAATTGCATCCTCACGCTGGTGAATTGGTGATCGAAGAATCCATCTTTGCGAATCTAAGCTGTTGTGAGATTTTCATTATTTTAAAGCATTCATATCATATAACATATCATTGTTAGATTAATTGCAGGTTATATCAGTTTCTCATATAGAATAGATTCATATCAGTTTATCTCATCTTATTGCATAGAAAATCCAAAAATATAGATTAATTTGCATTCATCTCATATCTAGATTCTGCATTCAAATCCTTCATTTAGGTGTTGTCAAGGTCACTAATCTCGGTCCAATCTGAGAATATCATACTCACACCTACTATAAGGTAGTAGATCGCCTGGTTAGATTAGTTTTCATTTCACTACATGATTTTGATTTTAACTAACCTCTAATATTTTACTGAAATGTTGTGTCTATAGCTAGGTACAAAATTCACACACACACAACCAACCTGTTGCCTTGGCATTTTCTTCTATAGAATGCACAACCAGAGATGCATCCATTTGTTCTGATTTCTTTGAACCTTCATCCTCTGTTAGCTTCTCACAAAGACCTCTTCCTCGAACTAATTTGGTGGTTTGAATATCAATGTCATACTCCATTACTTTGGTAATCCAACTAGATCTTTTTTCATTTAGGTCCTTGGAAAGCAAAAATTCTTTGACACTTGGATGAGTAACTTTTAAATGCACTTTGTTATGGGTCAATAGATACTTGAACTTTTTAAGACCTTTTACCACATCAAGCACATGTTTTTCCACAAAAGAGTATCTCTGTTCATACTCTTCTAAACCTTTGCTAAAGAAAGCAATAGGCTACTCCAATCCTTCTAAATTTTCTTGAGTCAACATTGCAGATATAGCATCATGGCCTCCATAAGAATAAAGGATAAAATCCTTACTAAAATTTGGGTTTAATAGAGTAGGAGCTTTTGTCAAGGCCTCTTTGATGGCTTGCAAGTTGGCCTTCCTTTCTTTAGTCCAGTTGAAGACTGAGCCCTTCTTTAACATGGCTGTCAAAGGCTTTAGTAACTCTGTAATGTTAGGCAAGAAACACCTAACAAATTTAATCCTTCCTATGAAGGATTGAAGGCTTTTCTTGTGATGTGGCAAGGGTAGCTCTAGGATGGCTGCAATCCTTTCAGGGTCTATTGTGATTCCTTTCTTGGATACTATATATCCTAACAATTTCTCCTCATGAATTGCAAACACACATTTCTTGGGATTAAGAGATATCCCAAATTCTCTACACCTTTCAAATATTTTTCTCAGATGTTTAATATGATCTATTGCACATTTGGAATAGATAGTTATGTCATCTAAGTAGACCAATACAAAATTGTACGTGAGGCTTTTAAAGGCCATATCCATTGCCTTTTGAAAATTAGCACTTGCATTTGACAAACCAAAGGGCATCTTTTGATAAGCCATGGTTCCCCACTTGGTTGTGAATGTAGTCTTGTATTGGTCCTTTCCATTAACTAGGATCTGATTATATCCTAAATAGCCATCCAATAATGAAAATCTCTCAGACCCAGAGACACATTGCAGGATTTGTTCCATAGAGGGTAATGGATGGCGATCTTTTAGAGAAGCTCTGTTAAGGTCCCTGAAGTCAACACATAACCTCAACTCCCCATTCTTCTTCCTAACAGGAACAAGGTTGGAAACCCAATTGGTATGTTTAATGGGGTAGATGATACCACTTTCTATTAATTTGAGTACTTCTTTATGCATAAGTGGCTCAAGCTTGGGATTAATAGGCCTTTGTTTTTGCCTTACTGGCTTGGCATTAGGCTCTAGTTCAATGGTGTGCTGAGCAAGGGCTAGATTAAAACATTTAAGGTCTTCATATTTCCATGAAAATACATCATTGAATTCCCTAAATAATTGGGTGTAAGCCTACTTTTCTAAATCAGTATTTACTTTTCCAACTTGTAAGCTTTTACCTGGCTCCAACTCTAATTCAATACAATGTTCTTGTTGGACTACTAGGCTAGCTTTATTCTTCTTAAATTGATCATCCTTGTTGAAGACAACCTCTAAAGTGACAAGACCCATAGGCATCTTATTAGATCTAAGTTGTATCACTTGGTCACCATAGTTCTACAATAATATATCTTGGTTATGCTCTGAGAAGACGTCTTCTTCAAACAAGAACTACAAAATTTGCTCATCATTGTCAAACACTTGCCAATTGACATTGTTATCAGGAATAGAGGGTTTGATAATCACTTTAATGTGCTGCTAGTCCCTTTCTTTTGAAACACTATTAGGAATATCATAATGAGATCCAACAACAGCTAACCTATCTGCATTTTGATTTAGCTTCCTAGGGATGGCAACAATGTTGAAAGCATAAAGGTCTTCAATTGCATCCCAAACTCTATGTTTGTATGCTTTCATGGTGTCATTTTTGGTTGCACTTATCCCTCTCACTTGGCTGACTACTAACTCACTATCACTGTAAACCTTTAGGGCTTTGAGCCCTCTTTTTCTAGTCCACTCTAGTCCATTCACTAGACTTTCATACTCTGTAGTGTTGCTAGTGCAAGACAAACTGAATCTGAAAGCTGTATAGTATCTTTCTCCCTTTGGGGACACTAGCATAGCACCACCACCAGAACCATGTCTACTTCTAGCTCTATCAAAAAATAATTCCCAAACTTGGTTGCTCTGATCCTCTGAATAAATGTCCCCTTTAAGAAGGTTTGGCTCTATGGATCCACTTTCTTGTATCAGATAGCTTCCCAAACCAACATCCCAAATAACACTTTCTTGGGCTTTTGAAACCTTTTCTAATTCTAGTTCATCTAGAAAAATATTAAGGATATTTTCTATATTAGTGTTTGTTTCTCTGATAATTGGGAAGTCACTATTATCAAGTGCAAGGTAGTTTGCATTGATCGCATTGGATATATATGGTTCTATGTGGTGTGCTGCCCATGATTCAGATTTAATGGTGACCTTGGTACCATATCTTGTGTGGAAGAGCATATGAGACTAGTCAGAAGAAAGATAGCCTCCTATCTTGGCTATAAATTCTCTTGATAAACATATGGAAAATAGAGCAAGGAGATCTATGATATATATATCAAGTAGGATGGAGAAGTTAGGACTTGCATGCAGGATTAGACTGGTATCCTTGGCTACACCTACTATGTTGACTGAGGATCCATCAAGTTGTGTCACCCTTTTTTGGAAGGGTTCATATTTAAGTCCTAATTGGTCAGCCACCCTTTTGGGCATTATAGTACTAGTAGCTCCACTATCTACCATATAGTTATGTACTAAGGATTTTCTAATGATTAAAGATACATAAAAGGGAGGTGGTTTCAAGTTCCTACCTTGAATGGTATTTTCTTTGGGGCTGCTATTTGGAGCCTCCTTTTCTTGATCAATGTTGACCAATATTGGCTTTGTTGCATCATTTGTAGGCTGAGGAGTCATTACTTCGGTCATGGCCTTCTTCAAAATCTTAGGTGCAGACAACTGTAGTGATTCTGGAGATTTAGTAGCTTTAATCCCAGAATCTACTCACTCCATGTCTTGGGCTCTTCCTTTTGACCTTGTGTTGGTAGCAATGGAAGATTCACCACTGACTCCATTGAAGTCTTGTTGCTCCCAATTGAAAAGATTAGTCTCATCATTATGTGCTTCTTTTTGAGGCATTGATCCACTGGAAGGGGCCTCTGATGGGGCATGTGAGGCATTCTGAACCATTAGGGCTTGGTTCATCCACCCATTTGAACATGTAGCCTAATTATGAGGCTGATTACAAGGAAAGCACCATTCATTGTCTAGAGCTAGATTGTTTTGGCTAGGGACCATATCTCTGTCTGGATTTGCAGAATTAAGAGGTGCAGGGTTGTATGGTTGGAATGGTCTTTGATTAAAATTTTTCCTTTGTCCCTGATAACCTCCTTGGTATGGTGGCCTATTTTGCTGATAAGGCTGTCCTTGATTTTGATATTGTTGATTAGGACCTAGGCCTTGTAGCTAAAAGGGTGGTCTGATTCCTTGTCCTTGTTTCTTTAAGTTTGTCACCTCCTTAGTTAAAGTCTGTAGCAAATTTTTCATTTCTTGCTGACTATTTTGTTGAATATTTTTCATTTCTTGCAGTTCCTGAGAGAAATTTGCCTTTAACTCCTCACCACTAGCACTAGCATGAGGTGCTAATATGGTAGGAACAGGGGTAAAAGGAGGTAATTGTAGAGGTGCAATGGGCTAAAGGTTAGGGAAGATGGGCATGGGTGGCCTTCTTGCTATCATGCCTGCCTAGATAAACAATTTTTAGCCCTGACAGCTATGTCAAAAGCTTGGGGTAAAGAGGTACCCCCCATAGATTGAATCATGACAAAAATTTGACTATTCAAGCTTTGTAGGAAGTATAAGAAAGCATGATCAGCTAATGGCCTTACTGAGACTGGAATTCTATTCCATGTCTTGAGAAATCTGTTATTATAGTTTGTCATTTGTTCTTGAGGGTCTCTTTTTATAGTCATTAACTGCTCAATCAAAGACAAGTTATCTGATTTATCCTGAAAGTGTTTACTCAATGCATCCCCTAATCCATCCCATGAATTAATGGAACCGACAGCTAGAGTTCTAAACCACTCAAGAGCCTTACCTTTGAGAGAAACTGCCAACAACTTAGTGGCTACATCCTCCTGAGTTATATTATCTATATTGTAGATAGTAGTCACATCTCTTATGTGTTCAAAAGTTGTTGTCTGTCCCTCACCTATGAAATTAGGTAAGCTCTTTAATGCTACCAGGGGCACATCATGATGTTGAGAAAAGATCAATGGACTTCCTTGGTTAAAAGGTGCAAAGGCAAACTGCCTAGCCATTATAGGAGCTAAAATTTTTTGAGTAGCAACTGTGTGAGTTATATTTGAGGTTGGATTTGAATTTTCTTCTAAATCTCTGGTTAGAGATCTTCCTCTTCTTCCAAGATGAAAGGACAAAGGTCTGCTCTCTGAAGTATCAGGTGGTGTGGACTATATTCTTCTTGCAGGGGATGCTCTCTGAGACAACCTTCCTCTATATTTTCTCTTTGAGGGAAGCTCTGAGAATTCAGTGGGTTTTGAGCTCCTTGTCTCTATCTTTCTCATAAAATTTGAATAGGGCTCCTGAATCCTTACACCACTAAATTCACCAGATATACTTGATAGAAAAAAATTCTAAGAGTTTGTATTATGCAATCATTATATCAAAGATAGCATAATATTTTAAAGATGAACTCTTTCTAGGTCCCATCGGGCATGCCAAAATTGTTATACTCTAAGTTTGCACCCTTGGTTCAAGCTCTCTTGGTCTTGATAACCTAGTATAACATGGGAATCATCTCCAAGTTGTGGGACCTTTGCTAATTGAGATGAAACCTCTAGGTTCTAGGATGGTTCCTCTTGGATAATCACCTGAAAGAAAACTACCTACTAGGTGATACACCAAAATGACATGAATATAATGTATTAATGAGACTAGCATGAAAGCTCTCAGATCTAATAGAACACAATCTTCCTAAATAGGTTTGCATAAGTGTTTCACGAAGAGGTCTAAATAAAAGACTCAGACTGTGACCTGCAAGCAAACGTTCTCTTCAGCAAAAGGGCACAGGAATGAGACAGAATGACAGGGGGTTGAAGTATACCCACAAAATCACTCAAATCAAATCAGACACAATAGTGCACAATTAAGCTGAAAGAAAGAAGGGTCATGGAACTCCAAGGTCTCTCTAACAAAGCTAGTATATTATACTCAATAAGAGAAATACAAACAAGGGAAAGACTTGAGGGTAGAGAAGATGCCTCAGAAAGCCTCTATTGAATCTAATAAATCAATGAAAGATTACAAACTATAAAAGCGAGAGGGTAGAACAGATGCCACAGATAGCTCCTAAGAAAGAAAACTCTCTTTTTTACAACTATAAAACTCTAAGCTCTAAGAGCTCTAAAACTAATATATACATCTCCGTTGCACGCAAGCGGGAGTCCAAAATCTTATTAGGGTTACATAGATTTTTCATTAAAAAACCCTAATTCTATCATTTTTTATCATAAATGCATCGTTGAAATATCTTGATTGATCAAAAATCTATCCCTGCACATAATTCAATCACCATAACTTCCTGTAGATGAGCCGCCTTGATCCGTCTACTTCGTTGCAAGTTGAAAACCTTATGCCACCACCATGGCCTTGACCCTACTGAATCAGGTTCATTATGAATGCTCAAATCTGATCTCCATAGATATTTTTATTTTAAAAGTATAAACGGTCACAGGTGGTGCTAACCCTCAATGCTTCTTTGGCGCAAAAAACATTGACATGGTACCTCAGGAAATAAGAAATCAACATGCGACGACCACCCAAAACCTCCTCATCAATTTTCTATCTGCAACTGTCCTAAAAACATCAACTCCAAGCTACTCACATCATCACATACAACCAGCAATAATAGACCAACAAGAAACCCCGCAGAAACATATTTAAATTTGAAACAAAGGCTAGTAGGTTTTAGTTTTAAAACATGGCCGTCGATATCATTCCTTACCGAAAAATCAAATGGCCTAGATCATTATCCACAATAGTCAGAAGGTCCTTTGAAAAGTCATCGGCCACATCACCAGTCGGAAACCAATGAGAAATGAACACCTCAACATGACCGACACCTTAGACCCATGACTTCACTTAATGTTTCATCAAACGGTTGTCGCAATGTCATGATGAATATCTCTCGAGCATCTTTTCCTTGCGGTATCATGATAATCATCGATCGTGATTGAACTTTAACTTGTCTAGATGATGAAAACCCTGGCCCCACTTACAAATTTCCACATCACAAGCCCATGACCAATCAAAAGTAGACACCTCAATAGCTGACAGTGGACCCACTGCACATCGTCTGAAATCGGATGGTGGTCACATGATCGCAAACATGAAGAATATTCCTTACGATCATGTGATAACCATTGATCTAATTGCACTGTCATCACCAAAACATTTCAGGCCTCCTGTTAGCTACCACATTGCCACCCTCGGCCAACTAAAAAAAAATGAGCACCGCCCAAAAGGGAACCGCTCACCGGATCGCTAAAGGCTAAGGCATAAACCGTTGAGGTTGCGCGAACACGCGACTAAAGAAAATGTTGGGTCAATTAATGAAAAGCACTTAACTAACAGAAACATGAGACCTAGTGAACACATAGTTGCCCAGTCACTGAATAAAAACTTAACCGCCAGAAAAATTGGAGATCAAGTGACTGCATCCTGAAGAAATGGGCCCACTTGGTCGCAATAACGCACATAAGAAACACTGATGTCAAAGGTGAGCTGTGAAGAGTTGAAGAGTCGAAAACAACCAAGGCTTTCTCTTAAAACCAAAAAGGCATCAGAGAAATATAAAACATCAAGGGTTTTACACTCAGGCAATTTTGGAACCCTGCAACATAAACTATGCCCTTGCAGACCTTAAAACTTGAATATCTCCCTAGTCCTTTTGATCAACACATGCGATCAAAATTGGAGCATGATGACATATTGGAGAACATGGGGCTAAGGGCGCAAACCATAAAACTTTTTTGGATTTACTTTGGAAGTGAAAACAAGACAAAATTGTATGATAGGAAATTTTGGGTAACAGTTACATTGTGTTTTCTCATGCAAGACCGCACTCATGGTTATCTTGGCACCTATACTTTGATACTGGCATAATCTTGCAACATTAACTTGGAAACTATGTTTAGGTAATCTCAACACTTATGTCTCAATGCTTACATCTATTTCCCATATTTTATTTGATATATATCATATTCATATCTTGATAGTTGTGTTCGTACTAGTGATCGTTGTATGATCTTGTGATGTCCCTTAATAAGGATCGATGATAAAAACAAGGACCTATCTAACAAACCCTTACAAATCACACATTGCATTTTCATGATATCTTGCATTCCTTAGGTGCATTCTTAGTTGTATTCAAGTTTGCAGAGAGTCTCCTTCATCATTATTTTGGACAAATTAGTTAGTTGTGCTCAATCATGTATATCGTTTCTTCTATCTTGATCATATCTTTTCATCTCCTCGATCTTTAATCCTCTCGCCTTTTACTATCAACACAAGGGGTTCACCACATCATCATATCTAATCTACTCAAAGGATCACATTTTCAATCATGAAGTGCATAACATATATACCAGAGCATAAGGAATCTACAACTACAATATAATCACATTGCAAGTAATAAAGCATAAGACATGAGTACAAAATCAAATTTCATATGATACAAGTGCAGAAAGTAAAGATACATCTATGAGCATAAAGGAAATGAGACACGTATATAACACAAAAAAAAAATGGTATCTCATATATATAAAAAATGGATCATGTCGTAGTATAATAAATGAGATCAAAATCTCGAGTCAAAATGAGAAAGCCCTAATACAATCTATGGTTGGCTTCCTCCCTCCTACATAGGTGGCATTGGAGGAGGATCTTGGGCTCTATTTAGTGCATATACTGTACCCTATGATCTACCTACACACTAAGAATAATATGGAACTCTCTGGCCTATAGGTATTGAAAAAATATAGGAAGCATAATAATAGGCCACTCTGGCCCCATGAAGTTGTACTTCCTATCTAGCTTGGTCTTTCTCCTATCTGAGCTCCTGTATTATGGTCCTATCATCACTTTGCTACTAATCCCTCATGGTTATAGTGATCTGTGCCTGTTGTAACTCTACCTCTAATATTGTCACCCTTTGTGCTAGCCCATCATCGGTAGGTGCCCTCTTCTCTAGCTATGTTGCAAGTCTCTCCTTTTCCTTGCTCCCTTGTGGTCTCCTCACCAGGTGCTCCTTAGGCTCGTTGACATCCATAACATCTTCCATACCTCACAACCTTGACATATTAGGCCGACTGCTAGAAGGAGAATTGATCCTAGATCAACTAGCACCACCTCCTCCTTCTCCTCCTCATCTCCTCCCTCCTTCTCTATCACCACCATCATCACCTATGTCCCTTATGCCTCTAAATCTAAAGTTTGTTAGTGCTAAAAATATTGGGAAGGGATGATCTCGACACCATCTCATGTACTCAGGAGTCATACCTATATCTATGACCATCAAGAAATGGTCAGGCACTATACGTTGTAGCTGCTAGGTCTCTTGTACACATATATCATAATGCAACATGGCCCCCATCTGAGGTCCTCCTCATCATGATACTTGTCATAGTCAGTGGTCTCTATACAAACACCCTATGCCCTACCAAAATAACACCATACCCTGCTAATAATGAATCTCTCGACAATACCTGTATGCCTACCTAATAGTGGCCTACTATAAAAAATGAATTCTAGCTCCTCTCTAGCATCGACCCACTACTGACACTCAATATATGGCCACCATGTGAAAGAGTGTAGATGATCTAGATGTCACCTCCAATATGGTGTATCTCCTACATGGGTTTGTTGAATAAACCCAGAATATTTCTAAATATAAGGTTGCCCTCTCTATCTGGTCTAAACTCAGGAGCGAATCACAAAAATATGCTCCCATGCCCACACCTATTCAATGATGGCCCTTTTTGACCAAATCTTCCCCTCCCTATAGAAAATATCATAAATCTCACAATACATATCCACTAGGAGAGAGGGTTCCCATGCCATCCATCGAGGTCTAGACAGTTGATCCATAACCAATCTACCCCAACCACACTGGAAGCCTCTCTGACTCTGATTAGTACCAAGCACATGACCAATCAATGAATAAAGGATGCATGCCATAGGATAATTATTGCTATAAGTATCCATCATGTGCTACCATAGGATGACACGGTCCAAAATGGTGAAATCTACAAACATGGCCTACATAGTCGCAATCCCATCAGTAGGAGATCGATCAAAATATATCTACAAGATGCAATTTCAGTATCAGTATTAAGATCAATGATAGTGATGCATGACATGTGACTTAATCAAGAATCTTAAATCATCAAAGATGCTTACCACATCTCCATGGCAGGGGATGCATAGAATATGATAGACATCCTCCAATGTCACTATGGCCTCTCCAGTAGGCAGGTAGAAAGTATTGTGCTCTAAATGAAACCGCTCAATAAGTGTGATTAGAAACCCATGGTTTTCCTAGATATGGGGAATATTCAATCGATCTCCAAGTCCCATGGACACCAATATACCCCTCTCATCAATAGACAATCATGGCACAAGTTGAAGACCCACTAGGTGTGGAGCCCTAATGGCCAAGTCTGGAAAGTGACGTTGCATCACAAACATAAGTAAAAATGCATGACAAATATATCAGAGAGAAACCTAAAGCATCAGTAAAGCATCAACATAAGAGCCAAGTACTTTTAGTCAAGTTTCCAAGAAGTAAAAAACACACAAAAAGTAAAACAACAGTCCATAGCTTAGATAAATTTCGTAGGACATTTCTCATTATAATGGTGTGACATTTTTAGATAGTGTGAGATTTTGCACCATTTTGCATGGCCAATGGGTCCCACCAGTGTGACACATCATACAAAGTTGGTGTGACATTTCAACTTTGTGCAAAATATCGTACGAGCTTTCTCAGTGAAGTTGTGTGTTAATCAACATTTTCATACGAAATTATTCACAAAACTATCTAAAATGTGCTAAACAACTATAAGCAATAAAATAGTGTGTAAAGAATACAAGAGCAAGCCTAAGCATTCACAAACTAAGATAAAAACAACACTTAAGATTAGACAAAGAAAGCTTAAAACAAGAGAGTGCACACCACTCAAAAAGCCTCCTTGATTTGTAGATGTGTCCAAGATAGGCTATGTGTGCTCAATGATACTTTCTCAAGCTTCAAATGTGAGGGAATATTTTGGCATAATGATGGTAATTTGGTAGTTTTTAGACTCTCACATTAGCATTATAACTTTGCATGGAAGTTGTATCAAAATGAAGGAAGAGAGCTCTCAATTTATAGGCAAGAGAAAAGGAAAATGAATAGTTGAGATGAAAACTTGAGGAAGGGCCAAGATGCATTTGAGAGAGAGCACATGAATTGTGCTTTCTCAAATGTATCTCATTGTGACAAGTGTTAGAATGGAAGAGATTGGAAGGTGTGAAGGAATGTGACCATTTTGGGAGATGTGGGAGGGGACAAATGTGTAAGAAAGAGATGGAGTGTGTAAGGGATGTGTAAGAGCATTTAAGGCTGACATAAGGTGAAGAAATTGGGGGATGTGGGGATGTGACATTAGAGTTAACTTGGGTTGGGTTAGGATTTCTTAATCCATAGATTATGATTGTGCAAATGTTTAGGAGGTGATTAGGCTTGGATTAGGAGGTAACTGAGAGAATTAGGAGGATGTGATGGGAGGAGAGAGAATGAGTGGGGTTTGGATTAGCTAATCATGGGTCATTAGCTAATTAAGGGTGATTAGTATGTGTGAATCGGTTGGGTTGAGTAGGAACTCAAGCTTAGGTTGTTGGGATGAGTTTGGTTAGGGGTTAAAGTTAGGAGCCATGTGCTCAAATTGGATTAAATGCATTATTTAATTCCAAATGGGGGTAAAAGAGGATTTATGAATTAATTTAAATAGATAAAAATATTTATTTAATTTAATAGAGGAAAGAGATTTAATTAATTATCAAACTATGAGTTTGTCACTTAGATAATTAATTGGGCTATACTTAATTAATTAAATAATTAACTAGGGGATGACACAAATTAATTAAATAGATAAAATTTAATTAATTAATGCTTTACAAGAGAACTAAATAAGATTACTTAATTGTGTAATCAGATTTAAGTGTCTACATTTTGCCCCTCTTCAAAATAGTGTTAAAATAACACTATTTCGAAGACGTTTAAAATAATAAATGACGTGAAGAATTTATGAGGTGGTAAAATTTCCCTAGAATATGGGTAGGAAGGTCTAGACTGGGTGATGCCCCCTTGAGAGGGTGACAGGGAAATAAAAAAGGGGCCCAGGTGGTATCTCAAAAGAAAGGAAGGGTTTTGGCACAACATGCCAAAAAGGGGCATGAACGGGGAAGAAGAGGGTGAAATTAGGCTAGAAAGTGACATGAGGTAGGAAAACATGAAGAAGAGGTGTTTTGGGGGACTCTAGGGAAGAGAAACAGGTCATGGGAGGCCCTTAATAAGGGTCGAGAGGGCCACAAATTAGTCATTTGCACACTTTAGAGCTTAGAGATATAATGATTTTGAGCTCTGATTTGTCATATAGAGATGGCATGAGGAGGGAGACTGAGGCATCATGCGAACATCATGAGGAGCGTTCAACAACATGGGGCACCTGATCGATAGGTAGGGTCAAAAAACCAACCTTGTGGCCTTATTATTTTACATTTATTATGTGTTTTATTTAGAAAAGGTGCGATCCTATAGGCTTGGGATCGGTGGGAACGCCATCGTGACCTGCGGGGTTGTCATCTCGTAGAAAATTTCTAGGAGATCGGGTTGGGAGGGGGCTTAGGGATTTGCTGTGGGATCACACATTTCCCAAAGCTAGATAAACTTCTCATGGGACCATGATCCTACTTGAATTTCTTGTGGGATCACAAGCTTGGAGCTCAAAAGGGATGACATATGAAAAATATGCGGTCTCACCAGGGATGAAAAGGGGTAGAGCAAGTGGTACAAAAATGCATTCCCATGTCCATATGACTGCGAGGGTGGGCCGCGATCTCGCACCTGCGGGATTGTGAGAACTAAGTTCTGTGGGAATGCGGGCAAAATAAAATGGGCAGGAATGCAGGGAAAAAAGGGGGGTTTGAGGAAAAGGTAGGGTAAAGAGAGGGATGAGGACTAATAGTTAGCCATAATTTTGGTAGGAAAAGAAACTAACATTGCTGACTTAGCTTGGCTGAAGTGGTTGGTGGAGTGGGTGATTAGCCGAGAGAGGCACACAATGGTTCTGGCGGTAGGAGAGCAGTTTACACTGGTAGAGTGGGCTCAGGTCGATGTGATCAGGTTAGGATGCTTAGCGTAGATACCGCATAGGAGGACATACATTTTGATGGTGATAGATCCTTGTGGTGATGGCACTCAAAGATGGTGACCTTTTATCTACCGACTTAGGAGATGATCTTGACTCTGGAGGATGAGTACCAGATTTTTTGATTGCTGATCTGAGGTACCCTAGTGGTCACAGGAGACTACACCCAACAATAGGCAGTGAGGGAACTACTAGGTCTTGAAGTAGCACTGATTATGTGACATGGTCAGTTATTACTGGTTTGACATCAAGCAATCCCATCAGTAGTACGATGGGTTCATTTAGTTTTTTGTGGGTTAGTCTTGGAGTACATTTCCCCTGACACAAGAGGGATGAGTGTGACCCTCACACTCATCCCAAAGATTGTGTAGATTGTTGATGCAGATGTCCCAATAGCCCGGGGAATGCTCATTCTGGTAGAGCTATACAAGGATCTTCACTAGATAGTATACCATGGTGGAGAGACACAAGGGATGAGTGTAGGATTTTCCTCACTACTATAGGTTTGGGCATGGAAGCACATAGCAGTGTTGAGGCCCTTGGAGAGGATATACAGGCAGGTAGAGGAGCTTGCAGTATACAAATGGGGATATTTGTTGTTGTACCATGATGTAAATGACATCAAATTTTGGAGAGAGACCTTGGATGGGTTACAGGATGTGATTACATGGTGACTGTACCTAGGGCTAGTAGCATGGACAAAGGATCAATGAGAACTCCCATACATTATCACCCCCACTTATATCATAGGCCGATGAGAGTATATTATAGAGCAGTATAGGCTGAATAGGGTTTCTTGATAATTTAGATATACACAGGGGGTAGCAGATGTAGAGAATTGGTATTAGAGGATGACCCGAGAGTGGCGATTAGAGTTTGGGGGGAGGCTGGATAGGGATGGGCTATTATATGTGTGGTAGGTGATACAACATATCCACTAGGATTGGGTCAGAGTACCGACAGATGGAGGGACCACGATAGAGTACTAGGCCTAGTTTTGGAGGCCACAAATAGTTGGGAGGGTAGAATTATGAGTTGGGGGAGGAGTTGTACTAGCAGCATGAGAGGCATGGGTGATTAGCCACAACTAGGTGGGTAGGGAGGAAAGGAGGGAGGTGAGCTGTTGGGAGAATGGGGAGGAGGGGAGGAGGGAGAGTTGGAGATGGAGATGGACATAGGAGGAGGAGGAGATGGGGGAGGGAAAGGTACCACCACTACCACATGGGCCACCAGAACCATCGGGACCACCATCAAGCCCACTTCTAGTAGAGGGACAACTATCAGGCCCACCGCTAGCATAGGCACCAAGAGTGGGGTCATCAGGAGGTGGGGGTCAGGATCTGGTAGGGCATCTCGCATCCCTATAGGTCATATTTGATTGAACAAGCCAGATGCTCAGGGATATGCAAGGGGAGAGAGATGCCCTAACAACGCAACTGGCACAATCACTATAAGATGGTCTTGAGACCATAGATGAGAGGGAGAAGTTGTGTTGGGAGAGGGACAACTTGAGGGTAGAGAGGGATTAGCTGTAGGGAGAGTGGGATGGTCTGTACTCTGAGAGAGACTGAATGTAAGGGGAGAGAGACATGGTTGTGCAACAACTCAGGGTGGAGAGAAAGGCTTCTAGGAGGATAGATGAGCTAGGGGTGCACAAGATAGATCGAAGGAGGTGAGGCGATTGCAAAGGGACTTGGAAGACCTAGGGGAGCAGGTGGGATGGTACTAGGCCATGTATCACATAGTAGTGCCACCAGACCGACTCGAGCATTATTGGAGATCCAACCGGTCAAGGGCCACAGGTATAGGGATAGGGATGGGGGATGGTAGTATCTAGTGGAAAAGTGGGAGTAGTCAAAGGGATAGGGCCTCACATAGGACATGATAGGAGATCCGTCGGCCCGAGAAGTCACAAAGGTGACAACAGTCAACTAGAGGCTCTGTGCAAATGGTAGAGGCAGAGGGGTATGGGGTGGGGATGGAGGTGGATGGTAGAGGAGATGGAGGGGTTACAAGGCCAACACAGGTACCCACATAGGTGTAGGACATAAGCATCTAGAGCATAGTGGAGAGACCATCACCCAAGGTCATGCAAATAACTATCTCTGTGATGCCACCATAGGTTGAGCCCCTAGCTGACGTTAAGATGCATCCTTCCTTTGGAGAGGCATATAGGAAATGATATGTTGCACATTTTTTATATATACACTATGATTCATTTTGGAGGGCATTGTCCCTATGTATTGCATATGTACTTTATTAATAGACTTGGACTTAGACATACATTTATTATTTTATTCTTTGGGACGGGACATTCTTTGATTCTTTTCAGGACTAATATATATATATATATATATATATATATATATATATATATATATATATATATATATATATATATATATATATATGATGAGTTGGGTGGGATGTAATGTGTTATGAGTTTATCTGCTATGCATGATGTTATAATGTGCTGACATTTTTTATGCAGGATGTGATATGATGTTTATGATTATGATGTGAGGCTAACATGTTAGTGATGCAAGATGTGGTGCGCTTACATGGTTTTAATATCTATGTGATGTGTGTGTTTTAGATGATGTATGTGAGATGCAGATACTGATGTTTTGTGGATGTAAGATGTGATGTGATTTCTTTATATGTGATGTATGATCTATTTATGTCATGATTTATTTATATATGGACGTATGTATGGATGATGTCATAACAATGCAAGATAAAAAGTGAACTAAAATGAATTAACTATGCAAGACAATGAATTATTTAACTATGCAAGATAATGAAATGAACTGAAGTGAATTAACTATGCAATATAATGAAATGAAATAAAATGAATAAACTATGCAAGATAATGAAATGAACTAAAATTAATGAACTATGCAAGATAATGAAATGAACTAAAATGATTTAACTATGTAAGATAATGAAATGAACTAATATGAATTAACTATGCAAGATAATGAAATGAACTAAAATGATTTAACTATGAAAGATGATGAAATGATTTAACTATGCAAGATAATGAACTTAAATGATTTAACAATGCAAGATAATGAACTAAAATGAGATTAAAAATGCAAGATAATGAGCTTAAATGATTTAACAATACAAGATAATAAATGCAAGATTACTCTAACCTAGTTTAATTATGCAAGCTAAATGAGTTATGCAAAAGTAATCTAAATAAATCAATGATGCAACCTAAATGATACATGAGTTGATGATGTAAGGATGCAAACAAGATGAGAGCATTTTTAAAGTGGCAATTAAGTGTGACTAAATGCAACTAGGTGTAATCGAAAATCTTTAGTGCTATTATATGCAAATTAAATGGATGGTTTTAAGTGATGCAATTTAGGTGCAATGATTTAGTAATGCAATCTAAGTGAAATGATTTAATAATGAAAACTACATGAAATGATTTAATAATGCAAAATATATGAAGTGATTTAATAATGCAAACTATATGAAATGATTTAATAATGCAAACTATATGAAGTGATTTAATAATGCAATCTAAAATGAGGACAAAAATACATGTAGGATGAGGTGTAGACGAGTGGTCATGAGAATGGGAACAAAGGTGGAATGTGAAGCATATCACTATCTCACTGAACCCTAGCTAAGGGGATGAAATGAGATAGGTCATGGGGGGAGGTGAGTTTCACAATCAAAATCCATGGGTTAGGGATTAGAATGAGAATGGATGGTTTTCAGGTTTGCATCAGGATGATAGGTGGAGAGAAAGTAGTTTTCCAAGTGGCCAGGATGCTTTCTTAGATTGATAGTGGGATTGTGTAGCTGAGGAGTTGATAGGGGGATTTTTGTGAAGCTTGAGCATGGGGTATTCCAAAAGGGAATACCACCATGTAGTTTGAGCACTTATTTTCATATAGAAACATAAGGGAATAGCTAAGGTTACTAGGAACTCGAGGCCATTTTGCTAGCATTTCATAGGATTGACACAAAAAATACATGCAAGGTTTTCCCCTATATCACACATGAATCCAATAGGAGACATGGTGGAAATGATGTCGGGGAACCCACAAACAAAAGACATTTCCAAAGCACACAATGTAACTCAGAAGATCACATGTGGAATGTGCAAGGATCACATCCGACTGACTCATAGGTAGAAATAGAAAAATCAAAGAGACCTTGCCCCAATATTGTCCTCTATTGCAACGCACCATGATATAAAGGGTAGTGGAGACCTTGAGGATAGGAGCAACATGAAGCCGAAAAAGATAAACAAGAACTCAAATAAAGTGATGTGAGACCAATATGATTAAATCCAAAAGATCTCCTTTTCCAATAGAGATCAACTGACTATGGGATAGTGGGATTAGGTTGGATAAGAGGAAGGATACATCCTACAAGGACCTGGTTAGTGGGACTGGCTACAGATTAGGTTTGACTAGCAATGGGGTACTTTGGGATAATCATAGTGGCTGCGAACTCTTACTAAGGTAATTGCTAGGAAACGTGATTCAAGTGGGTCATGCATTGAGATTATGTTGCTGTAGGACAAACAGGGATATGTACAAACGTGAATTGACAAGATAGGGACAGGCGCAAACTGGGACACTATATACAATCAATTATTTAAAAAGATTAGGAATTCAAGATAGATCAATAAATGATGGTTATATACATAGCTCAGGGATTAGGGATAGGATTTTCCTTCATATATATAGGAAGCTCAGGATGTGGGATAATGATTTTCTTTTGTTGATACGATAATAAGAACACTTTGGGAATAGGGATGGGTGGATGAAGTAGAGGCAGTGAAAGGCATGTTTGATCGTAAGATGGGATTTTGATAGATAATGGTATAGTCCATTATGTATGGTGCCTATTGCTAGGTTTTCACCAACATACTTGTCTAAGGCACTTGATTACCAAGTTTTCACCATTGGATGATTATTTTTCTCTTAAATTATATATATATATATATATATATATATATATATATATATATATATATATATATATATATATATATATATATATTTTATATATTATCTAGGTGCCTATTTACTAGGTTTTCACCAAGACAATGATTTTTTATGGACTTTTTATGATTTTTTAGATATTTTTTTATACCAAAAATGGTTCAAGCATAGAATTGCTTCAAGTGGATGATATTAATGGGATCATTCAAGGGCTCCCCTTCTAGCATAGACAAATGATAGGCTCCAGAGCCGAAGTAAGCTGTGACAATATAAGGACCTAGCCAAGTAGGTTCAAACTTTCCTTTCTTTTCTCGATTGGCCTGCACCTTCTGATTCTCTTTTAGGACCATGTTGCCCACTTGGAATTTTAAGGGGTGAAATTTATTATTGTAGCTCCTTTTGAGTCAATTTTGGTACACAATTAGGTGATCATAGGCCTATTGCCTCTTTTCATTTAGCAGATCCAGCTGGGTAAGGCATGCCACATGGTAGTCTTTGTATGTGGTGTAGTTCTTCATGGATGTGCATAGTGAAGGGAGATTGACCTCAATTAGTAAGACAACTTTGGCACCATATACCAGGGAGTATGGGGTGGTGTTAGTGGGAGTACAAAATGAAGTTTAGTAGACTCAAAGGGTGGAATTTATTTGGAGATGCCAGTCGTAGTTAGAATCATTGACAACTTTTTGGAGTATTTTTAGGATAGTTTTGTTAGTTTCCTCATCTTGGCCATTATCTTGTGGGAAATATGGATTGGAGAAATGGTGATGGATGTAGAATCTACAACATAGGTATTTCACATGTTCATTTTTAAATGGGGTGCCATGATTTTTGAAGATGGTGGACGGGATGCTGAAGTGACAGATGATATGGTAGAGGATGAGATTGGATATATGAATGCCTGTAGTTAGGTTGAGTGGAATTCAACCCACTTTGTGAAATATTTGATGGTGGTTATGATATACTTGTGTCCATATGAGGAATTGGGGGTGATCATACCAACGAGGTCAAAGCCCCAACATGAAAATGTCCATGGTGATGCAATGGGTTGAAGGTCTTGTACTGGTGCATGGATTAGATTAGCATGTTGTTGATAGGGCATGCACTTCTTTATGAATTCATAGGTGTTGTACTCTATTGTCAGCCAGTAATACTCAAATCTTAGTAGTTTCTTTCCTAGGACCATTCCACTCATGTGGGCATTGCAAATTCTAGTGTGGACCTCTTATAACGCCATGATGACCTCATTCAAATCTATACATCAAGAGAGAATGTTATGACTCCCATGACAATATAAGGTGTTGGCTACAAGAGTGTAGAGGGAAGCTCTATGAATAAGGTTCTAGCACTAGGTGTTGGTGAGGTGAGGAGATATAATACCATTTTTTAGATAAGCGTAAATGTCATGGTACCACGGGGATTGAGGAACAACTAAAACACATACCATTTCAAAGTTAGTGTTCTCATAAGAGGGTGTGTGCAACTTCTCAACAAGAAACTCATATTGTGTCGTGTCTTGAGGGATTTCTAATAATGACCTGATAGTTGCCATTGCATCGATCACCTTGTTCTGAAGTCTTAGCACTTGTGTAAATTGTAACTTGATGAATTGTTCTTTTAACTTATCCATAAGCTCTTGGTATGGAAGAAACTTTTCTTCCTTAGTTTTAAACTCATCTAGGACCTATTTGATGATCATCTGGAAGTCTCCAAAAACTTGCAATTCTATGATGTTCCATTGAATATCCGTTCTAAGGCCTGAGATGAGCGCCTCATATTTTGCAATGTTATTTGTGCACAAGAATCCCAGTTTGAAGGACTTGGGGATGTAATCACCTTGAGGGGTGACAAAAAGTATCCCTACCCATGATCCATGGGATGTATATGATCCATCAAAGTATAACTTCCACATAGGTTGTTCCTCAACCATGCAAAGATGTTCATCTAGAAACTCCATCACCAATGGGTAGACATCAACTAGGGGCACTTCGACAAGCTTGTCCACAGTTACTTGCCCATTTATTTATTTTCTCTCAGTATATTGGATGTCAAATTCACTTAGGATCATAACCCACTTTTCCATCTGACTTGTGAGCATTGTTCTCGAGAGCAGGTACTTAAGGGGATCGACCTTGGAGAGGATCTTCACTATGTGGCTAAGCATGTAGTGTCGAAGCTTCTGAGTGGATTAAACCACTGCAAGGCATGTTTTCTCCATAGGGGATTAATTCATCTCATAGCCTACAAGTGTACGACTGATATAGTAGATATCCCACTCTTTTCTATTATCATCAAGATGCACTAAGAGTGCCCCCAGTGCTATCGTGGTTGTTGATATGTAAAAAATGAGGGGCCAGCTTGGTGTTGGTGGCATGAGGATGGGTGAATTGGCTAGGTACTCCTTAAGTTTTTCAAAGCTTCTCTGATAGATCATATCTAATTTGAAATTGGTATCCTTGTGCAACAAGTATGTGAATGGTTGGCACTTGCCTGCCAGATATGAGATGAATCTTTAGACTGACTATAACTTATCTTGTAGGCTCTTAACTACTTGAGTGTTCAGGGAGGAGGCATTTTAGTTATGGATTTTACCTTCTTGGGATCAATATCTATGATCCGCCATGACACAATGAACCCCAACAACTTTTCAGATGTGACACCGAAGACACATTTTTTTGGGTTCAATTTCAGACTGTAGTGATGTAGGAAATCAAATACACACTCAAGGATATCAAGGTGTTCCAATCATATTCTTGACTTGGCGAGGATGTCATCAACAAAGTCTTCAAGAATATTATGAATCATATCATAGAAGATTGTGGTCATTTCTCTTTGATACATAGCTCTCACATTCTTTAACTCAAACACAATCATTTTATAATAGAAGATACCCCAAGGTGTCATGAAAGTTGTTTTATGTTGATCTTCTTCTTCTATGTGGATTTGGTTGTATCTTGAAAAACCATCCATCAGGGATAACATCTCATGTCCTTCTGTAAGGTCGATGATCATGTCAATCTTTGGTAGTGGGAAGTCATCCTTTGGGCATGCTTTGTTTAAATCTCAGAAATCTGTACAAATCCTAATTTCTCTTGATGGCTTAATGAATGGCACCATAATGGATATCCATTTGGAATAATCAATGGCGCAAATGATCTTTTCCATTAGGATCTTCTCGAGCTCTACCTTTACTAGGAGGGATACTTTTGGATGCATCTTACAGAGCTTTTGCTTCACTGAATTTGCATTTGGATCCACTACAAGATGGTGAACAACTAGATTTAGATCTAGCCCAGGCATGTGATCATATGACCATTGAAAGTTGATGGTTTCCTCCTAAAGAAGTGTAGTGAAAGATAGCTCTCTAGCCTCAAATAAGGATATTGCGATGTAGGTGATGTGTGGACATTATTTTGTTCCTATATTGATAGGCTTGGTTTCTTCGATGAGGATGGAGGAATGCTATGGTTTGTAATCCTCGATGGAGGGAAGAGGTAAGTATTCATCTTCTAGTGCCTCATAGAGGTTTTCACTAAAAGATATGCCCTTTATTTTTATTATTTTGGAGTCAGCATGTGCCCCAGAGGGGTTTTCACAAAAGGACTCTTTATTTGCTTTTTTATTTTCAATTTTGCGGCTGAAGACTTCCTCTTCCCTAAAGTATCCCTTGGGGTTGGGTTGATCGACACATGTTTATTCTTTCCCCCAGTCTGATTGTTGATCTAAGGTTCCCATGAACCTTAGGAGCACTTCCTTTCTTTAGAACTCATCAATATGTACCACACTTGGTTGGTCCTAGTCTATGAGTGCAAGGTGGATGAGGGGGAGCTCAATTAGGTTGATGGCAAGTTGGAAGAGGAAAAAATTTCCCAAGAAGGTTTCATCATTGAAGATATCATCGTAGGATATTTTTTCTTCCTCTTTTGGAATGTCTTTGATTTCTACGAGTTCATCTTGGATATTCAAAAGGGTCACGTTAGGAGAATTGGTACCCTAGTCATAGTATTGGGCCCTCGTATGTGTAGGTGAGGAGTATTAAAACTGAGGCCTTGATGTGGTGGATTTTGTGAGGCTTCCATGGGGTCCTTTGATCTACCTTTAGTGGGTTTGAGGCCGCCACCTTGATAGTTCCATTATTCAGCGGCCCATTTGTAGGATACAAGTTACTTATCCTTGAAGTACCCAAGAAGCTTAGTATTAGAAGGTGGGGGGTCCTTGTGCAACCATCTATTAATTTCAGGATCCATCTCTTGGCTGTTCAAAATTTTGTTGGAGACAAATGTAGATGATCCCATTTTATTGAGCTCAGGGTCCTCTTGAGGGGGTTTAGTTTGATGACATGGGCATCCTTGAGTGTGCAGATCTAGGGGAAGGGCTCCTACTACAAAATCATTTGTCAGGATGTATTCACCACAACCCCTATCATTGATCTTGACACTAGAAAGGGTGAAGGCTAGGATGGTCTCTGGATTGCAATGGGATTAGGATGAACTGGCAACATAAGTGCCAATGTCAATGCCAGGACAGTGAGTGTAATGGGGGAAAGAAGCTTCCAATGCGTAATAGTATGTGAAGGGTTGGGGATCAACATGGATGGGGATTTCATCACCTTGATGTGGGAATTTGATGCACTAATGATAAGTGGAGGGGATGACTTTGATGGAATGAATCCAAGAACGGTCGAGGAGAATGTTGTATGAAAGGTCAAGATCAACAACATGGCACACAGTCTCTTCAACTACTAGGCCTATCTTGATGGGTAGAAAAATGGTACCTTCTGAGGTATGCTCCAATTTATCATAGGATTTTATAGTGATAAAATCATGAGAAATTTCAGACTCTGTAAAACCTACCTTTTGGATGAACTTTAGTGTACACAGGTTTAGGGTCGAACCATTATCTATCATGACCCGCTTGATGACAAAGTCATTGACCATCATGGTGATGTAGAGTGGAAGGTTGTGATCTAGCTCAATAGATGACATGTCTGAGGGTTTGAAGGAGAGTGTAGAGGATGTGGACAAGTGTCCCATGAGGTTTTTGAACTAGATGATGTTGATGTATGTGGGGAAATGTGCCTCTTGGAGGGAATTATTAAGGATCTCTTGATGAAGGGGTGAAGTGTGAAGGAGATCAAGGATGAAGATTTGGATAGGTGTATCCCAAGGTATTCCAGGAGGTTGTACTATGCATTGGGGATGGTTATAGGATTAGTACCATAAATAGATATCTAGCCTCTATGAGTGGTAATTGCACATTGACTATCATCACCTTTGACATGGATCATATTCACACTAGGTTCAACCTGGGAGATGCAACCATTAAACTTGTCATATTTGATGTAGGTTGTGGTGTAGTATTTCCTGTCAGCATTATCATCTTGCTTTCCCTTGCCCTAATTTTAAGGCACTGGGTTAGCATTGGGTTTGTTCTTTCCTGCATTGTGTTGAGGAAACATATTTTGGTACATCTGTAGGTTAGCATTATCCGATGCTTGGGTAGGTGTATCAACTGTGATTTCCTTTTTGTCGATAAGGTCCTAGACATAGTGTTTGAGCTTCATACACTTCACGGTAGTGTGTCCCTTGACACAATGATAATTACAATAATTATTGTCTTTATACCAGGTTGGCTTGGGGGTCGACTTGTCAAAGGGTTGGGTTTGAGGGTATATAATCAAGTTGGCACTAGCCATGTGGTGGAAAATGGCATCCAAAGGTTCCCTAAGAGGAGTGAATGTATGCTTTTGATTATTCTTGACACACAACTTGTTTTGACCCTGGGTGACAGATATGACGTTGGTTTGATTGGTGTGTGGTTGGCAAGGTGGTTGTTTCTAGATGGGTGCTTGTTGCTGACATGATGGGATAGGGGGATTGGGACCGGCCATGATAACTTGCACATGTTTGGTGTCAATGGATCCATATGTGACAACATTCTTATTTTTGTTCCAATAGTGAGGTCAATTGTTATTGGGTCTATCTTGTGAGCTCTCATTGTAGTGTTTGATGGCACCATCATCCAAAAGACCTCACTTGATATCCATCCCTCTTCCCTTTATATCCTGATAGGTTTTTATGCAATTCATCCTCATGAAGTGGGATAACTTTGGGTGTAGATTATCGATGAATATCTTTGTGAGATGCTTTTCTGGAAGTTGTATGATAGCCTCATGGTGAGGTTCTGCCATCTTTATAGGTAGTCAACCAAGATCTCACCTCCCTTTTTCTTGGAATTGCATAGGTCCAACAAGGAGAGCTCATTCTCAATGTTGTGCACATACTGTGCCACAAATATTTTTGAAATCTTGGCAAATGTGGTGATTGAGTCATATGGTATTTTGTAGAACCACTCAATGGCAGTCCCTCCCAAACTCTTGGGGAAGAGGCACATTAAAAAGTTATCATTTTAGGCTACCTCTTGACAAGACATGTAGAACTCTTTGACATGGCTAACAAGATCTCCCTTCCCCTGATATTATCTAAATTTTGGAGTTTCAAAGTGTTTGGGGAAGGGGATCATTATGATGGATTTTTCGAAAGGGTATGGGCAGACCTCTTCAAACTTGAATGTCTTACTCTCATTTCTAGCTTTGAGTTCTTTGAGAGTGTTCTTCATTTCTTCCCACTCTGAGTTGATAGGTGTTGGAGTGGGTACTCCCATTGGGAATGGATCAGATGGTGCAGGAAAATACAAAGAGATGTGCAAAGGGTATTGTGGTACTAGATAGGGGTTTGGCTTGCCATATAGGTGATTTGGAGAAGGTTTTGAAGAGCTTGTTGGGTGATATATTATGGTTAGAATGTTGATGTGTGTTGTTGTTTTGGGTATGGTGTTTCTTGTTACTGGGAAATGAGGGGATTTGGTTGTTGCTTTGGAAAATATGGCTGTTGTAGAGGAGGTTGGTAAAATGGAGGTGGTTGTTGATGAGACTGGCCTTGGGCTTATCCAATATATGAAGGATGCATACCTGCGTTGCTAAGAGGGGGAATGGTTGCTTGGGTATGGACATGGTGGTTGTGTGAGAAAGCTTGTGAGGTGGGAGGAATTGTGTTACTTTGATAGTGGTGGCATGATTTGAGAATCGATGGGTGGCATAGATAGGTAATTAGTGAAAGTGGAAAAAGATGTAGTTAGAGGAAGCCGTGGAGGTTTTTGTGTAGCTTGTGGGTTGATGGAGGTACTATTTGCATGGCACTTTTCCTGGGAGGTAGTGGAGGTTCTTGTGTGGAACTTTGTGCCTATGTGGCCATATGTGACTTGGTAGGTGGAGGTGGTGTGCCCATGATGGAGAAGGGAGTGGATTGTGTTGTTGTATGAATAGTAGGGGTTGTGGAACTTTTTTGTAGGAGATGGGGGATGAGTGAAGCTACGTGAGATAGTTGTAGGTTGGGGTCATGGATTTTTTGGACAATGACAGGGTATGTGCTAGCAGGGATATGTAGTGGCTTTGTGGGATCAAAAGGATGGAGCTGTGGTAGAATGGGAGTACCCTCCTGTGCGTAGTTTTCAAAGATGGTAAGATGGTTTTGAGCAATGATTGCACTTACCATTTGTGATTATCTAGGATGGATCATGAATGCTTCCATCAAATTTGTGGTGGGTGTTTCAGTAGGATCTTCCCACACATTCTCAAATCACGGTGGTTGAGGGTCATATGTCACCATGGTATTGTTAGGGTCATTTGGATTGGATGAACTAGTGGTCTGGTTGTGGTCCATACCTTTCCTTTTCTTCAATCGTGTCTCAACAGGCGTGAAATGCAAAGTCCTAAGATGTGGAGGATGAGGATCTGATAAAGGGGATGGTTGTGATATGGTTCTATTATTTTTGAGGCTTGTGTGATTAAATGTAGGACCTAGGATTCTTAGATGATGAATACCTAGGTAATGCTGGGTTGGTAAAGTTTTAAGGATGGTGGCTAGAATGTTGGAATGAGTTGCTTTTCTAGATATGGGATCAAAATATGGGGGATTGTCAACTTTGGATAGACTTGTGATCTTTAGAAGATAGGATCCTTACTAGTGTGAGCCTATCTCTGGATTGAGATGATGAGGCCCACAAGAGAAAGTACTAGCTACCCTAGACAACACTTAGTCAGGTGGGTGGAGCTAAGATATTTTTTATTTTGGATAAAGTTTTGGGAAACTCAGAGTGACTTTTGGATAGTGGATGATCTAGGATTTGGTTTGGATAAGGATGATTCTAACTGACTTTAGGCTCCCTAGGAAGATGAGATGAATGCACTTAGGGGATGATCTAAGATGTAGGGATGCTGTGACAACTTTGTGAGATTTGAAAAGGATGTGATATGTCATCTAGTCTTCTCTTTCAAGTCTGACAAAATGAAGATTAACTTGGAAGAGTGTTGCAAAATGCTTGATTCTTGCATTGTAACCCATGTTGTCTAACATTTCTTGGTACTTGTCTTCCTTTTGGGTTATAATTATGATAGATTTGTGATCTTTGAGATTCCTTTTGGTGACCTTTTTCTCTCGGTACACACATGGTGTTGGTAACTTAGCCTTCTTATGCTTCACTGATTCGGTCATAAGTCCAAATATCTTCAATCTCTGAGTATGTATTTAGGAGTCTATCAAGCTAGGAAGTGACTACGGTAAGTGTACCTTGGCTTGGTCTTGAGAAAATTTGGATTCTCTCAGAATGGTAGAAAAAAATCCCATAACAGACAAAGCAATCATGTGGAAATACAAGAAAATGATCTCTTTGGAAAAGAACTTGTAACTTATTTTTGTGTATGTTTGAAAAAATGTTTTCATGAGGTTTCGTAACTTCAAAGAAACACACAAGCAATTGCTAACCTAAGGAATCAACGTGACTAAAACAAATTTTCTCATTGACTTAGGCACACATCCAAGAGCTAATCAAAATATGACCATCACCAAAAATGCAATGGCTCCAATCATGATGTCATATTATCTGGTTCCAAGCACTCAAGGATGGCATGATATGATGAGTGTCTTGGGGAGATTACTATTCTCCTTGCATGAAGATTAGAAAGCCTTCGGGGGTAGATCAGGTAGGTTTTTGATTGATGAATTTTAGTAAGATCCATGGAATCCTCCCAATCAGTTTGTACACACATGACTCACTTAAGATCCTATTTCACCATGCCAAAATCATAGGGATATTCACCTACTTCGGGCTACCATCAACATGCCTTGCTTGAGCTTGAGAGGATAAGGTGAGAGTTTTCTCAACACCTTGTTTATATATCGATTGGGGAATTACTAGTTTGAGGTCGTTCTCCAAAGAGGAAGTGCTTCTCTCTAGACATGTCTCACTAGAAGTAAAACCAATTGAACTTGATCTTTCTCTTCACCCATGTTCCATGAAGGCAAGGGGAGAGGATACAGATACAAATTAATTATTTTTATGTCACGTATTTTAACAAGTTTTTGCAAAAAAAAAAAGAGCTCTTAAGGAAGTATTGAAAAATACTCCTTCAAACATGCCAAGAAATCTTCATTCCAAATTTAACCTAGATTAAACTAAGTGTTTTCTATCCTAGAACTTTCAGCACTCATTTTTTTAACATGCAAGGTTCTTTTCAAAAGTGAAAATGAATTGTCTTGAAAGAAATTTTTTTGGCAAAGTGTTACTTCTCCTTTAGCATTCAATATGTATATTTGATTAATTTTAAGCACCAAAATGAAATTTGAGATTTTCCTTGTTGAAGCAAGGAGGAATGTGGGAAGCTAGGGCCAAAGGCTCACCTAACTATCCAGCCACCTTGTAGAGTAATACACAATGAAAATAAAAACATAGAGAACAACACCAAGGAGAGAAGGTACACCAAGTATTTTATTAATTCATCCAATTAAAACATACATGCATGGTTATGAGGCCTTTTTTGTTACAGAAAACAAAGATTTATCAATCACTTCTTTTCTATCTCTAAGTCTCACTTTCTTCAACCTTCTCAACCTAAACCTGGACATCCTTATTTATACTTGCCAAAATGACATGCAAAAGATTCTAGATCACTACAACAAAGAAGGCCAACCACAAAATGGTTAGGTACATATCCCAATACAATATCCAAACATTAAATTCATGACCGAATTTAAATACAAGAGTCAGCTCTAATTGGAAACTAAACATGGACAAAATCGGTCAAAGAAGAACTAAGCATCAGAAAATAACAAGTTCACTTGGCATAGGAAGGAACGCTCGACAAAGACTGCAACTTGGCAATAATTGCAACTCGGTAATAACTACAACTTGGCACTTACTAGAAGAATGAAAAAAATGAGCAGGATATCAAGGCAACCCAGGATGCTCCTGCATCAGACAATCGGGGTTGAAAGAAATGATTCTCTTGAATCATTGAGATGTCACAACTTGAGCTGAATCCAACTCAGATTGAGAAATCCATGTAGCATCTTCAACTTTTCTATTCTTCCACTTCACAAATATTCATAGTAATCCTTTGCTCTTGTGCTTTTACCAATCTTCTAATCTAATAAATGTTCAACCTCTTCAACATGCTTCTTAGGATAATCATCTGGTAGAATAACTTCATTATTTGACTCATGATACTTATGAAAATCATTAATATTGAATATAGGAGATATATCCATGTCATCAGGTAACTCAACTTCATAAGTATTACCACTGTCAAACTTCCTCAAAATTCTACAAGGACCAAACTTCTTCATTTTCAGCTTACTGTATATTCCAACAAGAAATTTTCCCTTCTTCAAATGAACCATTACCTCATCATCAATTTCAAAAAAATGATGTCTCCTAGACTTATCAACATTTTCTTTATACTTTCAATTTCTTTGTTCCAACTTCAACTTCACTTCCTCATGTAAAGACTTCATAAAATCAGCAAATGTTTCCTCTTCAACACTTCTCTTTTCTTCACCAACAATATCCCTCAAATTTGATACTCCTCTAGGCTGCATTCTAGTAACAATCTCAAAAGGTGTTTTTCTTGAACTCCTATTCACAAAATTATTATATGCAAACTTAGCTTGTGCCAAAACCACATCCCAATTACTTGGCTTATTTCCAACTAAACATCTCAACAAATTACCCAAGCTTCTATTCACAACCTCTGTCTATCCATCTGTCTGTGGATGAAATATAGAACTAAACCTCAACTCCGTATCCATCTTCTTCCACAAAGTCCTCCAAAAATAACCAACAAACTTGCTATCACGGCAAAAAATGATACTTATAGGTAATCTATGGAATCTAACAATCTCTTTAAAGAAAATCTCAGCAATATGCATAGCATCTGATGTCTTCTTACATGGTATGAAATGTGCCATCTTAGAAAATCTATCCACAACAACAAATATAGAATCATACCCTCTTGTTGTCTTAGGTAATCCAAGAACAAAATCCATACTGATGTCACTCTAAGGTTTCTCAGGAACATAAATAGGTGTATACAATCCAGTATTCTGACATACTCCTTTTGCAACTTGACAAATTCCACAACTCCTTACAAACTTCTGAACATCCTTATACATCTGTGGCCAATAATACCTTTCCTTAAGAAAACTCAATATCTTATCAATTCCAAAATGTCCAACCAATCCACCACAATGCTTTTCCTTAATCAAATTAATTCTAATATAACTTCTTGGTATACACAACTGAATTCCTTTAAACAACATACCTTCTTGAATGAAATATTCCTCAGACTTACTTGATTGTCCTAACAAATTTGGTGCTTTGCACTCTCTCCACGCCTCAAAAAAATCAGGGCCAGTATCATACAACTCCTTCATCTCATCAAAACCAAGAACTGCAACCTTCATCTCGGTCAACAAAGAATGTCTTCTACTTAACGCATCTCCAACTCAGTTAGTAACTCCACTCTTATGCTTGATTACAAATGTGAAACTCTGTAAATATTCAACCCACTTCATATGTCTTTGATTCAACTTATGTTGACTTCCCAAATAATGCAAAGCTTTATGATCAGTATACAACACAAACTCACTCGATAACAAATAATGTCTCCACTTTTTCAAGGCTTGAACAATAGCATAAAATTCTTGATCATACACAAAATATTTTATTTTAGCATTAGTCAACTTCTCACTAAAGAAAGTAACATGTTTATTCTCTTGACTCAACATAGCTCCTATTGCACTACCACTTGCATCACACTCAACTTGGAATACCTTATTGAAATCAGGTAAAGCTAACACATGTAACTTGAAAACTTTTTGTTTCAAAGTCTCAAAACTCTTATCAACTCCGTGTGTCCACGTAAATTCTTTTTTCTCTCCTCTCATAGTCTCAGTCATAGCATTATACTAGCCAAACCATGAAATGATCTTTACCTCACCCACATTCATAGGTGTAGGCCACTCCAAAATTTCTTTAACCTTCTCAGGATTCATTTTCAAACCATCAGCTAAAATCACAAATCCCAGATACATAATCTCTTCTTGCATAAAGGAACACTTTTTCAAATTAATCAACAACTTCTCTTTCAATCTCTGTAACACTTGTCTAATATGCTCAAGGTGATCTTCCTTAGTTCTACTAAATATCAGACTATCATCCAAATAAACAATCACAAACTTACCCAAAAATCTTTTGAGAACCTCATTCATCAACCTCATGAAAGTACTAGGTGCATTAGTCAAACCAAAAGACATAACTAACCACTCATACAAACCATCTTTTATCTTGAAAATAGTCTTCCATTCATCACCTTCTATGATTCTAATCTTGTGATATCCACTCTTCAAATCAATCTTGGTAAAATACTTTTCTCAACTCAAACAATCCATTATGTCATCCATCCTTAGCATAAGAAACCTATAATTCATTGTTATCTTGTTGATAG
Organism: Chamaecyparis obtusa; assembly: GCA_027943335.1. Taxonomy (NCBI): domain Eukaryota; kingdom Viridiplantae; phylum Streptophyta; class Pinopsida; order Cupressales; family Cupressaceae; genus Chamaecyparis; species Chamaecyparis obtusa. The sequence continues at coordinate 2,265,383 of BSBK01003918.1, forward strand.
CTCTGGAATTGGTACACATTCTCCATTCTCCATTCTTCTTAGGTGCTAACACAATAGGTACAACACACAAACTCAATATTTCTCTTATGAAACCTTTCTGTAACAACTCTTGCACTTGTTTGTTAAGTTCTTCATTCTCGATAGGTGTCAATCTATATGGTTCTTTATTCGGTAAACTAGCTCTAGGAATCAGATCCATACAATGACTTATACTTCTTACTAGTGGCAAACCATCAGGAATATCCTCTACAAAAATCTCCTTGTATTCATTTAGTAAGTTTTCAATTTCTCCTAGCACTCAGTCATCGCTATTTCCTATCACTTGACATTTACTATATTCTATCACTCGACATTTACTATTTTTTTTCACTCAACATTTACTACCACAACTAGGTCTCTTAGGAATTATAGAAAAACCAACTTGATTCTTCTTCATATCCTTTTCAAATTTCTTTCCATTAACAATGTTTTCTTTCTTCCATTCACCCAAAGAGTATATTAATTCAATCTACCATCATGCACAACATATTTATCATACTTCCAAGGTCTACCCAATAGAATATGACAACAATCCATAGGCATAATGTCAATAAAAACTTCATCAAAGTAACTTCTAATCTTCAATTTCATAATACATTTCTCACTTACCAATAATTTATGCTCATCCTTGATCCATGAAACATGATAGAGTTTAGGGTGTCTCAACCTCTGCAATTTCAACTTTGTAACAAGCTCCTCAGATGCCAAATTTGTTGAACTACCACTATCAACAATCACTTTGCAACATTTTCCTACCTTCTTACATCTGGTTTTGAAAAGACTTCTCCTTAGGATAGGTTCTTCATCAACTCTTTTATTACACAAGGTTCTCCTTATCATCAGATTATCTCCATCCTCAAGTCTACTTGATGAATCCTCTAAATTCTCTTGTACCACAACATTCCTATGAATTTGTTCATTTCCATTAGAATGTCTACACTCAAAGGGCCTATGCCCTTCTTTACCACATCTGAAATAATTACCACTAAAATCACCTCTCGAATAAGAATTACCTCTTCCTTGGTATGAACCAATACCACCTCAGTAAGAGCTACCACCTTTCCACTCAGTCTTGCCTTTATCTTCACTTTTCCACTCAGATTTTCCTTTATCTGGAAAAGAATTGTTAGATCTGCCACCTCCACCATAGGATCTACCTCTGCCTCTCTAGAATCTACCACCTCTACCTCTATCTTTTTTCATGCTTCTTTGTCAAGATTTCCTCATCTTTCAAGGCATATTGATATGCTTCTTCCACACTATCCAATTTCACAAAGCTGATTTCATCTTGAATTCCAAATCTCAATCCATTCATGTACCTTGTGACTTTCTCAACCTCATCATCCACATGTCCAGATCTAATGTCCAATCTATATAATTCCTTAGTGTATTCCTTCACAGTCGTATCTCTTTGTCTCAGGTTTTGAATCTTCCTCAATAGACTAACTTATTAATTGATAGGGAGGAACTTCTTCTTCACCTTGTTCACCATTTTCAACTAGGTTTTGATCTTCTCCTTTGCTCTTCTCTATCTATTAGTTTGCAAATGCTCCCACCACAGTGAGGCATGACCTTTCAATCTAGTAACTATAATTTTCACCTTCCTATTCTTAGGAGTTCTTTCAAACTCAAAGAGCTTCTCCATATCAGATATCCAATCCAACACAACATTTGTATCCAAATTGCCATCATAAGGAATAGCTTTTACAACATGCTTTGACTGTGCCCTAGAGAATACTCTCAACAATCTTTCCTCATCTTGATCTTCCTCAGGTTCTGGATTAGGGTTTGGTGCCTCTACTTCATCATCACTCACATCATCAAGATGTACTCCTCTCCTTTGGGCCATCTCCACAACATCTAATATGGCTACAATTTGTCTCAACATGTCCATTATGGCATTATCAACATTTCCTCTACCTTGAACCATCTTGACAAATAGGTTCCTTCAAGATCACAACACTCTAAAAGTTATAGGTCAAATCCATAGATCTACCACCCTACAACCAAATCCAATTCAGGGTTATACATGATCCAATCTTCTTAAGGATGAACCTTAAGCTCTGATACCACCTAAAGCAAGGAGGAACATGGGAAGCTAGGGCCAAAGACTCTCCTAACTACCCAGCTACCTTGCAGAGTAATACATAGTGGAAACAACAACATAGAGAACAACACTAAGGAGAGAATGAACAACATGTATTTTATTTATTCATCCAATTACAGCATACATGCCTGGCTGTAAGGCCTTTTGGGTTACGACCAATAAAGATTTATCAATCACTTCTTTTCTATCTCTAAGTCCCACTTTCTTCACCCTACTCAACCTAAACCTGGACATCCTTATTTATACTTGCCAAAATGGTATACAAAAGATTCTAGATCACTACAACAAAGAAGGCTGACCATAAAACATTTAGGTACACATCCCAAGACAATATCCAAAACTTAAATTCACAACCCAAATTAAATACAAGTCATCTCCAATTGGAAACTAAACACAGACAAACTTGGTCAAAGAAGAACCGAGCATCAACAAATAACGGATTCACTCAACACGTGAAGGAACACTCGACAAAGACTGTAAATCGGTAATAACTGCAACTCAACACTTACTGACAGAGTGAACAAAATGAGAAAGATAACAAGGAAACCTAGGATATTCCTGCATCACTTTTTCATTTTCCCTTAAGCATTCAAGACTTGATTGTATTCATTTTAAGCACCAAATTCAAGATATGAAAGATTTTCGTTGTTAATTTTAGCCTTTATTTTTTTTAAACCCAAATTGAAATGAGTAAATTCTATTTTTTAAATATTAATTCACGATCCCACCACCAGTACCTGCAATCCCACAAATTAAAAAATTATCTAAAGCATAAAGCCCTAGATTTTTTGACCTTGTGTCCTTTTTGCAGCTATTCTCTAACATCAGCATTTCTTATGTGCGCTGCTGTGACTATGTGGGGCCCAACTTTTCCTGGTTGTTCAATTGCTTGATCTCCATTTCCCTAGGTGGCTAACCTTTTCATTCGATGATTGGGCGACTGTGTTTTTGTGGGGTCTCTCAATTTTGGCAGTTAACTCCTTAGCCTTCAGTGACCTGGTGGGCAGTTAGTGTTTTGTCTGGTGGTCTTAGTTTGGAAGTAGTTAAAGTGTGATCAGAATCTACGGTTGTTGTGATACAAGCTATAGATCATTTAGAAAAAAAATTAGGTCTGCAACAACCTAACCTAACAAGAAATGATAGAATGCAAGAAAGTCTAGAAACCTAGGAAGAAATCAGATAAAATTTGATGTACAATTATATCGGTTTCATCAATTAAGGCTAACTATGATCAATGTTTAATACCTTCTTGTTGCAGGAAAAACAAAATTCAATGCCAGGACCAACTAGAAAGACTTCACATGTACTTAGCATGAAGATCATTGACATACTCCAAACCCTCGCCGCCTCGAAGGGTAACAGGCCTTCGCATTTAAATCAGCATGGCACCCCAGGAAGAAAAATAAAATTAGGATGATCGCTCATATCTTTGCATCAATTTTCTACATACAACTATCCTAGAAAAAAACAATTTGCAACAACCCATCTGTTGCATACGGCTTACTACAAAAAACCCTGGCAAAAAACCCTGCAGAGATATTTAAAATCAGGCGCAACGGCTAGCAAGAAAACTTTAAAACATGACCGTTGATCTTATGTTTTCTTGGTAGATCAAGAGGCTCATATTATTCATCATAATAGTCACCTAAACCTTTTGAAAAGTCTTCACCACATCATCAGTCGACAACCAATCAGAAATGAACATGACAACACGAACTGACAGCAGGCCCATGGTCTTTCTTTACCTTTCCATCGGACGGCTGTCGCAATGTCATGAAGACTAATCTTCAAACACTTTCCCTTAGCAGCATCATGATAGCTGTCAAATCCTTTGACAACTATCATCATTTTAATACACTGAATACCTCAGCCCCACTGACAACTACCATGTCAAAATCACCCTTGGACAATTAGAGATGAACACCTCTGCAACATCTGACACATGGAGCCACCTGGACCCACTACATGCCTTACAAGAAAATCCAATGGCTGTCACAAAGTCATGAAAGATAACCATCATGCATCTTTACCATGTGGTATCATGACAACCATAGATTCTGATCACACTTTAACTACTTCCAAACTGAGACCACCAGACAAAACACTAACTGCCCGCCAGGTCGCTGAAGGCTAAGGAATTAACCACCAAAATTGAGAGACCCTGTGAATACACAGTCGCCTAATCACCGAATGAAAAGCTTAGCCACCCAGGGAAATGGAGATCAAGCGACTAAACAACTAGGAAAAGCTGGGCCCCACATAGTCATAGCAGCGCACATAAGAAATGCTGATGTTAGAGAATAACTGCGAAAAGGACACAAGGTAGAAAACATCTAGGGTTTTATGCTTTAGATAATTTTTGAAACCCTGCGACATGAAAAAATAGGCCATATGCAGACCTTATAACTTGAATATCTCCCTAGTTTTTATGATTTAGCACATGCGATCAAAATTGGAGCATGGTGACAACATGGATAACCACTGGTTAAGAGTACAAGCCATGAAACATTAGAAATCTAGCGCACAGGTCAAAACTGTATCATAGCTAGGGCATGGCAGCTCACTTGGATTTTTTGCATATTGGTCCATGCAACCTGGACTGAAGCATGATGACATGAAAGAAAACCACTAGCTAAGAGCGTAAGCCATAAAACACTGTAAAACTTCTTCGCACATTTAAAACAGGCTTGCAGGCAAGGCAAGGAAACTTTCTGGAAAACTGCAAGGATAAGACCAATTTCATAGGATTTTTATATTGACGGGAAATTGGTCTAACAATGGCTCTGTTTGGGGATGATGGGTAACTTGTGCCCATGCAAGAATTCAAAATTTCTAGAGGAAGAAGACCACCCATAGGAGAAAAATAGGGAAACCCTTATAAAAAATAGCAAATGAAACATGAAATCAGGAAAGGAAAACACACAACAAAAAGGAAAATATTTACATAATTTACAAGATTGAAACTTACTTGGTGGCCCCGGGCCACCAAGAGAAAATCAGAGACCCTCTTGAATCATCATCCACATATACAACCAAACACCTGAAACTATCATAATTATTCTGTTGCCAACATATGTGAACATCCATGGGCTGAAGTATAAAGTTGTATTTGTTACTACCCATGCTCTTCCAGTCACAACCACCATCATGCTCATACTCCAAAAAGTATGGAGCATCATCTACCTCTTCTTGTGGACTGGAAACAAAAAACTTATCTAGTAATGCATCAAAAAATAAAGCATAGTGATCATCATGCATTACCACAAAATTACCTGGCTGAAAAGGATTTGGATCCTCAGATTCACCTTCATGAATTACCTCAGCCATTGAGCAACCTGGTTCCTCTATGATGTTTTCATGAACTGGATCATGAACCAAGTGAAGGTTACTTGAAAAAACATTGTGACAGTGGGACAATTGATATGCAACATCATTTTTATCAAAATAATTTATGTCCCAACCATTGAAGACAAAGTCCTCAACACTATCACATTCACTATCATATTCATCAAAAGAAGGAAAAGGATATGAGAAAGAAACTTTTTCATCAATGGGATCTTTATGACAGGAAAACACACTGTCATTTCCTTCAATCTCTTCTTTTGCAGAGTCACTACAGGAGGGGGGCTCTGATAACCATGGGTCATCTTGATCACTTCGAACACTGACATTGTTATCAGTGTCAAAGGATATGTCAAAGGGGAGCTGCAAATCAAAATCCATTACAGGTGCATACCTTCAAAATTCATCAGCCAAGAGTGCTGATATCTTTTCACTGCTCAATGGACTTTGGCCCTCATTTTCATCTTCATTAGCCTCACCCTTAGTGCTGCAAACATCATCCCTATCCGAAACAAGCATAGACATCTCTGGCCTCAAATCATCTTGTGCAAAGAAAACTATGTAGGAATCATCACATGCATCATATTCCGTTTCTTTCCCTTCACACAAAACATCATCACACCGGGACAAAGAGGAATCCATCTCATGCTGACAAGAAGAAAAATCTGCAAACAAACTAGAAATATTATCAACCTCAGATTCATCTTCAGCACTCTCATATGCACTGACCTCAATATCAACTTCATAGTCAACACTTTCTGAATAATGAGAATCAACATCAGAATCACTGACTTCTTCATGATCAACATAAAGAGCCGCCAGTGCATGCAATCTCTTGTCCTCCTCTAACTGCCATATCTTGACACTTCTCTCTGTAATTTCCCTCTTGAGATCAACAATTTCAATGAGCAGATTTTCATAATCATTATCATGGATAGTGGGATCAACAAAGACACTAATGTCTTGCATCTGATCCTCATACCCACCCATGTCAGCTCTTTCATCAAAATTTTCAATGAATGTTGCTCTTAATATATCCCAAGAAGGGATTGAGCATGAAGGCAAGGACAAGAACCAATCCCTTGCACCATCAGAAAATGTCTGCACAAGTAACCTCATGGCAACATCTTCATGCTCAATCTCCATTGTACCAAAAAGACCCATAAGATCATATATATGCTGGCTTTCCAAGATAGATCCACCAGCCACGAATCTAGGCAAGCACCTTACATCCTCAGTAGAAAACTCATTTGGGGCACCTTCAATGCCATCAAAACAAAAAAGGCCTATATTCCTCCATAAGGAACTACCCACTAATACTCATCCCTTTATGTAGTGTTGAACACTTGATAGGGAAACATTTCCTTCACAAACAAACTAATTTTCATAGGAGAAGGTATATGAAAACCAAACTACCTAGAAGTTCTGCAGCAGAAACTCAACTTGTTGACTGGAAGCAGGGCAGATCTAGAGCTCACCTATAGCTCCATCAAGTTCTTTACTGTGTAGAGTCGCCACCTCCTTGAAGAGGAAAATATTTTACTTGTTCTTGTATCTCTTCCAACCAACCAAAACTTCATCAGGTACACACTGTTTATCAGGGACTGCACTATTCAAATAGAGAACTCAAAGTCACCACTCAACACGTAGTGAGAAGATTTTAGCAAATGCTTTTTTGTTTATTTGACTCTATATTCTTAACCAAGACTTTGGGATGATCCAGCCAAGAAAGGAAACTTGTTGTCTTTTACTTCTTCCCTAGCAGAGTCACCATTTTTTTGGTGACTCGAATGGGCCAAATCAATCTGGGTAATAAGATATTGAAAGTTTATAATATAACCAGAGATTCTCAAAAAATTTATTTCTTTGATATGTTCTCCCTAGAAGAGTTTCCATTTTGTTGGTTCCCACTTTTTCCCCCACTGTTAGGTTTACACTATGATGACAAACTGGTTAGTAATCGCTCCAAAGTCTGACAGGAAAAAGTGCTAATTAATGAGGATTGAAAAGAATCCTCCTTCTTCGAGCTCCACATCACTCAGGAGGGTATTGCCTCTTCTGCACACACATGAACCTTGTGTCAAACTATAGGCCTGCATGTAACTGACTGTGGAATAGCTTTCAGATCCTTATAGGTATCCTATACCCCAATGAAACCAAAACCTTATGCAATAGTCCTACTTGCATGGAATGAATCTAAAAACTAGAGACCTACTACTACTACCAACATGAAAGGAAAGGTGTTTCATGAATGATTTTATGTTGGGTTGAATGGACCCTTGAAATACCCCAAGTCTCTCATAGACCAGTGCCTTATCCAATAGGTAGCAGAGTCAAATACCTCACTGCAACAAAGCTATGAAATAAGAAGACAACACATTCAAGTATGTTGATGCCTTACACCAATCATATACCACTGATCAGATCTCACTTCAACAATCCACCTGTATACCCAGATATGCTATCACCTATTCAAAGAACTTTAACCCTCCCCTTAGAAGAGACCTAAGAATCAAGCAATACATTAATCAGTATCCACTGAAGGACAAACATGGAATACCCTTGATACCACAACTCATACACATCTGAAAACCAGTCCCAAACTTAGTTGCTTCTGTGAAAACAACTCTATTGTAGACACCTTGGAAATATAATAGAAAGACTACAACACTCTTGATGCTATAATCAATAAGTTCAAAACTCAAATGGAGACAATTTGATAGCAATACAAATGTATTGAAATCTCATATATAAGACAACTGTTACAATTTATATCATATTCTCAAAGCCATAAAGGAAAGAGGGAACACCCTATATGCAGAGAAGAAGGAAATATTTACAAGGAAAAACATTCATGGAACCAGAAGATTGGAACCCCTTCAGATTACCAAAAATTGGACCCCTTCCAAATGATCTTGAAAGTCCTTTTATAAGAACAAGGACTACAACAAGCTATGGATCATTTAGAATTTTTTTTAGGTCTACAACAACCTAACCTAACAAGAAATGATAGAATGCAAGAAAGCCTAGAAACCTAGGAAGAAATTAGATAAAATTTGATGTACAATTATATCGGTTTCATCAATCAAGGCTAACTATGATCAATGTTTAATACCTTCTTGTTGCAGGAAAAACAAACTTCAATGCCAGGACCAACTAGAAAGACTTCGCATGTACTTAGCATGAAGATCACTGACATACTCCAAACCCTAGCTGCCTGCGAAGGGTAACAAGCCTTCACATTTAAATCAGCAATGGCACCCTAGGAAGCAAAATCAGATCAGGATGGCCACCCATATCTTCACATCAATTTTCTACCTGCAACTGTCCTAGAAAAAACAATTCTCAACAACCCATTTTTCACATATGACTTATTGTGCAAAAAACCTTGGCAAAAAACCTTGCAGAGATATTTAAAATCGGGCGCAACGGCTAGCAAGAAAACTTTAAAACATGGTCATCGATCTTATGTTTTCCCCGTAGATTGATGGCTCAAATTATTCATCACAATAGTCACCTGACCCCTTTGAAAAGTCTTCACCACATCATCAGTTAGCAACTAATCAAAAATGAACATGACAACATGAACTGACAGCGAGCCCATGGTCTTACTTTACCTTTCCATCAGATGACTATCGCAATGCCATGAAGACTAATCTTCGAACACTTTCCCTTAGTGGCATCACGATAGCCATCAGATCCTTTGACAACTGTCATCATTTTAATACACTGAAGACCTCAGCTCCACTAACAACTTCCATGTCAAAATCACCCTTGGCCAATCAGAGATGAACACCTCTGCAACATTTGACACGTGGACCCACCTACACCCACTGCATCTTTCACAAAGTCGTGAAAGATAACCATCGTGCATCTTTACCATGCGGTATCATGACAACCATAGATTTTGATCACACTTTAACTACTTCCAAACTGAGACCACCAGAAAAAATGCTAACCACCCGCTAGGTCGCTGAAGGCTAAAGAATTAACTGCCAAAATTGAGAGACCCCACAAACACACAGTCGCCCAATCACCGAATGAAAAGCTTAGCTACCCAAGGAAATGGAGATCAAGTGACTGAACAACCAGGAAAAGTTGGGCCCCACAAGTCACAATATTGCACATTAGAAATGCTAACGTCAGAGAATAGCTGTGAAAAGGACACAAGGTCAAAAACATCCAGGGTTTTATACTTTAGACAATTTTTGAAACCCTGCGACATGAAAACACAGGCCATATGCAGACCTTATAACTTGAATATCTCCTTGGTTTTTATGATTTAGCACATGCGATCAAAACTGGAGCATGGTGACAACATGGATAACCACTGGTTAAGAGTGTAAGCCATGAAACATTAGAAATTTAGCATGCAAGTCAAAACTGTATCATAGCTAGGGCATGGCAGCTCACTTGGATTTTCTGCATATTGGGGCATGCAACCTGGAATGAAGCTTGATGACATGAAAGACAACCACTGGCTAAAAGCACAAGCCATAAAACACTATAAAACTTCTTCGCACATCTAAAATAGGCTTGCAGGCAAGGCAAGGCAACTTTCTAGAAAACTGCAAGGATAAGACCGATTTCATAGGATTTTTATATTGACAGGAAATTGGTCTAACAATAGGAGAGGTTGGAAGGTGTGGGGATATGTCACCATTTTGGGAGATGTGGGAGGGGACAAATGTGTAAGAAGGAGATGAAGTGTGTAAGGGATGTGTAAGAGCATTTAAGGTTGACATAAGGTGAAGGAATTGGGGGATGTGAGGATGTGACATGAGATTTGACTTGGGTTGGGTTAGGATTTCTTAATCCATGGATTATGTTTGTGCAAATCTTTAGGAGGTGATTAGGCTTGGATTAGGAGGCAAGTGGGAGAATTAGGAGGATGTGATGGGAGGAGAGAGAATGAGTGGGGGTTTGGATTAGCTAATCATAGGTGATTAGCTAATTAAGGGTGATTAGTATGTGTTAATGGGTTGGGTTGAGTAGGAACTCAAGGTTAGGTTGTTGGGATGACTTTGGTTAGGGGTTAAAGTTAGGAGCCATGTGCTCAAATTGGATTAAATACATTATTTACTTCCAAATGGGGGGTAAAAGGGGATTTATGAATTAATTTAAATACATAATATCATTTATTTAAATTAATAGAGGAAAGGGATTTAATTAATTATCAGACTATGGGTTTGTCACTTAGATAATTAATTGGGCTATAGTTAATTAATTAAATTAATTAACTAAGGGATGACACAAATTAATTAAATAGATAATATTAAATTAATAAATGATTTAAGAGAGAACTAAATAAGATTACTTAATTTTGTAATCATGTTTAGGTGTCTACAAAAACATCATAAATGCACCAAAACAAGGAAAGTTTTCTACGACTTATCGCTTGTGGGTACCCCTGAGGTCGGTTGTGCAACCCACTCATCTTGAATCTGTGTTTCTCAATAGGAACTCACCTATCTTCCATCGGAAGTTCTAAAATCACTCTGGAATCACTAGTAGAAAAAGGAGCAAATGATTTGAAAATGACCGTTTGCTTCATCTTACTTTAAGGACTATAGAAACTTGGGGTATAATTTACTTTACTTTACTTTACTTTACCAAGCTCATGGTGTTACTACCCCACAATTTTGCTACCTAATTTCAAAATTTAGACACTCCTTAGCAGGAACCCGACGGAAATAATATTACACAAAAAGTGCAACCCCGTATTTCTGCACCCCTCTTTTCTTCACTAACTAGGACCCTGTGGGACCACAGGGTAAATCTCAATTTCCAAAGATAATACAAAATTATTGCAAACATGGAAATAGTAGAAGGTCAATGGGATGAAGTAATCATGCAAACTAGATTTGTAGACTCCCTATCCTTTGAATTCACGGAAGAAAAAAATAAAAATCCAACCACTAACTTATCCCGTTTACCTAGGTAATTTTACAATTTCTATCAAGGAATGGCCAAAATTTAGAAATCCTAACATTAGGCTTGAGAATAGGTTCACTTGTTTGGTTCTCTATTAAAGGTGTTGAACAAACTCTTGGTTCTGAGAGTGGGAATGAATCAACATAAACCAAAATTACACTTACTAACTTCAATAATCACCACATAAAACAATAAGAAAGTAATGACTAGAACTAGAAACACAAGGACACCTATATTTTATATATGGAAAACCCAAACTAGGAAAAATCATGGTGATAAATTACCCACAAATAATAATTCATTGGTGTATATAGTCTAATTACAAAATATGGTAGGATCTCACTTCTTCAGACTTACAACTAGAGGCTCACTAGCAATACAAAAATGAATACAAATAGGAGCTCACTACTCTAGACTTGAAAATAGAGGCTCACTTCCAAAGTAGCAAGATAGAGAAACAAACTTGTGCACCCAAGACACACTATCACAGAGACAAGGAACATACAAATATTTACAGGACAAAGAGTGATTTTCCTTATAATGCAGCTAATTTGTACAATATCGTTAACCTTAGCAGCACATAGTTAGTGCATTTTCTTCTTTTCCACTATCACTAACTTCTTCTTAGCTGACAATAGATCTTAACTAGTTCACACTCTTTTCACTTGATTTACATTTTGTGTTTTTCCAAAGCACAAATTGTACTTCTATAAAAGGAAGATCATTGGAGATTACAAAAAGGTCGGCCATGTCAAAGGGATATTACAAATTAAGTTACAAGTTGGCTGAGGCATTAGAAAAATTCAACAAGGTCCTATTTTAGAAGCATCCAGATTAAAATATAGATTAGGCCTAACTAGATAAGAGATAAATATTAAATGCATAGGTTACATATAGCAAAAACCCATCTAGATAAGAGATAATCATTAAATGTGTAACCCAGGCATAAAACAAAAAGCATGATCCACTCCTGGAGAGAGAGAGAGAGAGAGAGAGAGAGAGAGAGAGATGCTATACATATCCTAAGGCTAGATCAATAATTATCGAAATAACTTTACTATCTCAAACATGTAGAAACACACTAGCCAAAGAATCACTTAACATGCTAGCTCTATCTAAACCTCCACACACCATGGTGACATCCACATGACACATCAGAATTAGTAGCATGTACCAATAGTCCACATAAAAAAATTTCTCAACATACTTTTGGACCAAGAATACAACTGAAAAGAACTACAACATTGAATGACACAATTCTTAGATCACTAGGAACAATTTCTGGATCACTTGATAATTCCACAACCAAGACCAAAATCGAAATCTAAATCCATCAACATAAGTATCAAAACACCTTCAACATAGATTTCTAGAGCACAAACCTTCTGAAAAGCACAACTGAAACACTATTAATTGCATCTCTAAAATTATATTTCTCTTTTCATTGAACAACTAGACATATGGACCACATAGACTTTCAAATATAGGAGTATAACATTGAAGAAATAATAAAAAAATATTCACATGATCACAAGATACATATATGTCTTCCACTATTATATAGGTTCAGTACATAAACTTACTTCACTAAGTAGTAGACTTCTAGAACACAATGTTTGAGAAACCACAAACATTTTAAAAACACAATGTTTAACATTAATGAAAACAAACAACCAAACATATATTTCCAATAATCTCCCCTTGTTTCATTGATGGAAAATAGTCACCAAAAATGTTTTGAAAAAAATATCAATTACCCCCCTTACTAAAACAAACAAAGCAATCCTAAACAAATCAACATTTTCCTTATCTTTCTTCCCCTTTACCATCAAGGACAAAGTAAAAGGATATATTCATCACTTCAAAACTCTGATAATCAAACACTAGCACCAGTCTAGATAAAAAATGTTAGAAAGATCCCCTTGAAATATGTACCAACCTAATACACTAAGCTAGATGAAAGAGGGGAAACAACCCCAAGCACTTCCTAGAGAAACTCAAAATAATTTTGATCATATGATGGAGCATATCTCTAGCAATCTTTGGTGTAATATAAACCTTTTCATGTGAAATATAAAATTCATATAAAAGGATGAGAAAATAAACTTTCTCCTCACCAATGGTAGCCAGAACATTAACATCTTATTCTACTTCCTTATTGTTGCTTGAAGTAATTTTAGACTTTATATTCTCTATATAGAAGCAACTCTTAGTTTCCTTAAACTAGTTAGCAACCTTAGAAGAAACATTGTCCCACAAAGTTATCCTATCAAGGAAACTTTTACAATTCAAGGTACTATTATCCAAGTCATTCAAATGTATTTTAATTTGTGAACCAAAAGACATATCATAACTCTAACCCACATTTGAACTCAAGTCGGAAAGAACAATCTCTTATACAACCAAATAAAAATTGAACTATTTATAGAACCAAATAGTAATCTTTTCAGACCACAAATTTTTTTTTTACCTTCATAAAAGTCTTCATGCCTTATTTCCATATTAAGAAGATACCCAACATCCAACCTTTAGGAGGAAAATAGATTCATATGAAAACTCCCCCTTAGACCCTTCAGTCTAAGTCATTTAAAAAAGGAGTAAAAACTATCTATAATGGATGTCAAAACACCATTAGAGAAACCTTCTATGTTCCATCCCTTTCGCATGTTTCTCTTGAGTTACCTAGTGAAAATCATATGAAGAGATATAGGGTGTTGAATTCCCACTATCTCACGATTCTTACCAACATCATCTTTACATCTGATTTTCTTTTATCTACAATCAATGTTGACTCCATGAGAACTTAACCAATCCATTCCAAGGACAACATCATATGATCCCAAAGGAATCACATGAAGGTCTATTATGGTGGTGGATTTACCTAGGTCTAACTCACACTTACACACTAGAGAGTTTATCGATATCCTTGTCCCAAAGGCTAACTCTACTTGCTAGCCAATGTCTTGCTTTGCTATTGCTATCTCGCATCTCTCTACTATAAAAGGAGATATAACATAATATGTAGCTCCTGAATTAAATAAAATAGAAAGAGAAATACCTCTAGTGACACCAGAAGTTTCTACCATAATACCCTGATGCTCCTCCTATCAATGGTCCACTATTGTAAATACCTTGTGAGATATGTCAGCATCCCCTATAGTAAACTCAGAAGCTGCAGGTCTCTACCTTGAAAATTGTGATGCAAACTAAGGTAAATTCATTTTAATGTGACCATATTTCCCACATGAGAAGCAACCATTGCCTCTACCATGAACTGTCCTAGTGGAGGGTGCACTAGACTACTAATAGATTCCTCTACTCACAACTAAATGTGTCCTATATACAGGTTGACTGTTCTGATTGTGTCTGTTGCACAAAAAGTTTAAAAAGTTCTTAGAGTGAGAACCATCATTCTATGTTGGAGGATTCATGCCCTTCTATTATTAATGAAAAAGTAGGGAGGGGGTTTCTTGAAGTTTCCTGCACCATGGTTCTTATCTCCTTTATAGCCTGAAGATGTAGGAACTCCAGTTTGAACCCCTATCTGTCCACCATGTCCTAGAGCCAAACTTTCCTCAACCAAAGTAGCCTTAATAACTGCTTCCTTGAGGCTCTTGGGTTTGAAAACCTTAACCCCTCTAATGATGCATCCATTGATTCCCCTGATGAAATGATGTAACATGAGTTATGAATAATCATTGAATCATGCATAGGGCCTGAGCTCAAAGAAACGTTGCTTGTACTCCTAAACAGACATGGACATTTGCCACATATTATGGAACTCATCTGCACATTGATGCTTCCACTGATAAGATAAGAAATGCTCATGAAAGTTTTGAAGGAAAATCTCCCAAGTGACAGACTCCATAGTAATTCCAAGCTTCTACTCCTTAATTTTCCATTGTGAAGTTGCAAAACCCTCTAGTCTCATAACAACACATCTTTCCTTAATATGGTGTCGAACACTTTCATGGTGAAACAATGATCCAAAGAAATGAGTCAAGTCTCTACCTAGAAACTGGTGCCAAGACCATTAAAAGGAGGTGGTCATGATCTCAGAAGGTCTCTCATATGATTGGCCTTTATGGCTCCCTAACTGAGGGTAGTGTCCCACCTTTTTGGGCTTCTAGATCTATGTCTCTCCTCATTATCAAAATGATGTGATGCTTCTTGATCATCCTTGATCTGCACAGGTAGGCACTCTAAAATAGTCTAGAGAGTCTACATAGAACTGAGTTCCCCTAAATCTCCATGGTACTCTCCACCATCCTCTTACCTACTCTCCTCAACTCTCTGACTAGCATGAGGGCTAGGAAGTCTGCTTCTTCCACGTCCCCTACTATGGCCTCCACTTTGGCCCCTAACTACAGATCTAGCCTTGGTGACCATATTTCCTACAACATACAATAAGAAGGATGAAATAATGACGACATGTAGAAATTGTAAAAATAATAGTCTGAAATACAAGAGTGTTATATTTCTAAGTTTTATCTTCAAGTTTTAACTGCTAGACAACTAATGGGTGTACAAAATTCCAAGAGCTCCCAGTGTTTTAAACATGGGCTGTAATACCAAGTGTAATGCCCTGCCATGGAACCCAAGAGATATTAACCTAAAACATGTTACTAAGTTTGTAGAATGATTTTTTCATAAGTTTTACAAACAATAATGAATGAACAAGTGGAAGAAAAATATAAAGCCCATAAGTCCGTAAACATAACCATAATCTCCATATTAGATTACACATCCCAAGGGTTCCTTGATGTAGAAACTATGCAAATACATTTACATTTATCCCCTAACTCAACTACATATTACATCATATTTACATCTGAATAATAAAGTATACATAATCATCAACATCCACTACACAAGTCATAGAGTATGTAGTTACAATAAAATACAAAGTACAAAATAGAGAAGTACAAGAACAAGAATAAGTCTCCAAGAAGATAGGAAAAGAAGTAATTGCAACCAAGATCATCCAGCACTGGAACAAGGACATCGAAGTCTCAAATGGTAAAATAATCACTACCTCCCAACCTCTTGGAAACCTGTGGTTCCACTCCCACCGTGCTGAGGATATAACATCAAATCCCACTCGGATAACAATACCAATCAAATCAGATAACTAAGAAGGGATCCTAGAAGCTCATATCTCAAAGGTACAACTCATAAGTCAAAGCTACACATACTAACCTAGAGGAAACCAACGCATGTAGGAAACCTAGAATGAAATTAGTGAAGTGTCATCACATATGTCAACACCTTGGAATGATCTCACTGGAATCAGACTTCCAAGTGTGATCATATGCAGAACTTGAAATCCTCTCATGAAGACAAGGATAATTGATCATCCTAGACTCACCATCCTACTAGATGGGCAAGCATCTTCTCCCACTCTCATCCTTAGCCTATACTAGCACTTAAGGCATGGGTGAGGAACGATTATCTTATTAATTCATTTTAACCTCATTTAGTTTTATATTATCACTTTATTAAGTAACCTACTAAGGATACCTAGGTAGGCACTTCCAAGCTTTAGCACCTCCAAAGTAAGACACTTCCCCTTTAATACCTAGATAACCTACCCTAGATTTACAATCTCAAAATCATGACTCAAGGTCAACATAATACATAATTTCCAAATCTGGTTCCAAAGAATAATAGGAACACACAACAATAATTTTCATCATAGAATCAAATTCATAAGGTTGGGTCTCAATATGATCAACTGCCATTTAAGTATGCAAGGAAACAAAGCAACCATAATATCTCTAACCCCGCCTCTGGTAATAATCTTATTAGGCTAACGTAGATAGATTCCCCTCTAACCCAAACATAGAAGGAATAAAATTGACAAACAATAGAATTTAATAAAATAAACTAATTTGTAAAATTCTATCACGAAATTAATCTGTTAATAATCACTAATAAACTATAATTACATTTAACCAATTTAATTATAACCCTAACAAATCAATTTATTATGATAATAGAATAAATTGAGTTTAGGAATTAAAATTACTAAAACACTTTAATTTCATAGTCTAATTAATAAAATAAATAAAGTTACCTATCATGCCCTACATACCCATCCCTACAATTTTGTTTGGAAAAATGTTGGGTCCCCTTTTCTTTTCATGCTTGTCTTTGTTTACTGCATGTCATTGTTTTGCTTCCTTCATCTTTTGTTCACTTTTCGGGAGTCTTCTCTCGGGGTTCTAGTTTGTCGGTTGCCAAAGAATTCCAGACCCCGGGGCTCTAGCGGTGTCACTTATGTTTCCACAAATAAGTGAATGTCAGGAGCCACTGGGCCTGACATTTTGAATTTATCTGCCTCGCGATTCCAATAAATAATTAATGTGCTTACCTAGGCATTATAAAAGGCCTTTTACCCCTCATTTTTAGAATTACCCAAAGCATAATTACCTTCTCAGTGAAGTGCGAATTCTTCCCTTGAGCCCAAGTTTTTTGAGATAGTTCATGCATGTGTTGATGTTCGTACTTTTGTGTTTTGGAAGGTGATTTGAGCCTCTTAGCAAGTGGGTGGGTGAATGTTCTTGTCCTCTCTAGTGTTCTCTCATTCCAGGTAGGTTCTCTTTGTCTCCACTTCAACTTGTTTCATTTCTTTTGCTCTGTTTTGGTTTTGTTTTATTTTCATTTGCATTGCGCCAAAACGTATTGTAAATAGGGTTGGTGTGGGATGCTAGTGGGTTTGTTTGTTGGCCCATTCATTAGGTTTGTCCTTGTAAATTTCATGTAAATTTGTGTAAGCTGATGTGAAATAATGTAAATAGGTGCAACATGATATTGGTAGTTGTTTTCCTTGTAATTAGTTGTAAAGCTAGTGTAAATGCTCGTTGATAGTGTCTGGTCTTTATTCTTAGTGATGTAAATAAGCTTTGGCTCTGGTCAAACCAGTCTAGTGCGTGAGATGTTGAGTGTTGAATTGTGCCACGATTCTAGTGTAGTATAATTGGGGTTATATAAATATGGTGTAGGTTCCCCTGTAGGGACTTGTGTAGTTTCTGGCCTATGCCTAGTATGAATCTATGTATAAACTATCCTGACCATACCATGTGGAGAGTTTTGAATAATAGGTGTGAAGAGTTGAGTTTCGAATTCTTTATGAGGCTTGTTAGGTCATGTTTGAACAACAAACTAGTTTCTTAATCTCAAGACCAACCATTGTAAGTGTCATCTCGTCATTAGGGAGAGCCACATCAATTCATAGGAAATCACCACAATCACCCATTCAAGTCCTAATGGTAGGGTGAATCCTAATGGAAGGGTGACTGGATCTCTATAGTTGCAACCTCATCCCCTATCACATTCACCTTGATGAGAGTACTGACTTCCCATGAATTTGCATTTAAAATATATCCTAGCTGACTAATTTATACCACTACTGTCATGCCAGTTGTTAATTATAATGCCATAACTTTGCATGCATAGGCATACACATATCCAACTTGGAAATGACTTGTCACTAAAGAAAATGTCACATCAATTAGCTATTGTACTTTCCATCATTTCAGGATCAGGATGTTCGGACTTCCAAAGTCTAGACTTTTGTTAACATTTTTATGTCAGTCTAACGATCATCCAGTCTTGCAGGAAATAGGTTGAAAAGATGACAGTAGTAGGATCTCCTCCTAGAAGCCTAGAGCTCCCAAGCTCATTCTTTGGCCTGGCTAGGAAGTCCAAAGCAGAGAGGGTTTTGGAAAAGCTCCTGTTGGTAATGAAATATAAGAAGGAAGGGGTAGTTCACGGGTCTCAGATGGAAACTACACTTCGAGAGGTTCCAGGCACTGATTTTGGCACCTAGGCTGAATTGAGAGGCCTACAATAGATAGTATATCAGTTAAAAAGGGAAAATGACCCATTGTCAATCAATCTATCCACCTTTGGGATCGTGTAAGATGCATGTTTCCTGCACTCCATGTAGGTTCCAAAATTAATATTTCTCATGGCCAAGAGTTATAATGTGGCCATTAGAGATGTCATGTTATCTAGTGGGGTTCCCATTTCCTCCTTGGATCATGATATTATCATCACAATCTGGAGGATCCCTCACATCAAGGATGCAATCATCATGACTAGGGCTTCTTCTCTGGAGCAGTTCATAAAGGCACAAGATGCAGCCCGGTGCCATTTGAATACAACATGGTTACAAACTCCTCGTCGGGACTACAAGAAAATGAATATGGATATTCCCCTCTTCAATTTCAAGGATCTGATCCAGACCACAATCATTTAGCTGTGCAAGATTTTTTGGGAGCCTCACACCAAAGAATTCTCTCCATGGATGTACTACTTCTTGTACTACATGACCACCAACAAGCAATGCTTTGGTTGGGTTGCTATCATCTCCAACCACCTAGATGCACAAATGAGGAGGGTGGAAGGAGATAATAAGTTTTGCATGACTTCCTTCATCTTGTAGTCATTGGCCTAACGGTTTAGAGGAGTCCAAAGATTGAGCACAATTGGTGTCCTTAGGATACAAAGTGGATAGTCTCCCCCCTTGGGATCATTTTCCTCAGATTTGGTGGACAAGTGTTTCCAAAAATTTTGTAGGGTTAATGATGCCTTGGTATATAATGATCTATTAAGGCGCTGACTGGGATGTAGGTTTCAGATTGTCTCAGGAGGCAATAGCCATGATCACCCCATGGGAGTGTTATTTTATTCAATTTTCATAGTTCACCTACATCCAAGTCATCGGGTTCTCTGGAGAACCATTTTTGTTGCCAAAACACTATGGAGACAAGGTTATTTTGCTAGAATTTTGTCGACAAGTCCTGCAGGTGCACACCCTATTGGTGACCAAGAAGATTATTTCCATCTCATTCTCTGTCACTTGCAGGAGATACACCTACTCCCTCACCACTGCCAAGGAAGCATAAAATGAGTGAAAAAACTTGAATTTAGATAAATTTTCACTTAGGTTCCATGATTATGATCCATGTGACCACCTCAAGAAAGAAATGCCCCTGGGATCTCAACCCATGAGCCACATATAGAGGATTTTTGGGAAGACTACCGAGACAATTTTGAGGTTCAAAATAGGAAGTACATGAGGATTTCAATGGGTATGGTAGACCATTTAGGTCTCTGGACATTCGCTCTGAATTATTTAGATAAATGACCATTAGAGGAACCTGAGTTTAAAGAAGTCAAGATCGACAAGTCAGGTCTCCCTTAGTGGATTGGGATTCCCCAAAGATTTTGAGCATTAAGGCCATAACCAAGACAATAATTATGTGAAGTCACACCCATTTTGACAAAGTATTCCCAAGGAGTATCTTCTTAGACACGTACACTAGAGTAGTTGATGTCTGCAGACTCCAAACAAGGGAGCATACTTAGAGCCATGGAAAACAAAGGGTAGGTGATCAACCATCTAGCACAGTGCCAAAATTTTTGATGAGACAATTAGATCAATAGGTGGGAAAATCCTAGAAATTAGACGAGGTGTCAAAGTCTGGTTTACTTTTGTCCTTGGAGTTGTATCCTTAGGCTCCCAAACTGTGGGAGTTTCTATATCATTGATGGCTGCCCCATTTGGCATGCCAATTATGGAAGAAGGAGTTGAGGTAGAAATAACCACTTCTAGTGCACCCCTCAAGAGGAGGAAGAAGGAAAAAGCCAAAAGGCCATCTCCAAACCCAAGCCAGGTGCTTGAGAAAGAGGCCGAGGTCCATAAAA
Organism: Chamaecyparis obtusa; assembly: GCA_027943335.1. NCBI lineage: Eukaryota > Viridiplantae > Streptophyta > Pinopsida > Cupressales > Cupressaceae > Chamaecyparis > Chamaecyparis obtusa. The sequence goes on from BSBK01003918.1 coordinate 2,286,519, forward strand.
TCCCCTCTACCTTTGATACCAACAATGCTCTAGAGGATACACCAGAGATATCTCAGGCAAATGTCGATGACTTCTTCCACATCGATGAATAGGGAAGTCTGTACCATGTTGTATAAAAAGAAAGAATGACCAGAGAAATCCTGGAACCAGATACATATATTCTCCAAGAAGCCAAGGATATTGAAGAAACCTAGAAGAGCGCTCAAGAACAAGTTGAAGAGCTCTGGCTCCAAGAAGAAGAAGAGGAAAATATTGTTGAGGACACTCGCTTCCTAGCTGAAGAAACTACAAAAAGGAAAAGGCAAGAAGAGACCGTAAAGATGGTGGAAGAAGCAAGAAGGAAAGTAGAAGAAGAATAGGAAAAGGAAAAGAGTACTGAGATAAAAGAACAATCTCTAGCCTCTAAAGAAACTAGACCTCTAGAAACAATTGTACTGTGATGTCCCCTTCTAGCTAGCGACATCATGCTAGTAAGTGATTAGCCTATTAGTGGACCCTTATAGGCTAGTAGGCATGGATAGGGGGTCTTTTCAGGCACAATGAAGGTATGGTTTTTTGATGGTTTAGTAGTGGCAGAGCTTAGTGTTTTCAGTTGGCTTAAGCGATTTTTTTTGGCTCAGTTATATGGATTTTTCTATTTTTAGCAAAGGTTTCTATATTTGGGTTTATTTTTGAGCCATAGAGATGGACCCCTGCTATTTTTAGAAATATTATTTGATCACATGGGAAATTATTAAGCCAACTCCAATTCCATACGGTTTAGCCAGATTCTCATTTTTGAGGGAGTTATTCAATTTTCAGTGGTTATATATTTAAATTAAATAACAGAGGATTTAATATAAAGTTAAATTGACTTTATATTTAAATCACTTAAGTGATGGGTTTATAACACATCGAATGGGGTCAATTGAGTATTTAATTTTGGAGGTGAATTATTAAAATCTTTCCCTAAGTTTAATTCAATAAAATGTTAATGATTTTATTTAATGTTATTTCATTAAATAAAATCGCAACCTTGAAGAGGATTTTTGATTAGGGTTTTGGAGGCCTATATTTTCTTGGGAAATGAAGAATGAGCTATCCATTGTTATTTACAAATTTGATCATTGTTGGTTTTGAGCTCTGAGAAGGGTTTTTAGCTTTACCATTGGATAACGTAGTTCTTCTATGAGTCTCCATTTGAGTTGGTAAAATATCCACTAAATTTGGAATTTTAGAGAGTTTCATCTAGAGACTCTATTTGTGCTTCAGCAATATTAGTTTTAGTAGCAGGAAGAAGAAGATAGTATTTAATTGCAGCCTTATGGAGGAATAAGTCGTAGCCATTATCCTCTTTCAGATTTACAGCCACAACATTGTAGAGTTGAAATAAATAAGTTCTTGCAACAGCTGGTGTATTCTCCCAGGTTTTTTTATACATTTTGTAGTTGCCTTTGTTAATCATTTTCCAATAAAGGATTGTCTTGATTTCCTTTTGTATTTCATGTGGAAAATAAATAGAAGTTGCAACAATTAATTGAATAGTTTCAGAATTTTAGATTATTGCATATTTTCTTTTTTTAAATTTCTAAAACCGTTGAAAATCCCCAAAAATCATAAACTTTAAAACAAAAAATTGAGATAAACATCTACAGTAATTAAGGACCAATTTGGGGTTCTTACAGTGGTATCAGAGTGGTTTCCTGCCATCCTGTGAGGTTGCATGTCAGATTTTTCAGTTGCATAACAACTTTTTCAGTTGCATACCATTTTCAAGCAATACAAATTTTTGGGGTTTGATTTTAAAAAAATCTTTGAGCTCACACATTTGATTTTGAGTGACCTACACTCTTGTAGTTGTTTCAATTATGGAAAAGTCCAAGAAATCAATTAAACAGGAAAACTCATTGCATAGTATGATTATTTCCAAGTATTAGACAAATGCCATAATGAAAAAATTAGAGAAGATTAAGAAAAATAAAAAAAGAATAGATGAATTTCTTTCAAACCCGGCTACCATGGATAGTTTAGTACGACATATGACATCCATTTTTAAGGGGTCTACATCACAAAACAAAAAGGAAGAGAAACAAGAGGTCTCTACAGGTGGGACATCAAGGAATCTTTACAATGAACTTTCAGCAACTAGGGATCGACATGTAGCTGATCCATTGGAGATTAAAAATTAGGCTTACATTAAGGGAGATGTTGGGCACAAAACACTTCATGATGACTTATAGACTAGGAAGGAGTTAGTGATGTTCAAATATAAACCAGCTACATTCAATCAACCACATGAAGATAAAGTTTCTTGTGATGTTATTCATACTTACGAAAGTCTAATAGATGTCCAAGATCAGAAGGTGAGTTTTGAGGAGAATGTTGGTACTTTCAGCAATCCAGAAGTTGTTATCAGCCATGGTAACAATTCTGATTTTCATGACAGCAGTCCCTTGTTTGAGCATAATGATGTTGTTGATGACAGGGCCAGTGTGGAAGATGCAGTGGGTGTCTCCTTAAGTCTTGACTCACAAGATGGGAGTGTCACTTTTGAGGATTGCATAGAAAATATGAGTACTAATAATTCTAATTTTTATGACAGTAGTGAGTTATGTTTGCATCCACATGAGATAACAGAGGTTTTATAGGTGGATGATGTTGATACTCATGATTTGGGTACTACTGATGTAATTTATGAGGATGACTCATGCTTCAATGAGTCTGATTTTTCATATCAGACTTTAGAAAATGATTCAAAAATTTTATTTGTTGGTAATAGGTCCCAGGATTGTCCTTCAGAGGGACTTACAGTTAAATTGGAAGTGGGAGTGTGTGAGAAGACTGTTGTAGTGGCAACTTTCACTTTACCAGATAGGCCATTTGTTGAAGTGCCTAACACCAGTACCTCAGTTGTTGATGTGTGCGGAGATGATAGCACACATGATGTTGTTGATCATGAGATGAGCATGGAGGATACAACTTCCTATCACAGTGTGGATTGTGGGTCAGAGAGCTTACATGGGAGTTGGGGAGTTCAAAAACATCATTTGATCAGGCAATTGAAGGTGAGTGATAGTTAGATTGCTATAACTATTGAGCACTATGATGTTCCCCATCAGATGTTAGCCATATGTGGTTGGGGTACTCATATTTTGGATGAGCATGGTGATAATGACCTTTCCCTTGTACAGATTCATTCACTATGAGAAGCTGTAAGGATAATGAAATATAATTACTTGCAATTATTAGTTGACATGGATTACCTTCTTGAGTGTGGTTGCACTTGTTATGATGCATTGATGGGAAAGGAAGAAGAGGTAGTTGAACTCACTCATGGAGTCATAAGATTGAGGTGACTATAGAGATATTGGAGAGGACTCATCTGGATCTTTAGGAGTCACAGTTACAGTTAGATGATGTTATCATGGAGTTGATTCGAGTACAACTTTCATGAGCTATAGATTCAATTTAACTTCCTACAGTGGTTCTTAGTGATGAGTTGATATTCATAGGTTGTGAGGATGTAGCTACATCCATCACATATTTTGGTGCAATAGACTCAATTGGGATGAGTACTTTTGTTGAGAGTTGTAGAAAGCCTCTTGTTGTATCAGGTTCTCCAACGGTCAGCACGTTGTTAGATGATGTGGAACAAATTATTGATAGTTGTTGTGTGGCAGTGGTGGATTTATCAGAGAGTTGTGTGTTAGCAGAGGGAACTACTCCATCATTTGCATAGGGGGTTAGTACAGTGTCATCTGGTTGGGAGTATACCTCTCATGTTGATTTATTTCCCTCTCCCAAAAGTAGGTTAGTTACCTCATCTCTTGCAGTTGATGGTGATAGACAGCTTGTATCACAGGGTTCGAGTGATCAATTGCAGGTTTCAAAGGATAGGATTGATTTTGCATCATATCATTTCTATTGCACATATACATTTATTGAATACCTGCTTGAGAGTCCAGAGTTGCAAGAGGGACCATTTGGAGTCATTGAGGGTATTCTCATCCAAGGTTCTCAGGGGAATCGACAATTGGTGGGAGCAATTGTAGATACTTTGACTACAATGCTTCCTCACAGAGATTTCATGGTTGGGTTTGTAGAGAGAGATACCAATGATCATGCCCAATTAGTTATTTAGGGTCAAAGGTTGGTGCCACCTCCTGATTCTCAAGTTGTTAGTGATGAACCCTTGACCAAGATCAGAGAATTTTATCGAAACTATATAGTGAGGAGTGCTTATCATTTTTCTTTTGATCCACATGTAGAGGATTTGGCTATATGTCAATGTGGATTGGCTCTAGGATTATACCATCCTTTGTGGGATGGCTATTCACCATCTTTAGTAGATGGAATAGGTAGCTACAAGTTAGTGGGAAGCTAGTTGCAAAGTGATCATATCCATGATAGATTAGCAAAGTATGGAGATAGTGGTTGTGATATAGATACCTTTAGGAGTTCTTATCTCCATAGTATAGATGGATGTGAGTCTCACTTGCATTGGGACTCAGGTGGCAATAGGGTTAGCACTGCAGTTTCTGTGGGTCCTATTGGTTGGCTTCACCACTTTTGGTATGGTGAAGTTGGGATCAAAGTTAAACAACAAAAGTCTGAGGAAGTTCATTTTGGAAGACTTCCATATTGCTTATGGGATCCAGGGATTGTTCTAGCTAGTGGATTGCTTCTTCCTTTGGTTAGGGTTGACTTAGTTGTAGTATACAATGGTATTATGTTGATGCCACATGGTTTGTATGGAGTACTCTATAGAGTGAATTGGAATATTCAGTTGAGCATTGAGTGTAGAGTTTTGGATTCTTTAGGTGGATTTGGATTTTAGACAAGGCTTACAGTTGAGCATTGCAGCATGTTTAGTGTGCGGAGAGTATATTGGGTCATCCTTGGCCTTTGAACATATTTTGGTTTTGATGCACTATTCATGTGTGCAGGGGTTGGATAGTTGGCATGATGATTGTCCTTGCACAGTTGTGTTTGTGTTGGTGCTACAAGAGTTGATTTGAGATGTATGGGACATGATGCAGTTCATCTTTTGGACCTCTGGTGGAGTGGAGTTACATTGTAGTAGAGATTGCTTGAGGAAAAACAATTTCAGGAAGGGCAGACTGTGATGTCCCCTTCTAGCTAGCGACATCATGCTAGTAAGTGATTAGCCTATCAGTGGAACCTTGTAGGCTAGTAGGCATAGATAGGGGGTCTTTTCAGGCACAATGAAGGTATGGTTTTCTGATGGTTCAGTAGTGGTAGAGCTCAATGTTTTCAGTTGGCTTAAGCGATTGTTTTTGGCTCAGTTATATGGATTTTGCTATTTTTAGCAAAGGTTTCTATATTTGGGTTTATTTTTGAGCCATAGAGATGAACCCCTGCTATTTTTAGAAATATTATTTGATCACATGGGAAATTATTAGGCCAACTCCAGTTCCAGACGGTTTAGCCAGATTCTCATTTTTGAGGGAGTTATTCAATTTTTAGTGTTTATATATTTTAATTAAATAGCAGAGGATTTAATATAAAGTTAAATTGACTTTATATTTAAATCACTTAAGTGATGGGTTTATAACACATCGAATGGGGTCAATTGAGTATTTAATTTTGGAGGTGAATTATTAAAAGCTTTCCCTAAGTTTAATTCAATAAAATGTTAATGATTTTATTTAATGTTATTTCATTAAATAAAATCGCAACCTTGAAGAGGATTTTCGATTAGGGCTTTGGAGGCCTATATTTGCTTGGGAAATGAAGAATGAGCTATCCATTGTTATTTGCAAATTTGATCATTGTTGGTTTTGAGCTCTGAGAAGGGTTTTTAGCTTTACCATTGGAGAACATAGTTCTTCTATGAGTCTCCATTTGAGCTGGTGAAATATCTAGTGAATTTGGAATTTTAGAGAGTTTCATCCAAAGACTCTATTTGTGCTTCAACAGTATTAGTTTCAGTAGCAAGTTGAAGAAGATAGTATTTAATTCCAGCCTTATGGAGGAATAAGTCGTAGCCATTATCCTCTTTTAGATTTACAACCATAACATTGTAGAGTTGAAATAAATAAGTTCCTACAGTAGTTGGTGTATTCTCCCAGGTTTTTTATACATTTTGTAGTTGCCTTTTTTAATCATTTTCCAATAAAGGATTGTCTTGATTTCCTTTTGTATTTCATGTGGAAAATAAATAGAAGTTGCAACAGTTAATTGAATAGTTTCAGAATTTCAGATTATTGCATATTTTCTTTTTTAATTTCTAAAACCCTTGAAAATCTCCAAAAATCATAAACTTTCAAACAACAAATTGAGATAAACATCTGCAGAAGTTAAGGACCAATTTGAGGCTCTTACATGTACCCTTAGCAACCACCCCTCTGTCTCAAGAAAATGATACTCAAGGTAGGTTGCCTAGTGAAAGAGGTGAAGTAGAGGTACCCTTGGAATTCCAAGATGAGGAAGTTCACATTGAGCAAAGTCCTCTGACCACTCCACCTACAAAAGAAATCCCCGAAGAAAATACTGGGGGAGATGGAAATACAAAAAATAATCTTGACAATAATGTCAAAGAAGTTCCTACTGAAAAGTCAAAGCAGGTACTTATGGAGAATCTAATTCACCTTGAGACAATATTGGGTAACATCCAGGGCCCACCTCAATGGTTGATCAAATCGTAGAAGAGGAAAAGAATCATAGAAACATTTTCTCCTCTTTCACTAGCGAACATGATGGTAGAACAACAAGAACCCAGGAGATCAAAGAAGGCCCACACCCATTATAGAACTCAGAGGGCTCTCGATGGAAGCTTGGTAGGGTCAACTGTGGCCCTACCAAGAGATAGGGAAGAATCAAAATTTTCCATCAGAGATAATATAATGATCGAGATTCCCCTAGATCAATGAGACCGGAAAGGAGAGATTGACCTCCTCGATGACGCCAACTAGATCATCCATGAGAGATACAAGAAAGAGTATTAAAAGAAGAAAGAGCTTCAAGCATCTCAATCAAATCTCAGGAAGATCTTAATGGAATTAGCGTCTCCACTCTCCTCTGTAGCACTGGAGGCCTCCACCTCTAGAACACCACTCCCTTAGGATAACATGGAAGTACTTTGGGTCATGAAGATGAAAGCGCTGGTGGTAGACGAGTGGATAGTAGAATAATTGAGGAATTTAGGAGGTTTTTGACTGAGTCCCTCTCAGAACTATATGAAGCCCATTATATTATGGGTTATATTTACCATATTGTTTCTACATAGAAGGCCCAAGGAGAAAAGAATGAGGAATGGAAAGAGCACCTCGAGGAAATTTTAAACCTAGGAGAGGAAAAATTGGAAGAGAGAGGCATCCTAGGAAATAAATCATGCCAATTCCTGAAGACATGGTACTCCAGGCTTGCATTCAAAATCAAGACAGACAAGCAACTAGTTAAGGTATTAGAAGATCACAGGGCTGGAATCCAAGATCTGATGGATCAATTCCTTGCATTCATTTTATAGGAAACATCAATAAATTTGGTCCTCCCAGGCACCGACACCCCCATAGACATTGTGTTGAATAAATTTCATGAGCTGGATGAGGTACAATTCTAGATCTTGGGAGATTTTGATAGCTCAATCCTGGGGGAGCTCTCCCAACTGATGTTCAAAGATCATGAGGCTACTAGAAGTGCTTCTGAATTAAAAGGTAAAGTTGAGGATGCTAGAGATCATTTTGAGGAAGCCACTGGTATCATGGATTGTTTGAAGGAGGTGGATGAGGAAAGCGTGATGAAAGTATTGGAGGCTTTCCAAAGATTTAAGGAGTCTTAAGTTCTCTGGGTTTTGAGAATTTCTTCCTCTGAACCCGCATTTTTTTCTTCATTATTCTTTGAGTGTAAGCTCCAAAAGTCCGGAGTTCCATACTTCATAGTTTTGTATTCTTTATGGTGGTCTGGGTTGATGACTTCTCTAGAGTTGACTGATCATTGTCCTTAATTGATTTCCATAAATATTGTTAGAGACTAGAGGGTCGTACACACTACCTCAGTTCCCAAGGTGTCACTCTTGCATTTATAGTTGAATAGATAGAAAGAGGACATGGAGACGTGGAGCTACCACTACATTTATGGAGTGCACTGCTCAAGGAAACTAGACAAAGCAAGTTACCTTCACACACTTGATGGTGTCTCCAAAGAGACTTTTTTAGACTTATTTATTCCTATTTTACCTCCCCTCTCTCTTTTTTTCCCTGTTTGTATATTGTACCATGATGTGACATATCTAGTAGTGCAAGTAGTACCGACTATAAATATTGTAATTTATAGGGATAAGTAGTTTGCATGTCCAAATGTAGATCATAGAATGTCTATAAATAAGAATTTTGATGCCAAACCAAGGGTCGGAAAATTTGATGATTTTGTTGTCCATATGATAGTTTCTCAGAGTTTAGTAGTTATTTTCTTTCAGTATAGTAGATATTATCAATAGATTAATGCTCCCCAGGAGCCATGAATGTATCCAGTGATGTTGGCCCCTTTTTAAGCCGATGAAGAAATAAAGATTTCTCTTCCTTCCATGTTTTGTTGTACTCTTCATTTCAAAATTAGTGAATTTATTTCATGTTGTATGCTTCCTTACGTCCTTGCTTAAAGTTATTTGGTAGTTATTTGAAATGCTTATGCTTTCATTACTAATGTATGCTTCGGTTGATGATTGAACGTATGCTTAGTATAGTTACTGGTTCTTCATTTGAACATTGTAGATGTAAGGATGTTTATAATATGACTATAAGTAGATTCATTTACTAACCCTGGCTTATCTTTTGTATTTTTTTTGTCTGAGCTAACAACTACTTGCAGGAAACCTTGACCTCCTTGAACTTCTGAAACTAGTGAGTATAAACTAGCAGCCCCTTTAATATAAAATAGTCATTTATCCAACTGAACCCTTCCTCACCGTCGTGAACCAACTACCAAATGCTTGGAGGCTAGGAGCATTTACTCTCCAGTAAACCTCTTCAGGTGAAGTTGGTTGGTACTTCAATATTCGGTGACAACTATCTCCCTGTTGGTTAGGTTGTCACAAAGTCTCGTCAACATTACCCAATTTCACTTAGAAATAAACATGCATTTTAGTTCCCTCAATTAACTAACAAAAATAAATTATTTAAATAATTAGCTCAATTTAATTAAGAGAACACCATGCCCAAATAGACTATACACAAATACTAAAATGTATATATATACATATTTTAACCATATAAATATATGTATATATAATAAACTATTAATTAATATTTTAAATAAAATAACCTTTATTTAATTATATTTTCTTTTAATTTATTTTGTTATTTTTATTTTACTATGTTACTATTTTTTTAATATTTTATTATTTAATATTTTTAAAATTAAATATTTAAGAAAAAAAATCTTAAAAAAAAAAGAGAAAGCATCTTTATGGGGGGGACCCACTCGCCCCACCCTTGGTTGCTGTCACGGTAGCCTAGGCATGTCGTGTGACAGTCTAAGGATTGTCAACGACAACCTTAAGGTTGTTGCGATAGCTCTTGGAGCTGTCGTGAGGGGGGTTGGGGGATGGCCCCCGCCTCCCCTTCTAAAATATTTTATTATTATTATTTTATTTTAAATTTTTTTTTCTAAATTTTTATTTTATAATTACTTCGCCAGTAATTTATTGTTCCTAAAACAACGAGCATAAATATTTTTTTATTTTTTATTTTAAAAAAAATTTGAAAATAATGAGATGGGTACAATATATATTATATGTGTATATATATACAATATGTATACACATATACATAAATATATTTTTTATACAAAGGTTAAATTTTTGATCGAATAAGAAACAGATATAAACATATTCTCCCTTTTTTAAAATAGAAAAATTGAAAGCCTCAGATGCATAAATTAATCTAGGTATTTTCTAAATTTATTTTCTAAGGTTTTAATTGATCATTTATTTATAACCCTATACAGATCTGAATTCTCCCTACAAAATTATTGTAAAATTCAAACTAGGGTGTACAGACAAAGTTTTCTTTCACAAAATTTGCAACAATCAATATCCTAAATTCTAATAATTCTATTAATTCAAAACCCTAATTGAATTCAAGCAAAATTGAATCAAGACTTGCATGCACACTCACCCATTTTCCTACAACCATTTTTTTTTCAGAATTCTAACATGGAAAGAATCATAAACAACCAAATTATCCAGATCTAACAGGTACAAAGAAGACACTCATTTCAGAAGTAACAAAAATACAATCACAAGGGTTTCTAAATCCTACCTCCAACCACCAAATGAATTGAATAAGGTAAAATAGTAGTATGTGTGTAGAATGAATAGTATGATATGAAAAAGGGGAAATATAAGATCTACTACTAAATCCAAATTCCCAAGGGAGAGATCTAAATTGATCAACCAAAAAGGTTAATGCACAATTGAATCAATCTATGGAGAATATGAATGAAGGAGAAAACCTTATATTTCGCTATGAAGAGTATATGCTTGAAATCTAAAATAAATGAAAGGCAAATAATAACCTCAAAATAGGGCAGATCTAGAAAATGTTGATTTCTAATGTCTGTGCACAGTTTTGAGCAATTTTACAACCTGTTTCGGACTGGAAATGTCGAGACGGAGAAAACCTAGAAAACTCTTGTCTTTCTGGCAGCAAGTAGTCTTTGACCCCGATAAAAGGTCAAAGACTATTTTGGAATTCTAAAGGTCATCTTTGATTTTGTTTGCGGATCTCAGAAGTTCGCCAAAAAGGGTATCCAAATCCAAGCTCAAATCTGCAGTCCTGCACCTGCACCTGCAAGAAAAAGAGGGTTTTTGTTGTTTGGATGGGGGGTTTGCCTTGGTCAAACCCCAATTTAGGAATTAACCTTGAAATTGAATTAAAATTATTATGTGCATAAACAAAGTAAATGAAACAATTCACCTTGCTTATGTTGAAGTCCTTGTGGAGGATTTGAATCCTTGAATCCACAAGTAGGGATGCTCTAAATGTATGTAGGAATGAATGTAGGATGTCTCAAATCAATGGCATTTGATCTTCAACACCAATCTTGAATGGATATTTTCATATGAGGAGGCTTGGATGAATGTGGATGGAGAAATCTTCAAGGGGGCTCCAAAGAGATTGAATCCTTCAATGGCTAACAATGGATCTCCTTGATGAATATTTGAATGCTTGAACACTTGAATGCTAAACTTGAGGATGAATTCTTTCTTTCTTTCTTTCCTTCTCCTTCTTGATTGATTTCACTTGAGAGATTACTTTATAATGGATGCTTGATTTCAAAAAGTGATGGAGAAAACTTGATTGAGAGATGGATTGAAATGAGAGAGGAAGGCTTCCTTTTATAGTGATCTAGGGCACAAACCTCTAGAGAAGGCTGACAATGGAGAATTAAATCCAAATTAAACTTAAACCCTAGAAATGGACCCAAATTAAATGCAATTTAAGGATTTACCATTCTGAAACCTGAAATAGCCAACCTAGAAGCGAGAAAACAAATCTTTCTGAAACCTGACATCTGAAAATCGTGGGACCTTGAAATTTGAACCTTGGGTCAAGGACGAGGTAGACCCTACCCTAGGTGAGGGTCGAGGTCATCCTTGACCTAGGTCAAGGTATAGGTCATCTTTGACCCTCAAGTTCATCTTTGACCTTGAGGTCAAAAACCTGAGGACCTCAATCCAGAGTGCTAGGAAATGCAAAAAGATAGTGAAAATAGGTGGAGAGAGAAGCAGAATGGGGGGTGAAAGCCAAATTCATGCAAAGACTTGATCAAGGTGCTTGACATGAACCCAAACCACTCACTCGAAGGGATAAACACTCTTAACAAGGAAGTGCTTCCATTTTAAGATGATACATTAAGCCCCCACTTTAGCAAGAGTATGGACTCAATGCAAACTCTTGGTAAAGGAGATCAAAATGAATAGATAATCTTATCGTAATCAAAGGGACAAAGGAAACCTCAAGCCCCTAGGGACTCAAGTCTTCATCAACTCCAAGATCACAATAAGAGAGACATCTCTAGAGAGAGAGAGAGAGAGAGAGAGAGAGAGAGAGAGATATTATCTCGCCCAATGAGAACTTATGTCCCATTGTGAACCACACAAGGAAACAACGCAACTAGAAAGATGGAATTGAACCACATAGTGAATGTGGCTACTCACTAGTCAACCCATCAAGGATTTACCCTTAGGAATATTGTATTCCATAAGAGAAAAACCAAAAGCAAAAAAGATCCAGTCTTAAGGACACCTCCAACCTTAAGGGATCAAAAATTTGAAATTGGCGGGATCAAGAGATCCTGAAATATAAATACATGCTTTAAGGGTTAGTCACTAATCCAAAAAGGGAGAAAAGTTATCTTGAAAAATAATATATGCGTATTGAAGTGCGTGTGTGCAATAAGTGAGCAGAGCATATGCCCCCACATTAAAGTTATTGCTAACACTTTAACAGGAGCAATGGGTTTAACGAAAACATAAACAACTCCACTGATTACATTACCCACTATGAGATGCCCCCAGATGAAGACAAGTCAATGGAAATACCACAAAAGCATACAGAGAACACATAAGGGATCTACCTGCCTTGGGGTTAGTATGATCATAAGATAATATATATGATATTATTACAAATGAATTGACATCATTCCCCAAAGAAAGTAGAACTACAATCACAAAGGAGGAAAGATTACATAAGGAATACAAAGAAGAATCTTTTCAGACCATGACATGGAGACCAAAAAGAATTAGTGCTACCATGTCTCAAATCCAAGCATATTACATAAGGAAACATTTACGAACAATATCACAAGTACAACATAACATGAAACAACATATAGAAGAATAGAGATACATATAGAGGAATTGTACAATAGATTTGATTCCTTTATCAACTTGCACCAACTGAGTAACAAGGGTCGTATAAAAGAATCTAACAATATTTATTAAACACATCATGAGAGAAGCACAATACAATAGGAAAACACACAACAAAGCTACCGTAAAGGACAAGCCAATCAAGCGTGCTGCCTACTCTCCCCATCTCATTGTATATCATTTAGGGAAGGTGGGTAACTCACAAGAGGGACTATATCCAACACAGTAGGAATGGTAGCCAGTTCCAAACAAGGATCCTCTTGAGAATCACAATGTTCAACACTAGATGTAATAGTCAATTGTGATGAAATCATATTAGGTAAATCAATGTCAATGTCAATAGTCTCATATTCATCATTAACATCATTAGTATCATCAAGAGTATCTTCTTCATCCAAATTAATCAAAATAGGATCTACGATACGAATAGAATAATCATAATCATGCATCTTAACATCATTATTAGTAATAATTTCTTCTAATACATCATGCATAGGTTTATCCAAAGAAGGTAGAGATCTTTCAAGAGCAAAATTATGAACTTTAGCTTGAGCACGATGCTTTTTACGATGTTCATTAGCAGATCGATTATGCTTTGCTTTACTTGAAATATGTTGAGAACTAGGAGGAACAATCAAAGGATCCTTCACAAGTTCTTTACGAAGATCAATAGGATTATCAGCAGATTGACAAGCAACACTAGGAGCTTGATTAACCAAACTAGAAGCTATAGATAAAGGAGGTATGGAAGGTGTAGGAAAAATACCACGACTAAGATTCATAGAAGGTACACTTAATTTGAGAATCTTACGATGCTTATAGGCTTGATATGAATGGAAAAGATTGTCAAGTCAAGGAGGACATGCATTAGGTAATGAAGGCCAAAAGAAATCAAGAACAGCACAATCTCTAGGCCTAGAAGGTTGATATAAACTATGATTAACCATCTTCACTTCTTCATCATGAAAAAATTTAAGACATTTATGGATAGGTGAAGCAACAACTGCCATGGCATTTAACCATGGCAAACCAAGCTTAACTTGAAATTGATCAGAAGTAGGAACAACAAAAAAGGTAGTGTTCACAATTTCTCCACAAAGTTCAACCGACAAATTAATAGAACCAAATGATGGATAAAGAAAACCATTACAAGTTTGAATCCACACATCCAATGTATCATAAGAATTGCGTTGCAAGTTTTTCATGAAAAGATTTTCTTCAGTAATAACATTGACTAAGGATGTAGGATCAACAAGACAACCACGAGTAGATTTTTGATAAATCCTAGCATAAATGTAAAGGGGACCATTAGGAGCTTTAATAGTCTCAAAATCATCAAAGGTAATCAAAAGTTCCCAAGGTATTTTATTCTTAGGTTGTTGTCGAGGTTTAGGTTGAGTTTTCAATTTAGGCTTAGGTTTTGATTGAGGTTGAGATTGAACTTGAGGTTGAAGGTGAGGTTGAGGTTGAGGTGGAGATACATTTTGACCAACATGCTCCACTTGATTAACAACATGATTGAGATCATCCATCTTTGAATCATACACAATTTCCATAGAAGATGGCTGAGCAATGGTATTAGTATCATGCGTAGGTAAAGGATTCATATAGATTTGAAGGTTTTGATTAGGAGGAGAGACATATTTGTTCCCACTACCATCAAGATTATCAATAGATAAGGCATTAGAATAAATTAAGTCTTGAACCTTATGTTTTAAAGAATTACACTTCTCAGTATCATGATCATTCTGACAATGATATTGACAAAAAGCTTTAGGATCAAAAGATTTAGATGCAATCGTAGCAGGTAAAAGAGGTTGAATATGAGGTAAAGTAATCATATTAGTAGTTAACAACCTATTCATAATAGAATATAAAGATTCAGAAAGAGGAGTAAACATATGATTTAATCGAAAAGCAGTGGATGCAGAAGTGGCATTGTGAGATGCAACAACAACTTGATCAGCAACTGCATTCGCTTATTTGTTTATCTTGACATAGTTGTTGAATTTTTGAAATTTGTTTGGATTAGGAGCAGCATCACTTTTATCAACTAGAATAGGAGCCATTAGAGTGGTGCTCTCAAATTGAATCACTTGTAATTGATAATGATGAAGCATTGCACAAAGTTGTTGAAAAGAGGTCAATTCAGTAAGCAAAATCTTATCTCTAATATCCTTTTGCAAATTTGAAATAAACATATGTTGAATATCAATATTAGGAACAAGATAGGAAATTTGAGCATGCAAATGCTTAAATCTACCAATAAATTCAGTTAATTTTTCCTTAGCACTTTGTTTACAATGCATCAAATCAGTCAAAGACACTTGTGGGCCAATGTTGTTTTGAAATTGTTGAATAAAAGCATTGGCAAGTTGGGGAAGGAATCAATAGAATAAGGAGGCAAGGAACAATACCATTGCAAGGCCTTGTCACGGAAAGTTCTAGCAAATAGTTTGGCTAAAATCCTATGGTCATGAGCATAATCACTACAAAGGATTTGAAATATTTTAACATGATGAACAAGATCTCCTTTTCCATTGTAATTCTCAAGATGAGGCATATCGACTTGCTGAGGAACAGGAGTACGAATGATATCGTGAGACAAAGGACTTCCCATGTCACATGTAGGAATACTAAACTTGTTTTGAGTTAAGGAAGCAAGTTGTTGTTGTAAGGATGACATAGTTTGAGCCAAACTAATGATTGTTGAATCATTAGAGGAAATAGGAGGAATAGCAACATTAGAAACACTAGGTAAAGTGTAAGAAGTTGTAGGAATGGAAGATACAAGTGGAGGAACACTAGGAACTACAGTTGGAAGCAGATTGGAATAAGTAAAAGGAACATTATGATAGGAAGGTTATGATGTAGCAAGGGACATAGGAGGAACACTTATAGGAATCGAGGGAACCGTCATAGTCACCAAAGAAGGAGTATAGGTAGGAATACTTGGTAAAGAATTAGAAGAAGGTTCTATACTAGTGATAGGAGGAATCAACCCTAAGTCTTGAGCTTCTTGAGCTAAAGGTTTAACATTTGAATGCATGAGGTGAGTATACCATGAAGAAGATTAACACCTTGATCACTATCATGAAGAACTTTATTAAGAGCCTATATAGCTTGAATAGAATCTTGATTATGGTTTTCTTGAATCAACCAATTACCCATTTTATCAAGTTCAGTTGAAAGTTTTTGGACTTGTTCAGGAGGAACTCTTAAAGCATCATCCTCATCATGAGATGAGTGAGAAGAGTTTTTCTCCATAATAGGATTGGAATCATGAAGAATCAAATTATCAATTGGGACCCTAAGGAAAGGAGAAGTAGACTCAGGATCAAAGGCACCCATAAGTTTATGACTTCGTCTAACTGGAATGTTACAAGTAGGACTAGAAGTAGTAAAGCTCATAAACTAATACAATGAAAATGAACTAAACTAAGAAAACATAAAGCATGAATTTTATTATATTTTGAAAGAAATTTTGCAATTTTTTGTATTTTTGAAATCTAATTAGCATGCAAGATTTAACACAAAGGGCAAATCTAACATCAACAAGATAAAAGGAAATCTAACACCACAAAATACAATAGGGCATCTAATTCCATAAAAGAAAGGAGAGTAAGTATGTTGGGTTCACCAAAATGAATAAGGTAAAATAGTAGTATGTGTGTAGAATGAATAGTATGATATGAAAAAGGGGAAATATAAGATCTACTACTAAATCCAAATTCCCAAGGGAGAGATCTAAATTGATCAACCAAAAAGGTTAATGCACAATTGAATCAATCTATGGAGAATATGAATGAAGGAGAAAACCTTATATTTCGCTATGAAGAGTATATGCTTGAAATCTGAAATAAATGAAAGGCAAATACTAACCTCAAAATAGGGCAGATCTGGAAAATGCTGATTTTTGATGTTTGTTAATTGTTTTGGGCAATTCTGCCACCTGTTTCGAACTGGAAATGCCAAGATGGAGAAAACCCAAAAAACTTTTGACTTTTTGGCAGCAGGTAGTCTTTGACCTCGATAAAAGGTCAAAGACTACTTCAAAATTCTGAAGGTCATCTTTGATTTTGTTCGTGGATCTTAGAATTTCACTGAAAAGGGTATCCAAATCCAAGCTCAGATCCACAGTCCTAAACCTGTACCTGCAAAAAAAAGAGGGTTTTTGTTGTTTGGATGGGGGGTTTGCCTTGGTCAAACCCCAATTTAGGAATTAACCTTAAAATTGAATTGAAATTGTAATGTGCATAAACAAAGTAAATGAAATAATTCACATTGCTTATGTTGAAGTCCTTGTGGAGGATTTGAATCCTTGAATCCACAAGTAGAGATGCTTCAAATGTATGTAGGAATGAATGTAGGATGTCTCAAATCACTGGCATTTGATCTTCAACACTAATCTTGAATGGATCTTTGCATATGAGGAGGCTTGGATGAATGTGGATGGAGAAATCTTCAAGGGGGCTCCAAAGAGATTGAATCCTTCAATGGCTAACAATGGATCTCCTTGATGAATGCTTGAATGCTTGAACACTTGAATGCTAGGCTTGAGGATGAATGAATGCTTGCTTTATTTCCTTCTCTTTCTTTCTTTTTTTCATTTGAGAGATTACTTGATAATGGATGCTTGATTGCAAAAAGTGATGGAGAAAACTTGATTGAGAGATGGATTGAAATGAGAGAGGAAGGCTTTCTTTTATAGTGATCTAGGGCACAAACCTCTAGAGAAGGCCGATATTGGAGAATTAAATCCCAATTAACCTTAACCCCTAGAAATGGACCCAAAATAAATGCAATTTAAGGATTTACCATTCCAAAACTTGAAATGGATGACCCAGAAGCAGCAAAACAAATATTTCTGAAACCCGACATCTGGAAATCATGGGACCTTGAAATTTGAACCCTGAGCCAAGGATGAGGTAGACCCCACCCTAGGTCAAGGTAAAGGTTGTCCCTAACCTAGGTCAAGGTCTAGGTCATCTTTGACCTTGAGGTCAAAAACCTCAGGACCTCAATCCAGACTGCTGGGAAATGAAGAAAGATAGTGAAAACAGGTGGAGAGAGAAGGAGAATGGGGGGTGAAAGCTAGATTCATGCAAAGACTCGATCAAGATGCTTGACATGACCCTAGACCACTCACTCGGAGGGATAAACACTCTTAACATGGAAGTGCTTCTATTTTAAGATGATACATGAATAATGCGACGAAGACCAGAAACGAAGACAATCCAAGCTTGCACAGAAAAATTCCTACAAATTGAATCCTTCACCAAAATTCTCCAAACCTGTGTGTTGAGAATAATGGCCAAACTTTCCCAATATAGGAAATTGAATTCCATATACAAAGTTTGGAACTCAACTCCACTCGCAGCCTTGTTTCCATCAATTCCCTAATTCCTCCAATTTCAGTTTTGAACTCAAGTCTATTTTCTACTCTATTTCTGTTAATCCACTTAACTCAAAATTAACTAATTCTTTTTATTTATTTATTTCAGTTTGATTATGTAACTTAATTGCATTCAAATTAAATCAAATAATAACATTTAGTCTAATGTTATTTTTCCACCTGTTATTTAATTTCAATTAATAAATTACCTATTATTCAAAAAGTTAAATTTTATAAATAATTAAATTTAAAGTGAACGTATTTAATTAATTTTTATTAATTAAATACCTTTATTTCTATAATAAGCTTTATAAAATTAAATCATTAAATTTAATAAATGTGTCTAATTAATTTCTATTAATTAAATACTCCCACATTTGAATTGCTAAAAATAGAAGGATTTAATTTATTTAAATTACACAATTAATCTAAGTAATTTATCTAATTATAACAATCATATCAACCAACCAAAAATCCATTGAACTTTAAGAACCATAACCATGCTCAAGAAAAGGACTATAAACTCACGTCACCTAGATGAATTCGGGAAGGGTAAAATATCAGACTTGTCCACTATTTCAGGACACTAGAATGACTTAGGTTGGAATTTGGATTTGAATATTATCTCCCCTCTTTTACCATTGAGACTTGCGATAGGGCACTCTCATCTTGACAATTCAGGGAAGTCGATGTTAGGTACCTGCAAACCTACATAAAAGACCAGCATGTACATACATATTTATATAATAAGAAATGGTGGGGATCAAGACATCATGTGGATCTCACAATCAGGTAACTACGACTCTGTCCCTCAACTATATCAAACATGTCAAATAGGAAAATAAAAGCATACATGATAACGATACACATGCAAGTATGGGGTAAGTATAATCATAACCATAAACATCATTTAAAACATGTAAATCATCATCATTAAAGTAAACCACATCATCTAACTACAAATATATAATATCCATAATTATTCAATCATCAAAATCACCATGCAATGTCATACATCCAAAACCACATAATAATTGAAATACCAATGTACACGTAATAGAGGCCAAAAAGAGTTTGGCAATATAAAACTCAAACAAAAAGTATGGGTGGGAACTACAAGACATGGGGGACTTCATCTTATGTGGACATGAGGATGGAGGGATCGTGGTGATGTTAGTTGTATTGTGTGACCTTGTGAAGTTTTATTTGGTGTCGACCTATGAGATTTGGCATGTTCTACCTTGCATGAAGATAAGTTATGAATTATGGAGTATGTTAGCTGACTGATGTTTTTCATTTGCTTGTCCAAGATCTCATGTGTATCTTGACAAGATTTTATGTAAATCATTTTTATTAGGAAATTATTAATTGGTGACGACCTAATAAATTATTTTTATTTTGCATAAAGGATTAAATCAAGTGATGCGAAGAGTGTGGTATGTGTGGATGTGAGGAATCTTGATGTAGAGAAAGAAGTGTGATAATTGTACTTCATTAGAACTATTTTAGCAAACGAGTTGTTGTTAGTCAATTCATTTTATGTAATCAATATATTTATATACTTTCATTTGGACAGTGGTTCTAGAAGGTGGGTTTAACCTTCAAAAGGTGGATTTAACCTTCACATTGGGCAAGTTTCTTCGAGTGGAGAAAGGCTCATCCTATCAACTCCTAATAGGTTTTTTGGCTCAAAGAAAGCAGTTTCTTTAATAGGGCCTTTGTACCTGGTTGTATTTATCTACTCCTAATAGGGAAAGATCTTGTAATTGAGATACTTTATTACTATTACATTATTTTTGGGCTTCATCCCCACCGAGGTTTTTTCCCTTAACATGGTTTCTTGGAAAACAATTCTTGGTGTTTTGATCTATGTTGCATTTGAGGTTTCAGTTTTGCATTTACTATTTTGATATGAAAGATAGAGTTTTATATTAATAACATACAACTGATTCACCCCCGCTCTCAGTTGTATCCAACAATGCATCACTAAGATTTAACATTTTTGGGGCCACTTTATGTATTATATGACACATGTAATTGCATTTATTTAATATTGGGGGAAATAATTTAATAAAGTGAAAACTTAGTACAATATTAAATGTGGGTTCAATGGTTTGTAATCTCATGGTATTAGTCACATAGTTGTATGTAATACCACTTTTTGGTTTTGTGGGATTTTGTCTCTATAAAGAAACCACAAGGATATCTTTTTAGCTGATTTGTCTAAGGGATCAAGAGCATCTATTTTTTAGCATTTGTGATAGTTTGAAGCATGGTATAGGATGTGTAGTTACATGATTTATTAGATGGAATTCTTGTAGAGAGCATGTGATTTAGAGGTGTTCATGAATGTAGTGTAATGTTGCATTGTCGAATAATATGTGTTGGATGGATGCTTTTGGAGGATGGTTTTTTCATGCATGAAGGTTTTCCTAGGGCATATCTTATGTCATCTTTGATGGGTATGTTGTTTATTATCTTTCATATGGATTTTGAATAATTATTTAGATAGATTTCTCTTTTAAATTATGTGGAAATTATCATTGCTACATATTTTCAAACATGTAAGACCTCCCTTTAAATTATCCCTAATATAGAAGTGAGATTGTACAGAAAATATAATTTTCTTTATACACTTGAGAGAGAGAGAGAGTTCCCAGCCCAAGTTTTAGGATGCCAAATGAATTGTATATCTTCCAAGCATTAGTGTCACAAATAGTCTTGTATATTTGTAATATGTGGGAACTTGGGCTTCATAGGGACTTGATTTTCATGGTACCAATTGGTTTTGAGTTGATGGAGTTCATATTTTAATATAATATAAAAACTTTTAGGGAAAATGATCCCATGTGTAATTATTTCATCTAAATTTGACACCATCCTCTTCATATTTTAGATATTTTTATGTATCATGATGTTGCTCATAAGATTAAGATTTGTGAAAAATAGAATGATTGGCCATATTAGATATTCATTTGTGGTTCTTTAATCATCTATAATGTTATGTGAATAAGGGATTTAAAGAATTCCTAGTATGTCTGATGCTTGGCCAAACAATAGTATCAGAAACCTAGAGCAATGGACTGCCTATTTCAGGATTGGACACCCCAAATGATTCCTAAATGCATTATTTGGTCTCATTTAATTATCGACCAGGGACGCAAACTTGGAATGGTGTCTGCAAAGTATATGCTTCAAACCTCCTCTTCTAAGTTTATCTAAGGAATTCAAATGCTTATGCTTCAGGAAAACTATACTAAAACTGGTAAGCAAATGTATTCTAATCAAAGCAGGAAATTACAGTTAGGAACTACTCTAACTGACTGTGCTACAGGAATAGGCTACTGATTCTGGTATTAGTAGCTGTAGGAACAACAGAGTTCTAAAACATATAAATGAATAGGAAAATGAACTATATACTAACAAAGCAATTTTCTCATCAAGTGGGCCCCCTTGAATGAGTGAATGAGAAGTACAATCAAGATGAAAGTTTCAAACTTGAATTGAACATTCTATTCATCCATAAAATGATTACACTTGATTGAAATAGTATGCAAAAGCTTTAGTAAAAACCAGTTTGTTCGACTAACTCCAAAAGAGTCACAACAATCGATTATTTAAAAGAAAGCAACAACTAACTCCTAAATCTACAATCACTTCATAATTAAGGATCGCTTACAACTCATAAAGTTTCATAATAGAAACATTATTGACTATAAACATTCCCAAAATATAGCGCACACTAAATCTATGCATTGCATGCAACAGAAAGTATTGACTTGCTTGCGAAGATTCTGCAATCTACGGTTGGCTTTGATGACTCCCGCACCAGTATGCTGGTCTTTGAATATCCATGGTCAACTCCTGCAAACAATCAATGCGCACATATCCAAGCATAAACATATATATCCAAATCATCAATATTAGGAAAATGTGTAAGTCTTAATTATCACTCTTGCAAATCCTATGGCTACAGGAGGTAACTACCCAAAACATAGCTTAGGAGAGAAAACATCCATTAACATGTATAACTATTGTAATACCCTAAAATTGGCACCTAATAAATTTGATTAATTTTGGTGCATTATCTTCAATTTTACATCTCCAAAGTCCTAGTTTCCTAGGCAATTTTCTCTCTCCTACTTGACTTAATTCGACTTGATGTCAATTGCAAAAACCCTAATTGCATTAATCAAATATTAAAATTAATTCCTAAAGTCTTCGACTTTTATTAGCTAAATTACCCTTATGATAATTTAATTTAATCCTAAAGTCCTAAGTGCTTAGAATTAAATTAAACCCACCCCATTTGGCTAATTGCCCATAAAAAAAGGAATTAACAATTACTTGTTATTTGAATGGACACTCATTTTTTGAATTAATAATTCAAGATATTCGAAAAGTCCCCTATGTGGCAAATCCATTCTTTTAATTAAGTAATTCAATGCTTTTTTGTCTCAAATGGAAACGAAGGGTCAGGAGTTTCAAATCAAGAACCCCTTCATTCTCTTCTCGGGCTTTTCTATTTAATAAACCTCATTTCTTCATTCGAGGGAGGCAATTTTTGAGAGTAATTGAACTATAGCGATTTTTAGTCTTACTTTGTTCAAAGCTTTTCATTTGCAATTAGTTTAAATTCTCATTTAATATAGTATTGCATTGTTATAATAGATCAATTTGCTTACATACTCATAGTTTAGTACCATATTTCTTTTAAGCTATTTAGATTAAAAGTGCACTTCATATCTCTTTCAAGTTATTAATAATTGCATCTTAATTCTTAGATTAAATTGCATATTCATCTTAGTTTAATTTCAGTTTTACTCATCTTCACAGCTCTTGGAAAATCCTCCATTGTAGAATTGGTCTTATGGTTGTTGGCTCTCCAATCTGAGAGTAATTAAACACCCTATCTACATAGGAGGCAATAGGTCACATCACCATGAATTTCAAATTGAGTAATTCATACTCTCTCTTGTAATTCGATCATGTGAGTAATGACTATGTTGCGTTTGTGCCTGATTTAGAGGTCCACATTCAGACACACACAACTATTATATTCACCATTCCTATCCATGAATTTAAGTAGATATTATTTTGTTTATGCTAGATGCAAGGGGCCATAGGGACGTTCAAGTTACAATGCAGGGGGCTATGGTGATAGCTCCTAGACCAATGTATTGCCCTGGAACCGTATCCTAGTGTAGCATTTTTCTCATTTCCCCTACAATTCTATGGGGAGGGTGGGTCATATTCACTTGTGACTCACTGGCCACCTCCCACCTACCCCAACTATAGAAGGTTGGGCACACATTATAGTGCTTCTAAAAAATATATGCCGACTGGTTCTCCCGTACCGGGGCCCCTTCCTTCTGATATTCAGATTAGTTAGTCAAGTGGGGAGAGAGGGAGATGGGATATATGGGATCCAACACCACCAAATGATATAGGCTCCATTCCTTCCAGTTTTGAACAAAGATCCAGATGTGGCCCTCCCCCTTTATTATTGAGAAAGATCAGGATCGAGGAGCGAGAGAAGCATCCAAGAAACAGGAGCATGGGTGGAAGCTAGGAGTGTTG
The DNA here is from genome assembly GCA_027943335.1 of Chamaecyparis obtusa. NCBI lineage: Eukaryota > Viridiplantae > Streptophyta > Pinopsida > Cupressales > Cupressaceae > Chamaecyparis > Chamaecyparis obtusa. Next base: position 2,310,368 of record BSBK01003918.1, read on the forward strand.
GTTATTCCATTTGCATCCCTCCCTCACTCCTAGGGTGGATGAGCATTCTACCCATGTGTACCTATAGGTAGTAGGGGCCCTCTCTGACATAGTTACTATTCCTACTAGAACATGTTGGGTCCACCTAAAAAAACTAAAGGGCCAGCCCCCAGGGAACTTGAATTTGGAAAGGGACACTCGACCTACCAAAATGTCTCTACGTTTCGGGGCCATTGAAGTTTCACATTCCAGTTATATAGGTAGGGGTGAGTGTTGGCAAGGACAACTCCCTTATATGTCTTTAGAGGTATCCACATTTCCAACTTATGTTCACACACACATATATAACATGTGCATAGAAACCATAAGTTCATATGCTTAAAACCATAAATTCATGTCTATGTGCAATCAACCTTTTCTAGAAAGAGCATAAAAAGTAGTGAAAAAGATGGCTATTTAGGAGCCCATCATTCCCCCCAATTGAACTATTACTGGTCTCCAGCAATCATAAAGTTCTGAATCCTGGCATGGACCCTCAAATCACTAGCTGTTCTCTGTCCAGGACTCATCATGAACATAATCAAAGTATCCATGTGTCTCTTTGAATTTTTCCCAGCATGGAACTTCAGAGGCCATGTCATAATCTATTGCATTGTCATTCATTGCTAGCAATGGCTGAAGGAAGAGTGGAGGCTGAAACCTTAATGGAAACCAACAGTTAAGGAGTGTCCTTCCTAACAGAATGTACCATGGAGCCCTTCTTGTTGCAAGGGTTAGGTTCTGTGGTGAATGAGGTTCCATTTTCTTTAGATCTTGTGACATCCTTATCCACCTCTACTTGGAGGCACTAATTGCTATAGCAACATCTTGTGAGGAATGCTAGTCCCAGTCTGCAAAGGCTTGTTCTCTCATTGGATAGATCTTATTGGCTCCACTAGTGTTTGCTGTGATGGAAAGCTAGTCAAAATATGTCTGCTTGGAGTGTTGAACTTTAGGCCTCATCATCAAAGGAGCTGACATTTCTTTTTCTTTGTATGGCACAGCTTGGTGTTCTCTACTTATCTCATTCTGCATCCATGACATGACTACTTGCAACTATACATCCCCTACATAGAGGAGTGAATTCCACTCTGTGTAATTAGGTACTGCTAGGTTATGCAAGTACAATTCACACAATAGGTTTTTTAGAGTCATTGGGGCAGACTAAAAGGCATAGTAAAATTCATGGGGAGTTGATATGGATGGATTGAGGCCTTCTACAATTCTTGTTAATTTAAAATTAACAAGTTGCTCTTGAAGGAATATTGCATACACCGGTGAGGGTGATCTGCATTCCATCAGCTATGGAATTAACCCTGTAATCTGATCAATCCTTCGTTTCAATATCTCAATCTCATATGATTTCTGCTCCAACTGAGAATTCTGCTCACTTATGACTCATTTCAATTTTTCCTTTTCTAAATTCCATTGTGTCTTTTCCCATAACAAATGCTGGTATAAATTGATCCATGCGGCAAGGGGTGTAGATAAATTTGGTGGGGGTAAAGGTTCTTGATTGAGTATGTCTACCCATCCAGATGAAAATTGAGGAGTTTTAATTATTTTCTTTGGTGCAGAGGACTTCCCCTTCCATAAAACAATTTCCCTTATTACATTGGTTTCCTCACTAACATTAGCTACCACTTTAGCCAACATTTCTAACTTATCCTGACTGCTCTACTAGAGTACTTCTTCAATAATTTCAGTTCCAAAGTCAGGAATTTCTTCTGAATTCATAGTAGTATCCTGCTCAATAGTATTATCCTCAAATTCCTCTATGCCCTCAGAGTCCTTGTCACTATCAATCAGAATGTAGTTAACTCCAACTCCAGGATTAACCTCTATTTCTGGACTCTGCTCTCTTAATATAGTGTCACTGGCTGTAGGTTGATGAAACAATTCCTCAGAAGAGGAATTTTCCAAAGACTCATTTTCTACTGATTCAAAAGATTCAACATTAATGATAGGAACAAAAGCTTCAACATCTTTCTCAGAAAGCCTTCTACTTCTTCTCTTAGGGGGTATGGATGAGCTCGAAGAACTCTTCCATTTTTTTTTCTTAGCGACTACCTCCTCTACCACTGCTTCAGGAGGGTTCTCAGAATGCTCTTCAAGAGGGTTCTCAAAAGTTTCTACATGAGGGTTCTCATAATTCTCTTCAAGAGGGAATTCAAAATTTTCTTCCCTAGGGTTCTCAGAATTCTCTTCAGGAGGAAATTTAGGATTCTCTTCCCTAGGGGAACGTAGGGTTTTTTCCATATTATTAGTATTATCACCAGGCTGAGGTTCTAATATTTCCTCTTCTAGTTCCATTATTTTTCCCTTACCCTTCCTAGATGCAGACCTTGTCCTTATGGATGGTGAAGATTCAAGAATATTAGGAGCTTCTACCTTTTTGTTTTCCTTCCTCTGAGAAGTAGAGGCTCCAACATTGAAAATTCTTTTTCTAGGTGACCTAGAAATGGAAGGAGAGGCTTTAGGATCATTCTCAATTCTATGAACAATTTTACAAACCCCAGAAGATGTTTTCTCTCTACGAAAAACACCATGACCTCTAGGACCGACTATACTAGGTTCAACTTCATTCATTTGTAAAAATTCTTCCCATGTCCCAACCTTTTGTCTATTCAACTCCCTTTCTACAATTAATTTTATTAAGCAATGATGTGAAATAGACTAGTTGCTTCTTAACTAGACTAATAATGCTTATTTTTTCACAATGTTAAATAAGAAGCTAGGAAGATTTACCGGTCTGTTATCATGCCAGAGATGACTGAGAATTTTGAAGTGCAAAGCATGTAGGTATTTGTAGAGTCCCTCACAAGTGAAGTACTGAATAACAAATGTGGCTGGCTGGATGAACTCTAGAGGCAAAGATACTCACCATGTCCCTTACTTCCTGTCAACATCTAACTGTGGATCACCGTGAAAAGTGAATTGTGCTCTTGCTGAACGCAGGTCAAAATATTTCACCCATTGTTCACCTTCCTGAGGTAAACTAGTTACTTCAGCTACTACATCTTCTGTGAACTTAATTTTCAAACATTTAACTTCTGCAAACTCATCCTTCAAGGTGGACATAAATTGTAGAGCAACTTCCTCGTTAAACCCTTTTAGGCTTAGACAATAATCCAGCCATCCTCTCCTTCTAAACATTTCACAGGTGGGTGCATTATTTAATAAAACCCTGTGGTCCATTGGTTCATGCCTTTGAAGGTCACCCCCCATTACTACTTTGAAACAAATTTTTGAATATGAAGAACTAAAATTCTCGTAGAGTTCAACAATGGCAAGTCACATACCTCAATGTATTATGGAACAAAATTTTGTAGAAGGAAAGACAACATACAAACTGCAACTTGATTCATAAAATTAAAGATTTTTTTGCACGAAATCTAATGATATGAGTTTTACATAACATCTCATAAAATTTCACGCATGCCAAGGCTTCCACCCTGAACACATCGCAATGTATCATTAGAAATCAAGATCAATTTTTAATATCTTTAATTCACTTTAAATGTGATGATGCAATCACAAAGGACATGTCATCAAGTCATGTCGCAGACATAATTCAAAGACACGATCTTTAATTTTACATTCTAATTTGAGATTTTGAAATGAAAATAGAATAATTCCACCCCCCCCAACTAAGTAATGGCATGGGTCCCACCAAGCCAGGTTAAGCAAGAGTGAAAAATTAAAATGACACAAAATCCTAAAACTTAATGAATAAAAATAATATATGTACGAGTATATGTGGCACGAACCTGGAAGCATTGCAGGAAGAGTTGTTCAAAAAACTGCACCTGCATGTGAAGTGATGGGATGGGGTGGATGGGTGGAAAAAGAGAGAAGGTGAGATGAAAAATTTATTATGGAGAAAGCATTCCACAAGATGTGAAATTTTTATTATGGTGCTCTTGAATGGAATCAAGAATCGATAGAATCCTGGGTGGAAGACCCATATTCTTTGGCTATAGGATAGCTTACTTCAGTTGTGCTCTAGAACTGCTTCAGGAACTCATCATGGCTAATAGGTTTGTGGTAAAGTTTTAGATGGTGCCCATTGACAAGTAATTTAAATTGAACATGATCAATTGTTGAAAGTTGCACTACTCCATTGTCAAATACTGATATGATCTCATAAGGCCCAAGCCATCTGGTGTGAAATTTCCCAGGTGTGTGTTGGTATTTGGAATCATATAACAGTGCCCAATCTCCAACAGAAAATTTCTTATCATGGATGAACTTATCATGCCATTTTTTCCTTTGCTGCTATATCAACTCTATATTATGGAGAGTAGACTTCCTATATTCATCCAATCCGTTAAATTGCAATAATTTGTCTTGTTGTGCTTCGGTGATATCTATATCTAGTTCCAAAGTAGTGCAAAGTGTTTTATGCTGGAATTTAATTGGCATAGAGGCTGATTTTCCATATACCAACTCAAAAGGAGTAAACCCTATGGTGGTTTTTCATGTGGTGCGGTAAGTCCATATGGCTTCAGGAAGATGGGTAGCCCAATCCTTTTTATGCACAACTACTATTTTTGTGAGGATGGATTCAATCTCTTAGTTTGTGATTTACACCTAGCCATTAGCCTGAGGATGGTAGGGTGAAGATTTTTCATGATGCACCATGTACTCCTGCATTGGCTCTGTGATAAGGTTAGAGGTGAATTGTGCTCCTTGATCTATGACAATTTCCCTTGGTACTCCAAATCTAGTGAATATGCATTCATAAAGAAACTCAGCAACTTTGTGATCTCTGGCATGTCTCATAGCTTTGGCTTCAACCCATTTTGTTGCATAATCAGTACATACTAAGATGTAAGGCTTTCCATGAGAAGATGGCTCAATAGGTCCAACAAAGTCAATACCCCACTTGTCAAAAGGTGTGACAACTACCTATGGTTGCAGGGGCATTTCATTAGTCTTTGTAGGTCATCCCATATGTTGGCACCTGTCACAGTGTCAAGTATGTTTCGCTGCATCCTTATGCAATGTAGGCCAGTAATACCCAGTTGTCAAAATCTTGTAGGTTGTCCTCTTTGTGGAAAAGTGTCCTCCACAAGGCTCATCATGGCATGCCCAAAGGATGTCATAAGTTTCATCCTTTCGAACACATTGCCTTGTGACTTGGTCTGGTCCTGTATAAAACATGAAGCCTGAAATCCAAGAGAAGTTAAAGCTCTTTTCAACTAATAGTCAATGATGTTTAGGAGAAAAGTGAGGTGGCGTTCTCCCTGTAGCAAGGTAGTTGGCTAAGTCTGCATACCATGGATTAAAAGAATCAATAGAAAACAAGTGCTCATCAGGGAAACTATCATCAATTGTTGCAGGATCATTTGGCACTTGCAGTCGTGACAAGAAATCGGCCACTACATTAGCCTTTCCTGGTTTGTCTATGATCTTTACATCAAACTCCTACATGAGGAGTAACCAGCATGCTAGTCTACCACTAATGTCAGGTTTATTCATTAAGTACTTGATAGCTGAATGATCAGTATAAAAAAATACTTCATAGCTTGTGATGTAGTGCCTAAATTTATTTAGTGAATAAACAACTGCTAATAACTATTTTTCAGTAACAGTATAACTCAATTCTACTCCTTGCAAATTTTTACTAATGTAGTAAATTGCATGTTCAATAATACCTTCTTTTTGTCCTAGAACTACTCCAATAGCATAGTCAGATGCATCTATGTGGATATGGAATGGAAGCTTCTAATCAGGTCCTCTGAGAATAGGTGTTGTTGTTAGCACATCTTTCAACTTCTAGAATGATGCTTCACATTCCTCTGTCCATGCAAATTCAGCTTCTATCTTTAACAAATTATATAGTGGTGCTACAAGTTGGCTAAAGTCTTTTATGAATCTTCTATAGTAACCGGCATGACCAAGGAAACTTCGGACATCCTTTTGCTTAACTGGTGTGGGGAGTGTGTTGATAACTGCAATTTTTGCAGGGTCAACTTGAATTCCAAAAGATGAAAGGTAGTGTCCTAGGACTACGCCTTCCTCCATCATCATGTAGCACTTCTCACTGTTAAGAGAGAGATTATAATCTTGACATCTCTTAAGAACCTTTTCCAAGTTTTCTTCTGCTTCTTCAAATGTTGTGCCATGAGTTGTAAAGTCATCCATATAGATTTCAACACAATCAGCAGCTATGTCAGAGAAAATACCAACCACTACTCTTTGGAAAGTAGCAGGAGCATTACATAGTCCAAATGGTAAGACTGAATAAGAAAAGGTTCCCCAAGGGTAGGTAAATGTTGTTTTGTCCTGGTCTTCTAGTGCTATTTGTATTTGATTATACCCACTAAAGCCATCTAGAAATGAAAAGTACTTTTTACCTGCAAGATTGTCAAGTATTTGGTCAATGAAAGGTAGTGGAAAGTGATCCTTCTTAGTGGCTTTATTAAGTTCTCTGTAGTCAACACAAACTCTCCACTTTCCTCCTTTCTTTGGAACAATTACAAGAGGAGAAACCCACTGACTGTCAGAAATAGGATAAATGAAACATGCACTAAGAAGCTTCTGCAACTTGGTCTTAACTATATCTCTTAAAGCAAGGTTAATTCTTCTTTGAGCTTGTCTCACTGGCTTGTATTCTGGGCTTATGTATATTCTGTGAGTACAGAGTTTGGGATCCAACCCTTTCATGTTAGTTTAATCCCATGCAAAGGCTTGCTGACTATCCTGTAAAAGCTTGATAAGACTAGACATCTGGGATTCTGTGAGGTTTTTATTAACATTCAGCTCCTTTCCTGAAGAAATCTCAACTTTCTTAACTATTTCTAACATCTAAATTTTTGCTATGGATGGAGACTTTATCTCATGGGGTAGCAAGGTATGGAGATAATTAGGTGCTGGAGGAAGCGGAGATGTGGGTTGCTTGGGCAGTGTTGTTTGAAGGGAACAATTTGGATCATCACAAGATGACTCCTTTGAACCATATTGGTTGGTAAGGATTATTGCTAGTATATCATCTTCTTCTTGTGATACCATGAATGGATTTATGTCAATGACCATGAGTTTTTGCACAAAGCTTACTTCAAGGGCAGCATCTCCTAAGTCTGGCCAGACAATTTGATCAAGTTCACTTTGGGGTTTTGTAGGAGAATACAGAGTTAACTTTTTGGTATTTATTCCATCTGATATGGTCATCTTCCCTGAATGGCATGCAATGCAAGCATCATCCATGGCTAACCAAGGTCATCCTAGGATTAGTGGATATCCTCCTAGGGTGGCTTTAGGTGACAGGACTATAAAATTAGAAGGGTAGTCTAAGGAATCCAAAGTAACAATAATATCCTCAACCATACCATCAGGCTTAACTGTGGAATTATCAGCTAACTGCAATATTGTTGGTGTGTCCTGCAAACCAATGATACTAAGTTTCAGCAGAACTTCTCTAGTCATAACATTAATTGATGCTCCCAAGTCAATAAGAACATTCTAAATTTGGGTACCATTAATGAAGATGGTTACCACTGGACTTCCTGAATTTGAATACTTGGGCATGAAAACTTTTCTTAGCATGAGATCAGAGAGCTGGCCTAAGACATGGATAGTATCAGGGTCTTTCTTTTTCCTTCCAGGTTGTTTGATACAGGCTTCTTTAATTGCTTTGGTATAAACTAGATTTTCTTTAAGTGCATCCAACAAGGGAATCTGCAATGTCATTTTCTTGAGCTGATCAATCAAATCAGTGGCCACATGATTCTATTTTGGAGGAAGAACCTGAGATAGTCTTTGTGGATAAGGAGGATTCTTAGGCACTGGTGTAGTTTGAGCAACATGTGGAACATCAACAGGCTTGTTCACGGGTATGTCTTCAGCATCAACAACTTCAGTGATTATTGGCTCCTTGGGTGCAGGCAGTGTAGTTCCTGATCTAAGATGGATATCATTTATGTGCAAAGAATAAGCTTGTTGCTTATTATTAGGATTTGGAGTGTGCTGAGCTAGAAGTTGAGTTGGATTTTGAGGATTGCTATTTGCTACTGTTGCCCAAAATTTCCTATCTATTCAATTTTGGCCATAGGCTGGACTCCATCCAGAGGTCTGCATTTTTAAACCCTGTTGAGCACCTTGAGAATTTTTATAGGCTTTCATCTTTTCCTCTGGTCTCTACAATTATTTAACTCCTTCGTCTGAAAGCCTTTTTATTTGAAAATGTGACCGTTGGAGGCAAAAAACCCTAAAAACCCTATGGCCTGTTCTAATTTTCCATTAATTTTTTCAGCCACTTAAGTCTCCATTTCCCATGTGTGCTTTATACTCTAAGGCTAGTCGCAAGATCTCTAAGACCCAAAAGAATATTTCTTTCTATCTCTCAACCCCATGATCTCCTTTTTTCACGAGATCTCCCAATTGGAAAGCATATTCCCTTTTCATTTAGTGACTGAGCGATTAATTGGTCACAAGATCTCCTATTCCTAGCGGTTAAGTTCTTAACATCCAACGATCTGGCGAGCGGTTACTGTTATGTTTGGTGGTCTCAGTTCTGGTGAGTTAAAGTTTAGACATGATCTATGACTATTGTTATACCACTGAGGAAATGTTCTTGGGGGTTAGTAGTGCGGTATAACGACGGTTGTCAATCTACATTCCAATGCAGTGCTTTAGTTGTTAGTGGGTCCACTGCCACATAGTCCGAGGTGTTTGTTTCTAATTGGCTAGCCAGATGGTGACAAGGATTTGTCAGTGGGCCTGAGGTCTTTGGCTTATGAGGCAAGTTAAAGTTCAGACATGATCTACGATTGTCATTATACTGCTCGGATAAGATGCATGATGTTTAAGGTTGCGCTATAGCGACAACCATCTGATGAAAGGTTAAGAATGTCATGGGTTCATGTTGCCAAGAGGCGCTAAGGTGCTCGATTCTTATTGGTTGTTGGGTAGAATAGTTGGCATTTATCAGTGGATCTGAGTATCTTAAGTGAGGTGGCAGTTGACGAAGATCTATGGTTGTCACATGATCGCAAGGAATCTTCTTCCCCTTTGCGATCATGCGACCACTGTCTGATGCAAAGTGGATTCTTCTACCTCTGAGGTGTCGGTCATGTTGATGTGGTTGTTTTTCATTGGTTCCTGACTGATGATGTGTCCATTGACCTTTCAAAGGGCTTGCGACTATTTCAAGGGTTGGTCTGAGCCGTTTGATCTGCTGGGAAATGCTGATATCGATGGCCATGTTTTAAACTTGAATCAGCTAGCTGTTGTTTTCAAATTTAAATATATTTCATGAGGTTTCTTGCTGGTTTCTTGTTGTTGGTCGAACGCAAGGCTATGGGTAGCTTAGAATGGATGTTTCTAGGATAGTTTCAGTTGGAAAGGATGATGAAGAAAATATGATGGTTGTCGCGTGTGATTTCTCAGGGTACCATGTTAGTGTTCTTGCACCGAAGAAGCATTAAAAGGTTGGCACCACCTGTGGCCTTTTGTACTTCAAAATACAAATATCTATAAGGATCGGATTTTAAGCATTCATGATAAGCTTGACTTGTAGAGACAGGGTCATGGTTATGGCGTGAGGTTTTCAACTTGCAGAGAGATGAGATGGACTTGCAAGGATCGATATTTGATTGGCCAAGATATCTCTATGATGCATTTATGATTAGATATGATAGAGTTAGGGTTTGATTATTTTATGAAAATCTGTGTAACCCTAATTAGGTTTTTTCTCCTACCTGTGTGCAATTAAGGAGATGTATATAATGTTTTTGGGAGCTTTTAGAGCTCAGAGTTTACAATTGTAAAAGGAGAGATTTTCTTTCTGAGGAGTTATCCGAGGCATTCTTTCTGCCCTCTAGCTTCTACATTTTGTAACCTTTCATTGAGGTTTAGATATTGCAAAGTATTTTGTGACATTCTTTCTATCCCTATGCCTTCTTGTCTAAATTTTCTCTTAATGGATTAAGTATATGCATGTTTTTAGTGATATCTTAGGGTTCTTGATCCCTCTTTCTTTTTGCAATTCATGTGTATTCCTGTGGATGATTTGATTTGAATGATCTTGTGGGTATACTTCAACCCCCTGATAGTCTGTCTCATTCCTATACCTAGTTGCAGAGGTGAATGTTTGTTTGCAGGTTATAGATTGTGTCTAAATTCTTACGAATGCTATTATTTTTGAAATTATCTTTTTCCCTGAATAGCCTCTTTCTATTGCAAACCCTTCTATGAAATATTGATGCAAACCTATTCAGTGAGTTGTGATCTCCTAGACCTAAGTTTATGCATTGATTTCATCCTCCATACTATAATTGATACCATCATTTCGGTGTATCACCTAGTAGGATAGTTTTCTTTTAGTTATTTCCCTTTCATGCATTCCTTCTATCCCTTCTCCCTTCAAGAATTTACTTTCTAGTCAAAAAGAAAATTAAGGTGATTATCCAAGAGGAACTAGCCTAGAACTTGGAGGTCTCATCTTAGTTAGCATAGGTCCCACACCTGGAGATGATTCCCATGTTATACTAAGTTATCAAGACCAAGAGAGCTTGAAACAAGGGTGCAAACTTAGTGTATAACAACTACAAGAGGTGGCAGCATAATAGCTTGTTGCTGAGGTGGAGGCATTAGTGCTTGTTGCTGATTAGGCTAATTGGATCCCCACTGAGGTTGTGATTGCCAGCTACCCTGAGGTGGCCATTGGATATTCTGCTGTGGCTGTTGATAAGAGTTATACTATTGTTGGTATGGGTTAAATGGTGGTTGTTGTAAATAGGCTTGGTTATAGTATGGTTGTTGATTGGACCAGTTATGATTCCAATTCTGACCCTGAGGAGTAGAATTTTGGGGGTTTTGGTTTGGCCAATAGCTATTATTATTATAACCAAAATTATTTAGTGGGTCTGGAGGCATACCTTGTCTCTGAGCCCATGGACGCCTTTGAGCTACGTAGAAAACTTCTCCATTCTCCTCATCTATAGCTTTGAACTTGGTGGGCATTGGGCTAACGTCCACAGATGCAACCATATTACATTTGCAGTTTCTCTTCTTCTCTTTGCAATGAGAACAAAACTCAGCAAGCACATCATCTACCTCTTCCTTCTTCCTCCTTGCTTGCATACTATCCAGTTGGGTGGTGACATCATTAATGATGTCTTTCTTGAAGTCAAATAGAAAATTAGACAACTCCACTTTGGATACTCCTGAACCACCATTGGACTTATATGGTAGGTCTCTAAGTCCCCTACTCTTCTTCATAGTGGCCCTTGAATAATTTTTCATATATTCTTTATGTCATCCCAATCTTTTTGTGTGATATCTCCTCCTGCCATCAGGTCTAGAGCCTCAATACTTCCATCATTCACACCTTTTAGGAAGAGGTGTTTATGAGATGCCTCATTTAACTGGTGCTATGTATTACGCTGCAGGTTGAACATAAATCTGGATACATAATCCTCCAGTGTTTCGTCCTCCTTCTGAGACATTTTAAAAATGTCATCACCTTTCAAATCTTGACCTCGAGAGTACTCTTTGTACTTCGTAAGAAACATTGTGTGCATGTCATTCCAATTTGCTACAGTATTAGCACCTAACCCCATGAACCATCTCAAAGAAGCTTCTTTTAGAGTTGATGGGAACAATTTCAGCTTGTGGGCATCAGTGGTATAGTCATAACTCTGGCAAAGAATATCAAATTCAAAGAGGAAGGTCTTAGGGTCCTCTGTAAGGAGGCCATAAAATTTGGGAAGTGCAGCACTAGGTATATTTTTCAAATTTTGGTTTCCTCACTGTTGAGGTATAGGAAAAGGAAAGGGAACCTGAGCAGCCATTCTAGGAGGAGAACCTTGTGGTGGTGGCTGATATACAACAAGAGAAAGTGGATTATCTTGATATTTAGGTTTGAAAAATAGGTCATTTAAATGCAGTGATTCCTCAAATGATGAAGAGGATATGTGTTCCTGAGCATCAGCAAATGGATTTTCAAAGGGTTCTTCTTCTTCGTTCTCACTTTGTGGTTCTTCAACTTGAGGATTAAATAAATCAAATGGCTCTCCTTGGTAGTTACGGGGAAGAAATCTCCCAAGGTGATCTCTCCTTCTATGCATAAAAATGCTTACTTAAGTACTAAATTAAAACTAAGACTGCAACTACAAGGATTAGTTTGAACTAACACCATCCCCGGGAGCAGCGCCAAAAATGCTTGGCCAAACAATAGTATCAGAAACCTAGAGCAATGGACTACCTATTTCAGGATTGGACACCCCAAATGATTCCTAAATGCATTATTTGGTCTCATTTAATTATTGACTAGGGACGTAAACTTGGAATGGTGTCTGCAAAGTATATGCTTCAAACCTCCTCTTCTAAGTCTATCTAAGGAATTCAAATGCTTATGCTTTAGGAAAACTATACTAAAACTGGTAAGCAAATGTATTCTAATCAAAGTAGAAAATTACAGTTAGGAACTACTCTAACTGATTGTGATGTAGGAACAGGCTACTGATTCTAGTATCAGCAGCTGCAGGAACAACGGAGTTCTAAAACATATAAATGAATAGGAAAATGAACTCTATACTAACAAAGCAATTCACTCATCAAGTGGGCCCCCTTGAATGAGTGAATGAGAAGTACAATCAAGATGAAAGTTGCAAACTTGAACTGAACATTCTATTCATCCATAAAATGATTACACTTGATTGAAACAGTATGCAAAAGCTCTATTAAAAACCAGTTTGTTCGACTAACTCCAAAAGAGTCACAACAGTCAATTATTTAAAAGAAAGCAACAACTAACTCCTAAATCTACAATCACTTCATAATTGAGGAATGGTTACAACTCATAAAGTTTCATAATAGAAACATTATTGACTATAAACATTCCCAGAATATAACACACACTAAATCTATGCATTGCATGCAACATAAAGTATTGACTTGCTTGTGAAGATTCTGCAATCTACGGTTGGCTTTGATGACTCTCGTGCTAGTATGCTGGTCTTTGAACATCCACAGTCAACTCTTGCAAACAATCAATGCGCACATATCCAAGCATATACATATATATCCACATCATCAATATTAGGAAAAGGTGTAAGTCTTAATTATCACTCTTGCAAATCCTATGGCTACAGGAGGTAACTACCCAAAACATAGCTTAGGAGAGAAAACATCCATTAACATGTATAACTATTATATTCACCATTCCTATCCATGAATTTAAGTAGATATTATGTCTTTAGAGGTATCCACATTTCCAGCTTATGTTCACACACACATATATAACATGTACATAGAAACCATAAGTTCATATGCTTAAAACCATAAATTCATGTCTATGTGCAATCAACCTGTTCTAGAAAGAGCATAAAAAGTAGTGAAAAAGATGGCTATTTAGGAGCCCATCACCTGACATATGAGGTTTCTACAAGGAGTTGGTAAATTGATATTAATCATCTTTCTCCTAATACATCTTCTATAAATTCCTTATACAAGTTGGAAAGAGATGTTTATAGAGGTATTAGGAATGAGACCCACATAGCCTACATAATTTAAACTTAGATATAACCAATATAATACCATTATCAACAACCATAATAAAACTAGTGCATATAAAAGTGTATCCAACCATCACTACCATCATGCTCACAATCATGTACAACCCCCACAACCTCATTATCACTAGTGTGGCTACTTTTTTTGTATGAAATAATATAGTCAATCACCCTCACTCCAAGTAAGACATGATGACTTCCTTTTCACTCCTCAACTCAAAATGCATATGCACCATCATTGTATAATATAGCAATACAAGTGCATGCCAAATAAAAGATGTTGAAAACATCAAATCACGACATATGCTAAGAAATTGGGTATTATATATTTTGATACCATTGAATTGAATCAAAACACAAGCTTTGAAGAATTGATTTGGGAGAACCTTGTCCTCCCACCCTACTAAAAAATTATAAACTAATAGTCATCGTTGTAATTACAAACATGTTAGGATTAAGGTTGCATTTACCTTGCAATCTTATATAGTATCCATGTTTCCGAGCAATTCTCTTGGAAAGTTTCATTAAACACCTAAGGTGATATTATAAATTAATTTTCTAGGTTAGATTCTCTAAAAACATTGATATTAGTTGTAAACGTATCCATGGAGAATGTGGAGTTGGTGGTGGTAGTTACAAATGTATTTTTAACAAATATCTGGACATGGACATGATAATTGACTAATGAAGCATCTTAGGTGTTATTGGTGGGCCCCATATGATTTGGGTGATGATTTTGGATGTCCACCTTAGGATATGAGCCATTATAGAGGAGTCACAAGTCAAAGGTGTTATTTATTATTAGTATAAGAGTTAATTTTCCTATTCATGACTCATTGGGAATTTCATTTACTATTCTTGGATAAGCCTCTTTATTTTGGACATGTATGTAGTTTACCACAATTTAATGGCACATTATTTTTAGAAACCATTAAGATAATAGTTTCATAAATTTCTTTATAAGTATTTGTGATGATGGATTGAAGGCATAAAAGGAGTGAAGATGATTGTTGAATTTTACTCATCTCAAAGATAATACAATCTTGGCCTCTTTTCCTTGGTGGAGGTTATTTATATTAAATGGTTTTTCCAAATTAAATACTATGTTATGTGATATTTTCATGGTGTTTGATAATTCTATTTGTTGTTGATTTTACATGATCATATCTCCCTTTTGACACTCTACAATTAAAAATTAGGTTTTTAGTTTAACTTTAGATTTTCATATTATAGCGGTGTACCTTTATTTCTAAGAAAACAAATACCTTTTATGGAGCACCACCATGGTGGACGTAAGGGAATCCACTTACTAATGAGGTAAGTGAATGTTGGCATTAAGGAGATCAAATTCCCCTCAATCTTTTAGTTGGATATAATAAGTCCATAGTGAAACATGCATGCTTATCTTATTTTCCCACTTGGACCAAATAAAAACTTCTAATAAGTTGAGTTCATTTTTTCAAACACAAATTGGAATGTAATCAACATGAGGAGACATAGACATGCCTACTAAGAAGAATCTTGAGAACAACTTGAATGCCATTGATAATAGAGAGAATTATGTTGCTCCAAGAAAGGATCATAGGCTTGATTTTATTGAAAAACACTTTCACATATAAAAAGTACTATATCCCTATTCATTAATCAATATCACCAACAAAATAGAACATTAGAATTGTATAAGAAGTAAAAAAACTCAAATCAGAAAAAACTAATGGACAATTTGTCTAATGAGAGAGATGACGGGAGATAATCTAGGCATTAGCATCAATAAAGGAAAAATAATTGAAGATAGATTTTTTTTTTAATTCCTTTCACTTTCTCTAATTGTATTATTAGTAGTTCTAAAGTATAGAAATTTTTTTTCCATTTTTATTTAGTTCACTATATATTGATGAGATGATAAACATTAATTAATTTTTTCAAATAAGAATTAAAAAATTAATTGGTTAGTGAGATTAGATTTAGATTTCTTTGACATAGTTCTTGGTAGAGTTATTTCAAGGTTAAGGGGTGTTTTTATTCTGAAAATATTATTTCTTTAGAATTAAGAAAATATAATTATTTAAATATAAAGTAATTTAAATTAATATTTTTTTAAATTAGATTGTAGAGATCAGGTAACCTCTCTTTTTATGCTTCTTCTCATCTTTAAAATTGTAGTGTGTTAGTGATTTTTTTAATGTAGTCAATAATTCTAGCATGACACATCTTTCAATATTGTGTAGGTTAGGAGAAGATAGGACTTTATCATCTTGTGTCTACCACATAAAGCTCTCGTCAATCAAGTCAGGTCCCAGTACTAAATTAATGAATATTAACTAGTATACATATCTTAAATTTATCAATCTAAAAAAATTAAAGGGATATTTATTTGGAGCTATTTCAATTAATTAAAAGTAACTTTATTTTAGTTTAAAACTATTTTATTTAAGTTGATATATTTTAAGGTAAAGGTGAGAGTGTGTTATTGTTGTCACAATTCAAGTGTGTACTTTTCAAGTCAAACTCATTGACCCTTGTTTTGAATGGGTAGTGGTTCACAAGAACCCATCTCTCATGAGAATGAATGGAACACTTAGTAATCATTGCACCTAGGTGATGCACATAGAGGTGAAGCATTGGACCTTCCCAAGAGATCGCCCACCCAATACTACTCCAACACAAGTGTGCTAAACTATGGAGATCTTAGCTTACTACCCTATTTGCAAAACCGTCATCAAGTGTTGTGCCTTATGAGTCATTCATCATAGAACCCCTTTATCTCATCAATTGATAAGTAGGAGATTTTTCCACAATGAGTCAAAGTGTGATGTTGCTATCAGGATTCATGTGTGTAGTTTTTGAGACAAATTCATTGACCCATGTTACATGAGATCTTTTCCATAACAATTCAAATTATAATATTTATATCAGGATTCAACTATGTAGTTTTTTAGTCAATAGTTCATTGATCCATGGTTTACAAATGGGGTAGCAAGATAAGTGGGCTTAACCTTGGGTAAAACTCCATAGGTAAGTAAGTTTTAGATGGAGTACTACTAGGATGGATGACCTCTCAAGAAGGCCTAATGCTTCACCTTTATGAGTATCACCTAGATGTAATGAGTACTAAGTGGTCCATTCATTCTCACGAGAGATGAGTTTCTCCAAACCATAACTAATGGAATGTGGGTCAATATGTTTGGCTTGAAAACTAAGTAGTTGAATCTTGATAACAATAACCCAATTTGACTTGTGGAAAACACCTCTTACTTACCAATTGATGAGGGGATTTATAATGAATGGTTAATAAGGAACAACACTTTCTAAAGATTTTACAAATGGGGTGGCAAGCTTAGTGGTTTTAACCTTCGGGGATCGAGAAACTCCATAGTTAAGCACACTTAATTTGGAGTATTAGTAAAATGGTGACTTCTCAGGAAGGCACAATGCTTTTCACCTCTATGACCATCACCTAGATACAATGGGTGCTACATGTTCCATTCATTCTCATGAGAGATGAGTTCTTGTGAACCACTTTAATCATGAAACATGGGGCAATAATGTAATGCCTTTCCAAGGAACCCTCAAAACATAGGGTAAAAAATGCACTACATAATTTTTTTTTTAAAATTAAGGGTATAACATTAGTAAATAAGTGCATTCATAAAAACCATGCATAAGAAAAGATAAAAACATAATGGAAGTAAACTGTGGTCATCACACTATCATGCACAAGCAGAAGAATCAAACATACTTCCAAGGGTTCCAAGACAACCCCAAATGCTAGAAAGAATGAACAAGAACGTTCAATCCACCATGTGAGAGTCTGGACCATGTCTATAAACTTCATGAGATAAGAGGTTAGACTATCGTCAATGATTTCTAATGAGGAGACAAGTTGATCCTCAACAAGATCCAATACTAGGTTCATTTTAAGCCCAAATTGAAAAATGATTCTAACAGTTTTAAATTGAAACAAAAAAATGAGATGCAAATATATAAAAATGGTCCCATAAATGAAAGGAATATAACCATGGAATTTATTTCTATACATACCCAAGGGAATAATAAATTATTGTAAATGTGCATGAGCAGTCTCAGAATGAATACACCACTCTAGTAATTGTCCAGGAAGAGCTTGAACAAATAAGCAGGTTTGTGTGAATGGATGTGCATGAGTTTACAAATGTATAGGACCTATTGATGAAAGCACATGAATTCATGTTAAATGTGTAGGAATAGGGTTTAAATGCATAAAACTCCTATCTAGATGCATAAAACTAGAAAATAAACTAATGTTGACTCTGATGCATGGCCTAAACATGAACAACCACAAACCAAGGAGTACCAGATATATGAAATCAAGTTTGTACACACTTGATACAATTATAAACATAAAAATGAAAGCTAATATATTGAGCATTGTCACTAGATACATAAAATCTCTGAAAGAAAATATGCAACTGGTAGAATGAGCACATCATGCTCAAAATCTACCACTGAAAGTAGTATTTGACTTGTACACCACTCCCTAGCAGTTGTGTGTAATGCCACCCAACCACGTGGTACCCTTAGTCACACCCCCACTATGCTCATGGACCTAGTCACCCATCCACAGACATAAGGTACACACAAGTGCACAAAGAATGGATAACATACACGCTAATCAAATGAAAAACTTAGGCGATGGTATAGTGATCCCAATACAAACACAAAGATGTAGAATATAGTATGGCATAGGTACAAAGGGATACTACTCAATACTACATATGCTCAATGGAAGGAATCAGGAATGGAGTGTCATTACATGGCACATGATGACCCATGTAGCATCAAGCTTTTGATCAACATCCATAGATGGCCAAACTTGGTATGTATCTTTGATCAACATTTGGAACCAGCTAGATGTTGTGCCTTCGATCAACATCCTCAGACAACCAAGCACTAACTTACCTTCAATCAACATTCATAGATGGCTAGGTAGTTTTATTAACTCTTATTAACGTGTTTAACCCCAATTTTATTTATTTATTTTTCACTTGGTTAAAACTTTTCATGGGTTACACTAGCAAGCCTTGTGTGTCCCAAACCACCATGGAGAGCCACTCCACTCCACTACCCAAAAACCTAAGGTTATCTTGTTTCCATGATGAGGCACAAAGTACACATACAATAAGGACTCCAAGTCCAAAACTAAAAGATACAAGTCTAGCTCCATCAGCCTCAACCAAGAGCATGGGTCCCTTGGAATATTGATAAGGTACACCCAATTGTTCTTTTGATGCGGTCTCAACACCGACATCACCAATCAAGATACAATCGAAATCAAACATCAAGAAAAGTCCTAAAAAGGAAGAAAGTGGAAAATTGCCCATGTACAAGGCACACTCAACTAGCTTCTTTGGTATGAGCATGAATTCCAAGGTGAATCTAATATCAACAAATAGAAACAACTCATTGGCCAAAATCCCAAGATTAATTCCCAATCCCAAATTATACAAAAATCCAAGAAATACTCATGGACTAAAATTAAGTCTTGAAGGATGTCACCATTGATGATCCTTCAAAAATGACTCAAAATTCAAACTTCCAATAAAGTGAAAAGAAGAAAACCCATTTTATCTAAGATTCCCAACATTGCATTCATCCAGTAAAATCTATATTCTAGACACACATAGAAAAATAGGTAGCATAACACTACAAAACCCATAAATCTCAAATCTACAAAACATAAAATACTTGTAGAAGTCCAAACAGTCAATGAAAATAAATGAGATTGTAGAGGAATACTAATCTATACCCATATAAATAAAGAAACTTATTTCAAAATGAAAGATGAAGTGAAATGAAAGATACAAGATGCCCTACCTCACCCTATGATTGAAACAAGAAAATTGGGTGGTAGAAAAAAAACTCTTTGCAAAAATGGAAATAGTTCTAGAGAAGAAGGAGAAATGGTGACACAAATCCAATGAGATTCTACCCACAAAGATCCAACAAGTGGTCGAACGAAATGATAAAAAGATGGATTCTCTCCAAAGAAAATTGGAGCAAAATCCAACTTTCTCAAAACCGAAAGTGAGGAAATGAATCTTTCTCCCTAATAAAAAGTTAATTTTTGCCAAAAAGGCCAAAAAGGACTAAAATAAAATCACTTAAATAAATTAAATAAAAAATATAGACTTCCTGAAAATCCCTCCAAAATAATTTAATCAATTCCAATTAAATAGAATTCAACTACGATAAATTAGCTGGTAAAAAAATTAATCCCCAAAATAATTAAATCAACATTTAATCTATAATCAACTACGATAACTACGGGAAATATAAATGCATAGACACATATACTGGTCTAACATAATATGCAAATGAAGTTTAGATTTATCGACACATACTCGAGGTGCAATATATCAGTTACATATACATCGTCCATATAGGAATGATCAATATTGGCTAAATCATGAATGACTAGTGAAACTATCTCTTTTGCCACTATTGGGGATAAGACATGCTCAAACCCAAAGCTCAAGTGAAGATGATGTCTGGAAATTGTTCATTAAAAGACACACATATCAAATGCACTTGATCAAAGTATAAATAGTCAAATTATAGTCAAAGCATGATCATGAATAATCAAATTACGCTAATGGAACAATGACGCTCTAGTGATGCAATCATTCAGATGTATTAGAATGTCATGGAATTTTTCGTTCCATATTTAATCCTCAGTATACATAATAATTAACATTTCATTTCAATTTAAATATTAAAATAATCATTTTAAAGCATATACATCACACAGAAATAAAAACCCAATGAAATACCCATCATCAATAAAAGCACAATAACATACGAAGTCAGTGATAATCATCATTTAAAGAATCATGTCACATTTAGAAAGAATCATCATGCATATATGATTAAAATAATAAACAATTTAGTATAATCTAACATTTAAATCGACAATGATATTAGTAAACCCAAAATAATGTATTGTAATCAAATACATCACACAATGCAACATGTCTAATCACATCATACAGATGGCCATACAACAAAACAAAGTTCAACTCATATCAAAATAACATGGAACATAATGCAACCATGGGAGGAACTACATCCCCCCTAGGCATAGGCCTACTCGTGGAATCAAGCAAAAAGATAGGGGTACAAATATCTTAACCATGAAGCATCCTCCCAAGTAGCTAAAGTCACATCACTTGGGTCCCATTGGACCCTTACCTACTCAATGTCTCGACCCTTGAGGGTCAACCTCTGATGTTAAAGAATGTGGATGGGCTCCAAAGAAAGTTGCTTATCTTCTACCTATGAAGCACCCCAATCAAGAACATAGGTCACATCAGGAATATATTATCTCAACATAGAAACATGAAACACATCATGGATACATGATAGGCTAGGTGGAAACACAAAGTGATAGGAAACATGACACATCCTCTCAAGAATCTCAAAAGGTCCAACAAAATATGGTGCTAACTTATAGCCTTTCCCATAGTAGATGAGGCTCTTCCATGCCTGAACTCAAAAAACATAGGGTCACACACTGAGAAGTGACGATCTAACCTATGGGCATCAACATACTTCTTTTTTTGATCTTGAGAAGTAACCAAATGCTCTCTGATATGAACCACTTATTGCTCCATATGTTGATGCATATTAGCACCCAACACTACACGATCCTCCAAAAAATCCCAATTCAAAGGTGTACAACATTGTTGACCATACAAAGCTTGAAAAGGAGACGTGCCAAGAGAACTAAGGTATCTATTATTATAGGTAAACTCAATCAAGTACAAATAGTTCTCCCACCTTGACTATTGATCCATTACATACATGTGAAGCATGTCCTCGAGAGCTTGATTTACCTACTCCATCTAACCATCGGTCTTGAGGTGATATGTTGAACTAAAATTGAGTTGTGTGCCCAAAGCATGCTAGAGAGATGTCCACAGTGTGGAAGTAAACACAAGATCTCAATCTGAAATGATCCTATGAGGTATCTCATGCAACTGAACTATATCCTCCATAAACACGTGTTATCAAAGAAACAATATAAGAAGCTCTCATTGGATAAAAGAGAGCCACCTTGGACAACTTATCCACAATAACCATAATGGAATCATGCCAACATGATGATATAGGTAGCCCAATCATAAAATCAATAGATACAGTGTCCCACTCCCATTCAGGAATAGAATGTGACTACAAGAGACCTATTGGATATTGGTCTTCCACCTTCACTCTTTGATACTCAAGACATCTAGCCACAAAGTAAAAATTATCACACCTCATACATGACCAAAAATACAATTGTCTAAGGTTGACACACATCTTCTTGATGCAAAGATGTGTAAAATATGACACATAATGTACCTAATACATGTGTGTGTGAATTTTGTACCTGATCTGTAGACACAACACTTCAGTAAAACATTAGAGGTTAGCAAAAATAAAATCGTGCAATAATTGAAAGCTAAACTAACCAGGCGATTTACTACCTTCTAATAGGTGCGAGTATGATGTTATCAGATTGTTATCGAGATCAGTGACCTTGACGACACCTAAATGAAGGATTTGAATGCAAAAGATGGATATGGAATGTATGGAATTAATCTATTTTTTTAAATTTTCTATGCAATGATATG
This sequence comes from Chamaecyparis obtusa, assembly GCA_027943335.1. Classification (NCBI taxonomy): domain Eukaryota; kingdom Viridiplantae; phylum Streptophyta; class Pinopsida; order Cupressales; family Cupressaceae; genus Chamaecyparis; species Chamaecyparis obtusa. The sequence goes on from BSBK01003918.1 coordinate 2,332,557, forward strand.
ATGAAAACTGATATGCTATGATATGCTAAATGATCTAACAAATGATATGAAAATGAATCTAAATGAATGTAAAAACCAAATTGATCTCACAATAGCCTTGATTCGCAATAAGCTTTGATTCTCCAAATTCCAATTCTTCAAAATAGTTGTGCAAGTCATAGACAATTTGGGCAGAGTAAGCTCGCAAGATTATGAGATGATTTGTGAAGAGATGAGGCTTGATTTATAGAAATCCAGGGCTTTGGGGATGCATGGAAGAAAGCCATAAATCACTCAAATAAACTCAACTTGATTTTTGAGTTATCTGATTATAAAGAATAATTAACTCACAAAAACATGCAAATCATGCAAAAACAACTTTTTAACTCAAATTAGAAGTTTAGATCAACTTTCAAACTCAAAAATGATGTTGAGTTCCAAAAAGTCAATAACTTGCATTGATTTTCTGATTTGGAGTTTTAACTGCTCTTTGATTGTGCACATGGATAATTATGAATTAATAAATAAATAAAGTGATTTATTCTCAACTTAACTGATTTTGAAAAATAAAACAATTGATTTATGGGTTAATCAATTATTTTTCAAACTTTTATTCTAAAATAATATTATTAAAAATTGACAACTTGCTTTAATTAATTAAATAAGAATTTAATCAATTATTCATAGGATTTTGGATTTATTGTCAAAATTAAATAATACAATTTAAGAGTAAATAGAATTAACTTCAATTAAATAATTAAGTGGTAGAATTAAATCTAATTAATTAAATATTGAGAATATTCAATTAATTAAACTTTAGGATAAATTGGATTTATCGCGAAATAATCATTAAAATTAAAGACTATCAAGATGATTAGGAATATTACTAGGAATATTCCCCGATGCAGAATTTATGATAATCAATTAGGATTCGATGATGTTTAGATGTGCCTTAGGTTAGGACTTCGATGTCGATTTCGTTCGATTTGATGATGTGGGAGATTAATGAACTTATAGCCCATTTTTGGGGTATTACATTTTGCCCCTCTTTGAATTGTTGTGCAAAGCGCAGTGGTTCAAAGACAGTCTGTGTATGATATTGAAACTGATGTTTGAAATTGATATTGATATGAGACAAAAGCTGATTGAAAAATTTGATATGAAGATAATAGGTCCTGAATGACCAAAGATAATGTTAACTATAACAGCAATGAATCGATGATTGCAAAAAAGTGTCAAAACGCCTGATTCCGAACCTTATGATTGTGAAGAAGTGAGTGACCGATTCTAGACTTGATTTTCTTTAGAAGAATCACGTAGGTATCACATCTGAACCCTTCAGTTACTGAAGAACCAAGGAAATAACACATTTGAACCGATAGTTGCAAAAACTGATACAATTTACAAGATTAGGAGAATACTAGATTGATATGGATCTCGATGAATCTGATATGCCCCAAGCGATGATAGATTTGCCCCGAGTGACGAGGACTTTTGATAATTCAGCAACTAGACATGGTTGTTGTCTTGATTACTGAGGAAAGATATGATATCAATAAAGATATGATTACAGATTAGATTACAGACTTTGAATGATGTGCAATACCATGCCCCCTTCAGGATTAAAATTGAAATCTGACAAGAAAAGTCAGCGTTGATAGTTCAGAAGCATGTTAATTGATTTGAGAAATGGTTATACACATTTCAGAATGCATTCTGCATCGTTTAGAGGTCCTGGAGACCAAGTTTGACTAGGTTTGACCATGAGTTGACCATAGGTGACCAAGTTGAAATTTTGATAGTTTGATATAAGATAACCAGTTAAGTTGAAAAATGGATTTCTTGTGATGATTGAAGGTCGATTATGCAAGTAGTTAATAATATGAACGATCTCAGATTTCAATTTTAATCCCGAAAAAGGATTCTACTTACTGTTTCCTTGGAGGAACCTTCGTGTGAGACTCAGCTCTTGTTAGATTTGAAGATGCGATTTGAAGAATTGTTTAAGCTTTGAAGTTCATTTAATCATTGTGAGATCATGCAAAGGTGAAAAATGAAATGCAGAATGAAATGCAACCTAAGACCTAGGACCTACTCACTGATCATATGTTGATTTGTTATCATCATTGAACTTTTAGGTAACTAGATAAATCAATACAATGCCCACTAGCTATGAAACCATAGACATATGAATATCAATTTGTATGCGCAAGAATCAATACAACACCCACTGGTCAACAACCATGGATATATGAACATTGATTTTGTTTTCAGAATGTCAGATTAGATATAAGCACCAAGGCATAAATGCCAGGATGACTTGAATATCATGTCTATTTTGATATAGCAATTTGTATAAGCATCAAAACATAAACGTCGTGATGACCATAATACTCCTTGCATGACAAACACATCAAGCAGTCAAGAGATCATTCCAAATCCAGTGTGAATTACCCGTAGTGACCCTTAATCATTCACATCCTTAGGTAAGATCATGTTTCACAATAGGAGAAAGAACTCACTCAAAAAGACAATAGTTAGATCAAACTTTCTTGAATTTTCTGGGTATCAATGGTCGAGGTACACATGGCCATCCAATTCGAGATAGAGGCTCTTACAGTCGGACACCATTTCAATCCAAAATTTCCAAAGTTGTTAGATTTTCTCATACAAGCAAAAAATAAAGAAAAGATTATGCCCCCAGTCATCACTCTCTAAATCCTATAAAGGACATCATCGAAGAGCTCGACGGGACACAATATGCAAAAATCTCAATGCGAATCAGTAAGCATACAAGGAGATAAAAGCATGTAAAAAGCACAGATTGTTTTCAGTTTGTGTTTGATGTTTGATGCAAAATCCTTTCTGGAGACAAGACTGACTGACCGACTTGGATGAAGCTTCAAAGGACTCAGACTGGATATGATACATCTAAGATATACTGGAGACTATAGGATATGACATTCATTGCCCCCAAGTTTGAACTTTGATAGGATACAGACGCTTGAGCTGATTGGTGTATAGACCGACTTATTGAAAACAAGAATGCATAAACAAACCGGGAGATATGTAAAAACTAAAGCAAGACTGAAAGCTATGAAATACCAAGATTGCACTGATAGATGGAGCCTTTTGAAACAAGTGGCACCCGTTTGTTTTCACCATCTTGGCAGAGATTCTATTTTTGCTACCAAGGCGCCTGTTTCCAGGTTTTCACCAAGGCACTTTTTCTTTTTCTTATTTTTTTGTATTTTTCATTTTTTCAATTTTTTTGTGAATCATCAAGGTGCCTATTGCTAGGTTTTCACCAAGATGTTCATTTTTTCAAGACTTTTTCAGATTTTAAATATTTTTTCAGGACATTTTACCATAGATTGAATGCCTTAGGCATAGAATTTCTTCAAATGGAGAATGTTGATTGGTTCTCGAAGCTATTCTCCTTTAGTCATTGAGATTTGATAGGCACCAGAGCCAAAAGTAGCAGTGATTACAAAGGGACCCAACCAGTTGGGTTCAAACCTTCCCTTGCGTTCTTGATGTGATTGATTTTTAGGATTCTCTCTCAAGACTAGATCACCAACCTGAAATTCTCCGTGTTTGACTTTCTTGTTGTAACCTCTAGAAATTATCTTCTGATATACTTTGAGATGATCATACACTACTTGTTTGCGCTCATCTAGTAGTTCAAGTTCTTGCAACCTAGACACTCTGTAGTCATCATCAGTTACTAGACCATGCATTCTGATTCTTAGTGATGGGATTTTAACCTCAATAGGTAGTACTACTTCAGATCCATAAACTAAAGTAAATGGAGTAGCCCCAGTGGGCATTCTGATACTAGTTCTGATACTTGTTCTGATACTAATTCTGATACTAGTTCTGATACTGGTTCTGATACTTGTTCTGATACTGGTTCTGATACTAGTTTTGATACTTATTTTGATACTTGTTTTGATACTTGGTATACTTGATAGCATCTTTTTCCATTGAAAACTCCCAAGTAAGATCATATCATGCAGTCCCAATGTCTAGCAAGGTGGAGAACAAGAGGGATTGGCAAGCTGGTGGAAGAGATGGAAGATAAGAGAATGAAGGAGAATGAAGGGAAGAAATCCTTAGGGAAAACTTCTCAAGAATACCCAAGTTAGGGAAAAATTGTTATGTAAAGCGCATTTGGGCAAGCAATGTAAGGCCAGCATAGGATAAGTCACAAAATCATAATGCCAAAGAAGGAACAGATGTAGTCTAAAGGAGTAGACATGTCAAGAGGTTTCATAGCATTGTGTTCTACTCTTTTTTTCTATTAGATCAAGACCAAAGGGGAAAAGGATAGCGATAGGCAAAAATGAATGGAGGAAAATGGATATGAAGGCTAAACATGGAAGGAATGAAAGCAAGATCATCATAAGATAGCTCACAAGATAGTCAAATGTTCATGTATAGATCAACATTGTCAAGATCAAAGAGAGAAGGTGGAATGGATGAAATATGTAGAAGAACTACGCATGATGCCTGATTGCCAGGTTTTCATCATGGTACTTATCCAAGGTGCCACAAGGTAGTGGTTTTCACCATAGGAAAAATTTATTTCTCTTTACTTTTGCTACCAAGGCGCCTGTTTCCAGGTTTTCACCAAGGCACATTATCAAATTTTTATTTTTTTCTCTTTTTTTGGAAGAAGGCAAGCTTTTTAGATAATGCTCCTTGAAAGGATAAACCATGATATACCAAGGATTCAAATGATATGCTCAAAGATGTTGATAGGGAAAGGAATATGGAAGAGAAAAATGGAGGATAAGGTTTTATGTAAAGCAAGTGAGGTTGGAAGATAAGAGGAATAGGCAAATGAGGAAAAAGGATAGAAGGTAGAATAATGAATGGAAGGATTGTGAAAGGGTAGATGGAAAGGAAGGCAAGATCAATGTCAACACACACCTTGAAGGGTGGTGAGAGGATGGAGGAAATGTGAATAAAGGAATACGTGAAGGAATATGGTGAATGGATAGTAGAGGTTGTGGTTTAGGCACATGAAATAGAATTTTTGGAAGAAGATGAGGTGGAAGTCTTTGGAAGCTTGAATGTCAACCTTACTTTTTGCTCAAAACTAGACTCTTTCAAGAGAGACTTTGGAATCCGTATAGTTGTAGGCTTTTCATTTCTTTTTGATGATCTAGAGAGAATATCTTTAATGATGGATTTTGGAACCCATACTTGTCTTGTAGTTTTTTTCTTAGATATCTCTTTTGATTTTATGCCTCCATGTTGATTAGAGGAGACATGGTGATCTTCTTTTTTTTATGGATTCTTGTATTGCTTCTTTTTCTTGTATTGAACATTCAAGTTACTTCCAAAAGACTTGGGACTTGTGGAGGAAGGAGGATATGATTGGTTTAGATGGGTGGGTGGATGAAAAGGATTCAAGGGTGTGCATCTATGTTATTCTTGAGGAAAGATGGGAGATGGAGGTATGTAAGGACCCAAGATGGATGGAGAATTAGGAGAGTTAGGAGGGGAAAGTGAAGGGACATAAGGACCCAAGATGGAAGGAAGGCGTGAAGCTCTTAGTATTGGTGGAAGAGGTCCAAGGATGGAAGTGGAAGATGCAAAAGGATAATCACTAAGTTCATCAGCATCTATATGACAACCAAGGATATCAGCATCTTTAGAGTGAGCATTAGAATTTTCAATAGAATCATGGACATCTTGAATATGAGCACCTTCTTCGATAGGATTGTTCAAAGCTTGCAAAGACTTAGGAAGAGTAGAAAGTGGAAATGAACATGGAGTGGTAGAATAAGAAGATGGAAGACTTTGATCTTGACAAGGATCTTTGGATAGCATAAGCGCATAATTTTTCTCTTGATTTTCAATAGGCTTAACATTGGAAGTAACAACACCATTTTTACCAACCTTAATGGAAGTATCATCTTTGGAAAGCACAAGTGTGGTAAGGTTATTTTGATTGTCAATCAGCTCAACAGTGTAAGTAGTAGCTTGATCTTGCTTAGGAGAAGATTTAAGACATGGTGGAATGAATGGGAAAGGGCATGTAGGATCAAAAGAACCATGGAATGGATAAGAGGCATCATTAAAAGGATTGGATGACATGGAGGTTTCTTGTTCTTGATCTTTCTTTATGTTCTTTTCTTTATCATTTTTAGAGTCCTCTTGACATGGAGCCACTTTTAAGGACAAGGAAGCATGTTGGGATTGTATGGAAGACTTTGGAAAAGATGGTGAAGGACTAGCTGAAGTAGGCATTATAGCGCATAAAGGCTTAGACTCTTTAGGTTTAGCATTATTGAAAGTATTAGTAGCCAAGTGAAGGTTAGCTTGAATTTCTTGAAGAGGTAGCCTTGGAGGATAACTATAGGGAACCGTATGAAAAGTATTAGGGCTTGTGTCGGATGAAGGTTCTGTGAAAGATTTGAAAGACTTGAAAACTTTAGGAAATGTATGGGTATTGGAGGAAGTAGGGGATGGAAGGGAACCATCACAAGACAAAGGTCCAACATTAACATGATCTTTCTTGAGAAGATAATCTTTATTTTCAGCGGGAGAGTCCTTAGGAGAAGGATTCTTATAATATTGATGCTTCAAGCTAGCACAATGCATTTTATAGTCCTCAACAGTAGTAGATGGATCATAATGAAGGTATTGTTCACAAAAATCATTAACATCTTTTTTAAAATTAGAATCATATGGATCACCATCACAATCTATCCAATGTGACATCCCATTTCCAGTAAGCAGGAACACACGACGATGAGGACTCTTAGGAATAGAGGTGTCATAGGTATCATGATATTGTCCATCATCATAGTCATCATAGTCTCCAAAGATGGATGTGTCACTCTCTGTGGAAGAGGTATCATAAGGATTGTCATGTTGCTCACATTCTGTCTGGGGGCATGGTGACATGTAAAAGTCTTTATCAAATGGAAAAGGGCACAGAGCTTCCATGGAGAACACTTTAGGTTCCTTTTCTTTCTCAAGTTTGTTAAGCTTGACCTTCATAGCGTGGATCTGTTTCATCATAGTGGTGATTAGAGTTTCTTCCTCATGTGTAATGATTCTTTGAGACATGTGTATTGATTCTCAATGGCTACTGCTCTATTCTTGATACAGTGATTTGTTTGACAGATTCTGGAACTAAGCTAAAAAAGCTGGGTATCTAGAAATTCTGACAATTTTTTGACAACTTTCAAAATTTTCCCAAATGACACTCTGCAGACTCGTACGATAGTGGGTATGCTATGAAACGCTAGTTGAAAAAGCTCATATGACACTGGGTATGCTATGAAATGATAGTTGAAAAGCTCGTACGATAGTGGGTATGCTATGAAATGACAACTTTGAAAAGCTCGTACGACAGTTGCAAAACTCACATGATAGTTACTAGCAGGATTTGACTGGCAGAAAGACTCATACGAAACTGGGTTCTTTATCATACAACAGATGGGTAGTAATGAAATGACACTTGATAGAAACTCGTATGACTTTCTAACCTCCTAAGATGACTTTTGACTCCAGAAAAGAATTTCACTTCAGATTTTGCAAATTTTGAGTTTTCAGATTTGGATTGTTTGCAAATTGTATTATTGAGATTCAAGGATTGTAACAGATTTGTTCATTTTTAGTAACCAGATAGATAAAAAAGCACGCAAAATACCAAGCAAGTGATTTCAAGCATGTCTAAAAATAATGAACAAGGGCAAAAGCAACCTTGCGCATGAACAATCAAGTGATTTTATTCATTCTACTCCTTTGAAGTGCTAATTGTGTATGTTCCAAAAATGTTTTGCAATAACGCACATATACCCTAGAAAATGAAAATTTGGCCTCGCTAGGGTTTTTAGTAATGGTTTGACTCTGCAACTTTTATGATCCAAAGGGGTGAACTCCAATCCCGGTGCACCAGGGTTTTGACATAGTCCGAGAACTTAATCTTCAGGAGCTGCTAGGGAGATCTGACAACCCAACAATGAACCACACCTGTAAAGATTTCTTCCACAAGGATATTTATATAGCGGCTATCACTACCATGGTGAAAATGGCTATTACCGCTTGAGGTTCTATCAACGCAGTTTTCCCTATGAAGGGAGTGTCCGCTATGGTTAACCCTCTCTAAAGGTGACTCATAATAGTATACCACAAGGGGACTTGGCTCCAGATCCAAGGGTTTGATTCCTTTTCACTTTTAACCCAGACAAAGGAGGTAGATAAATTTGACACGCTAAGATGAATATTATCTCACCAAGGTCTATGATATCAACCCCACGTGATCTATCAACCTCTTCAGAGAGAGAATGTATCAATCAATAAGGGAAGATGCATGAACCAAGTAGAATGTGAGACACACTAAGTATCCTCCCTACCTACAAGGATTCCATCATCAAGAAGGATTTCACTGGGAATCCAATCTCTCAAGAACCACAAATAGTGTTCATAGGGCCTAATTACTATGTTTTCATAGATATATCAGAAAGTAAATCTATCCAAAAGCATTCAAAAGCACAAAAAAGGTGGTACACTTAATGCTCCAAATAAATGTGAGGTGAGTCCACAAAGTGGTGCATTTAACTCCTCACACCAATTTAAAAGTAAGTCCACACCCTAGAATACTAATGAGATCCGAAAAGCACAAAATGGGAAACAACTGGTGGAATAATTAACGCTCTTTCTAAGTAGACCCCTCCCCTGAATATGATGCTGACCTTGCAACCACAGGGTGAAACGAGGGGCAAGTAAGAATAAGTGAGTCCAATATCCCAATTTTGCTAATAAGATCAATCAAAAATATCCTAAGACTGCTTATCAATACTTAAGGTGTTACAACCTAGTATTCAATTATGCAAATTTGAAGAAAAGTATGCAAAGAAAACACTCAAGCCAAACACATGAGAGATTCATTTTAGAATCCAAATTGAAATGTTATCAGATTAAGGAGAATACTTGGAATCCTTGTAATGCGCTTAGTAGATGTTTACCTGCTTTTAGCAATTCTTGCACTTTTTCCAATCAAAACCAATAGGAGTCAATCAAAAATAGAGAATTCCAATTGTTAAGATTAGCCATTAGTCAAAATCTGAAAATCAAATCTGACAAACTACCCTAAAAAATGAAATGACAATTGAGAACCTGATGCCGAAACTCATATGATAGTGGGTATGCTCCCAGACGATAGTCTAGAAACTTGTACGACACTGGGTGCCCGATGAAATGACAGTATGAAAACTCGTACGACAGTCTGAAAACTCATACGACATTCGGTGTCTGATGAAATGACAGTCTAAAAACTTGTATGACAATCTAAAAACTCGTACGACACTAGGTGTCTGATGAAATGATAGTCTGAAAACTCGTACGATAGTCTGAAACTCGTACGACACTAGGTGTCTGATCATACGACAGTCGAGCTTTCAAACGATAATGTTTTTGTGATGATACGAGCCTTGATCAAATCAACTATTGTACGATAGTGGGTATCTCCTGATATGAGTTTTTGACAAAACTCGTACGACAACTGTATGGACAGAAATTAAAAATCACAGTGTACGGACAATTTTGATAGAAAAAGTACATCTTGCAGAGTATACCAGAACCCTTGAAACCCTTAACCTCAAAAGATAGAAAATTGATATAAATGAAGGGAAACCCATTTTAGGGCCCCACGGTGGGTTCCAGAAATGTGTGTGTGAATTTTTCACCTGATCTGTAGACACAACACTTCAGTAAAACATTAGAGGTTAGCAAAAATGAAATCGTGCAATAATTGAAAGCTAAACTAACCAGGTGATTTACTACCTTCTAATAGGTGTGAGTATGATGTTCTCAGATTGTTATCAAGATCAGTGACCTTGACGACACCTAAATGAAGGATTTGAATGCAAAAGATGGATATGGAATGTATGGAATTAATCTATTTTTTTAAATTTTCTATGCAATGATATGATGAAAACTGATATGCTATGATATGCTAAATGATCTAACAAATGATATGAAAATGAATCTAAATGAATGTAAAAACCAAATTGATCTCACAATAGCCTTGATTCACAATAAGCTTTGATTCTCCAAATTCCAATTCTTCAAAATAGTTGTGCAAGTAGTAGACGATTTGGGCAGAGTAAGCTCGCAAGATTATGAGATGATTTGTGAAGAGCTGAGGCTTGATTTATAGAAATCCAGGGCTTTGGGGATGCATGGAAGAAAGCCATAAATCACTCAAATAAACTCAACTTGATTTTTGAGTTATCTAATTATAAAGAATAATTAACTCACAAAAACATGCAAATCATGCAAAAATAGCTTTTTAACTCAAATTAGAAGTTTAGATCAACTTTAAAACTCAAAAATGATGTTGAGTTCCAAAAAGTCAATAACTTGCATTGATTTTCTAATTTGGAGTTTTAACTGCTCTTTGATTGTGCACATGGATAATTATGAATTAATAAATAAATAAAGTGATTTATTCTCAACTTAACTGATTTTGAAAAATAAAACAATTGATTTATGGGTTAATCAATTATTTTTCAAACTTTTATTCTAAAATAATATTATTAAAAATTGACAACTTGCTTTAATTAATTATATAAAGAAATTAAACAATTATTCATAGGATTTTGGATTTATTGTCAAAATTAAATAATACAATTTAAGAATAAATAGAATTAATTTCAATTAAATAATTAAGTGGTAGAATTAAATCTAATTAATTAAATATTGAGAATATTCAATTAATTCAACTTTAGGATAAATTGGATTTATCGCCAAATAATCATTAAAATTAAAGATAATCAAGATGATTAGGAATATTACTAGGAATATTCCCCGATGCAGAATTTATGATAATCAATTAGGATTCGATGATGTTTAGATGTGCCTTAGGTTAGGACTTCGATGTTGATTTCATTCGATTTGATGATGTGGGAGATTAATGAACTTATAGCCCATTTTTGGGGTATTACAATACAAAACTAAGGAATGGAGATCACCTGACACTAGCACAAAAATATGTCCATGGTGCCACAAAATTCCACCTAAATCCAAAGAGTGACTTGAAAATTGACCCACAAGAGTACATCCAGACTCAATATCCTCTCTAACTTCCTGATACCAAGTGTCACTAGGAAAGACCTCAAGAATACAACCACACAAATCTATACCAAGAGACAAAACTAAGATCTCACACCTTCTCCTACTCAAAGATTCCATAATAATGTTCTCCTTTCCTTTGATGTAATGGAAATAAAAATTGTACTCACAAAGGAGCTCCATCCAATGATTCTATCATGTATTCAGGTTCAAATAAGAAAATTTATAATGCAAGATATGATTATCGGTGTGAAACTCAAACTTGTGACCCAAAAGAAAATGCCTCTAGTGTACTAACACATGCACAACCACTACTAACTCTAAACCATGGGTGTGGTAGTTTATCTCTTGATCCTTGAGCTTATGGAACTCTATGTAATCACTTGTCCCTCTTGCATAAGAGCAACCCCCACACCCTCTAATGATTCATCAGTGCACACCATTAACTCACTTATAGGATCTAGCACTACCAAGATAGGTGCACTAGTCAGTCACTCCTTAATAGCTTGAAATGATGACTCACACTGAATAGACCAAACAAGCTTGTTCTCTTTCCTATAAAGATAAGTGATAGTGTGTACCAACCAAGAAAAATCCTTCAAAAATCAATAGTAGTAACTTACAAAACCCTCAAAACTATATACCTTAGGAACACTAGTCAACATCGACCAATCTACAATAGCCTGGATCTTTGAAGGATCCACAATATTACCCTCACCTGAGATGATTTGACCCAAATACCTCACCTTGGTCTGGAAGAAATCACATTTGGTCAGGTTTCCAAATAGATGATGGTTACGAAGACACAAAAAAACTTGACACAAATGGCCCTCGTGCTTCTCTATAGTCCTCAAATTTAATAAAATGTCATCCAAAAACACAAGGACAAAATGATCAAGATAGGTGCTGAAAAAACTGTTCATCAAACTCGTGAGCACCAATGGAACATTGGTCAACCCAAAGGGTAAAACCATAAACTCAAATTTCCTATATCAAGTAAAAAAAGTTGTACGATGAATACCAACCTCGTGGATATGAAGCTTATGGTACCCCAACTTAAGATCTATCTTTGAGAACACTCTTGCTCCCTTCATCTGATTGAACAAATTGTCAATCCTTGACAAGGGATATTGGTTCTTCATTGTTATCTTATTCAACTATCAATAGTCAATGCACAAGTGCAAGAATATATCCTTCTTTGTGAAGATGAATGGTGCTCCCCAAGGGAAACACTAGGGTAGATATGTCTCTTGGCCAAAAAATCCTCTAATTACAAACATAGTTCACTCAACTCCTAAGTGGTTATATGGTAAGGTTCCTGAAAAATAGCCTCAACTCTGAGGATGAGATCAATATAAAAATTTATGTCATGCTGAGGTGACATACTTGGGATATCACTTGAAAACACATCTATAAAATCAAAAAGCAGTGGTTGATCCTTAAGAGATGCCTCTCAACTCTAAATACCATTAAGGTCACTAAAAGATACTACAAAAAACTAAAAAACCTATCACATGCTTCACTTCAAATGCGTGGTTGATAACATGCGAAGTAAAATAAGTCTCTAGACCCCTACAAGCTCAGCATGCCCACTTGTGTCATCCACACACTATATTGACTTGCGTCAGTAATATATACTTACTTGATGGGAAGCTAACCAATCCATACCCAAGACAATACCAAATGAGCCCAAGGGTAGGATACAAAGATCTACAATGGTGGTGAAGGTGCCCAAATCCAACACACAACCATGAATGAGGCAGTCCACAACCACTCTAGAACTTGTGGCTAACTCAACCTGCAACAATCAACCTATCGTGTTGCCACTAGCCCACAACACTCTACAAGGAAGGGGTAAATAAAGGAATTTGAAGCACCATAATAAAACAAAATAGAGGTAGATATACCATGTAACACAGATGTTGTCTCCACAACAACGCCCTGATACTCATCTTGATTATTATCAACCACCACAAAAACTCTATAGTCTATCTATTTGTCATGCAAATTTCCATTTCAATAAAAGGTTACTATGGATGCAATGTTTCATTTCTTTAAAATATACGTATTGACACATGTTACTTAGTCTACTTATATCCATAGTTTCATAAATTTAATTCTATCTATCTATCTATCTATCTATCTATCTATCTGTCTGTCTGTCTGTCTGTCTGTCTGTCTGTCTATCTATCTATCTATCTGTCTGTTTGTCTGTCTGTCTGTTTGTCTATCTATCTATCTATACATTTATCTATCTATCTATTTATCTAATTTTTAATCCCACTCATTGCCTTAGAAGTTAGATTCAAACAACCAGCTCAAATGTGTAACACATACCTTCAAAGTATGTAAATATAACTATTGTAATGCATAGGAATGCATTGCAATCCATCTATACATTACTAATTTCTGTAGGATATGAGAAATATCCAATGCTATTCAATTTTTGGCTTTAGAATTTCTATCGTCATTCTCATTTTAACCATTGAAAATGCTCACTACTATTATAATTAGATTCAATTCCAATGTATAAGTCACAAATACTATGAAATGACTAATTACCTTGATGGGGTTGGCACTACGATTGATACTATTGGGAAGGTAATTGTTTTTTATTTTATTGAGTGATTCCATGATGTCAAATGTTGTGATCCTATATTGATTTAAAATTGAATTAGCTTTGTAGAGATTTTCAATTCAATCACTTACATTGATGTCAAATTCCAAACCAAATTGTGGAACACATGTGAATATATCAATTATTAGTGAGCAAGATGGAGAATCAAAACACATTAGCACATGTAAGTTGAAAGATTTTGATCCTCAAAATGGTGTTGTCATTGCTAACACCATTGCAAAATCCTTGAAGGACACATTTCAATGATCTCTTAAAACTTATATCAAGATCAAATCTATTCATCCCTTGTTGCACATTCCATTATTTGTAACTCATAGTGTCCTTGAAAATATTTTTCCTCTTTTAACAAGCTTTACAGTTTGTAGAAATTGAGGGGATTTAACATAAAAGCACATGATTAGTAATATGTTTTTTACATCTCTACATGGAACTGAATAGAATTTCACCCTATGTATTTTTAATATAATTATATGTATGATTATAAGCCACGATTTGCTTATATATAATTTATATGTTTTGAGTATTTGAACTTTCCCCCCAATAAATTTATTTTAAAAAACCAAAAAAGAGTATTTGATTTACCTTATGCATTATCTTATTGTATACAAAAAGGAAAAATAAATCACTTTAGATCTACATAGTTTCATGAGATGCAAACATCATTTATTTAAGGATATGTAATGTCCGACTAGGGAACCTAAGAGAAATTAACCTAAAACATGTTACTAGGTTTACAAAATAATTTTTTTCTTAATAGTTTAAAATTAATAACAAATAACAAAGAAAAAGAAATTTCCTAGGAGAACCTGAAGAGCAGAACAGATCTAAATCCTAGAGACAACATTATGTGGTATGCTTCTCCTCTGGGATGGTTAAAAGGGAACTTTGATGGTTCTGATAGAGGAAACCCTGGAAGGGTTGGAGGGGGAGGCCTCATAAGATACTATGCTGGTAATTATCTAGGAGCTATAGCAATTCCGCTGGGGATTCAAAATAACCATGTGGCGGAAGCTGAGGTGGCGCTCTATGTGGTGAATCTGGCTAAAGAAATGGGATGTTTGAAGTTATGGTTGGAAGGTGACTCCCTCAACATAATAAACTATATCAAAGGGAAAACTGTGAGCTCTTGGACTATTGTTCATATTATAGACATAATCAAGATGATAATCCATTCTTTTGAGGAGAGTTACATCACCCATATTTACCGTGAAGGTAATAAGCCGACAAATAGGCTGGAAAATGAAGGGACCCAGAGTGATGTCACTAAAACGTGGAGAGGGGAAGCAAATCTTAACTCTAAGACTTTAAGTCTTATTAATTATGATAAGATTAATCATAAGGAAAAACCACTTAAAGTAATGATGACAAGGACAAAACAATTTTCGAGGAGAGCTACATGTAAGGTGAAGTGTGGGATTATTATTTCTATTTTAATGAAACATGAGTTCTGGGTTATATCTAGTGACTTGAATAGTAAAAAAAAGCAAAGTTGTGAGATGAGGATAATTGGTAACAATTCAAGCTAGAACAAAAATAAAAAGCAAAAAATGGGAGGAGGTCTGAGGAGAGAGGAGCCCTTCAGATGTGAGAAATGGAGACAACAAAAGAAAGTATGGAAGAAGCTGAGGAAAGGAGGGGTCACTCAGTATATGGAAAAGCTCCATGACTACAATAAATAGGTAACTGCCTTGTTTTCTGATGGTTGGGTAAATGGTAAAGTCAATTTATGGGGTAAATCTTTCCCCCTCACTCTTACCCTTATTTCTGAAATCACTGGTTTGTCCATGGAAAGCAAACATTTCTATAGAGACAATAAGTGTTTAGGTACTGAAGCTTTTAATATTTTCCCTAAAAATGTTGATGAAGAAGCCTTGATGACAAAAAGAAAAGGGGATTATGTGGATATAAAAAAATCAAGGATTTTTGGGCAAAAATGTTGAAGGTGTTGATTGAGTACTTCACGCTCGATGGGCGCTACTCCAAAATCTATAATCTGCACTTTGTCTTGGAAAATCACTTTAGGCACAAAAAGAAAATCTCTTTTCCTTTTTTTCTATTGAGCTCACTGAGTAATAGTATAACAGAGCATAGGAAGAAAGCAAGTAATCTGGTGCTACATGAGGGTTTGATTCTCCTCATCGTAGACTACGTCAGGGACATTATCTCGAACCCAATCCTGAAAAGGGTCACTGGAAAAAGAAAGGAGAAAAGAGAGATTGAGGTTGAGGGCAAGGATAAAATGTCCAAGAAGAGGAAGAGAAACAAGAAAAAAGCTACAGATAGTAGTGATGAAGCTGGTAATGAAAGTGATAAGGAGAAAGCCAAGGATAGCGGAGATGATGTAGATGACAAAAGTCCTATGTCTCAGGGTAAGGGAAGTACTAATGAAGGAAATGATGAAGAGGACTCTTCAAATGAGGAGGAAGGCTAGGAAAAAGAGGACCTGAGTGTTGAAGAAAAAGAAAAAGAGGAGGAGAAGAAGGAAAAAGAAATAATGGAAGAAGATGAGGAGGAGGAAGAAGAGGGTAAAGAAGAGGAAGAAAAAGAAGGAGCTGAAGAGGAGGAGGAAACTACTCAGGACTTCCCTTCTCTAGGTGAAAAAGAAGCAGATCAAACTGATACTGAGGATGGAAAGACCCTGGCTAGTAGAGAGGAAAAAGATGATGAATGTGCTGAAGAGGGAGAGGATGCTGGTTAGGAGATCCCTACTCTAGGTGAAAAAGATGAAGAACATACTGAAATAGAGGGTGGAAAAGGATAGGCTAACAATGATGAGGGTAATAGCAATAAGGAGGAGCCCTTAAGCCTCCTGATGGGTGCTACCATGCTGGAAGAGGTCAAGAAGGCTAAAGGCCATGATATTCATCTGGACAAGTGGGTCATGCAAGAGATGCAAGAAATGAAACTCCATCTGAAAGCAATGGAAGATACAATGAAAACCCTCACTACTAAGCCGGGGAAGCTAGAAAAGAAGTTTTTGGATAAGGTAAATAACAAAAACGTGAATGAGGATATCAAAATGATGGTGGACAACAAGTTAAAATATGTTATAAAAAAAATCAGTGACAATGGGTACATGATAAATGAAGTCCTCAAACACAGTAATGAGGGCCTTAGCATTTCTGTTATGAACTTGAAAATGTTGTACAACTATCTGGAAAAGGACCTGCTGGAAAAAACTACCATAAAAATTGATGATGATGCTGGGAATGCTGGTTCTGGGAACGTTGGTCCAGGAATGAGAACTAGAGGATGCACTAAGAAGAAGGTTCTAGAAACTCCAAAGGAAATGAATGATCTGAAAGGTACTATCCAAAAGATGGAGGACCTGCAGAAGAAGGCGGAGAAAATGATAAAAAACTAGTTTGGTCTGGGGGGTTGTTGGGCATTCGCTAGTAGTTGTGCTAGTAACTATTTCTTTTTTTTTTGTTGTCACTACTAGGGTTGTTTCAGGTCCTGCTTTTTTCTTTTTGGAAGGTGTCTCTTTTTGTAAAACTAAAATGCTAAATCTCTTTGCTTTTTTGTAAATGGTTTTGGGTTCCATTCAAAACTTGTTTTTACCTTAATCAAAAACAAAGAAAAAGCAATATAACATAAGCCATTACATACTCATAAATGTAACTCATTTACAAATTACAAATCCCAAGGGTTCCATGATGTAGAATTTACATAAATTAATTAATTGTTAAGAATACCTATAAGTACAAAACTGCTCATAAACAAATGACTAACATATACATCATTATATAAGAATGAACATAAATACAAATGATACCATAAGGTATATATAATAACCCAACATCCACTGCACAAGTCATAGGGTATGTAATAAAAACCAAGAGCAAAGTACATATAATAAATGAAAGATAAGAGCACATCTCAAATAATGAAATAAGAAGGTACAACTACTAAAAGGATCATCCAACACTGGCACAAGGACATCATAATCTCAAATGGTAAAATAATCACTACCATCCGATCTCATGGAACCAAAGATCCACTCCCACCATGCTGATGAGATAACAACAAAGACCCCACTTAGATATCAAACACCAAAGTCAACCACCATACAAACTAAGCAATAGATCCTAAAATCTCTCTATCTCAAGAGGTACAACACAATTGTAAAGGTAATACATACTAAACTAGAGGTAATCAACACATGTAGGAAACCTAAGATGTATACAGGGAAGTGTCATCACATACCTCTGACCCTTAAGTTTTGTCCTAGCAGCCTCTTTGGACCATGACACTCAAGTGACCATATGTGGCATTGGTAAGCCTCTCATATGGACAAGGCTACTAACCATGCAATACCTCAATAAAACATATTCTCCCAATCCCATCCTATTCAAGACCACAATCAAGCACTCAGGCATGGGTGAGGAACACATGTTATTAATTCATTTTAAAACCCCCCATTTAATGTATCATGTTATCACTTTATTAAATTACTTACAATAAGTGATCCTAACGGCCACTTGTGGGCCCCGATGCTTATTGTAAGCCACTCCCATCTATACACCCAGATGTGTGTGTGAAAATTCTACCTAGCTATAGACACAACACTTCAGTAAAACATTAGAGGTTAGAAAAATCAAAATTTGCAAGTAATTGAAACTAAGCTAACTAGGTGATTTACTGCCCTCTAGTAGGTGTGAGTATGATGTTCTCATATTGAAATCGAGATCAGTGACAATGCAACACCTAAATGAAGGATTTGAATGCAAAAGAATGAAAAACTATATGAATGCAGATTAATCTATTTTTTTGGATTTTGTATGCAATTAGGATGAAAAAAATATGTATGAAACTAATCTAGATGAAAATGAAATGATATGCAAATTTAAAACCAATATGAATGAATGAGATGCTATGAAAAACTATGAATGCTTATGACCATCAATGAAAAATCTCACAAATCATCTATCGCAAGTGCTCAATCCTTCAGCTGCAAATTCGCCAGAGTAATTGTGCAAATTTGAGAGTTTGGTTAATTGTGAAGAGTTGAGCCTTGTTTTTATAGAAATCCAGGGCTTGAGGATGCATTGAGAAAAGCCATAAATCACTCTTGATGAACTCAGGTTGATTTTTGAGTCAACAATAAATTAGAAACAAATCAAGTCACAAAATTATGCAAATCATGGAAAAATAGCCTTTTAACTCAAATCAGAAGTTTAGATCAGCTTTCAACTCAAAATAGATGTTGAGTTTCCAAAAGATAACAACTTGAATTGATTTTCTGATTTAAAGTTTAACTGCTTTTTCAAAACTGCATAGATAATTATGAATTAATTTAAAAATAAAGTGATTTATTCCCAACTTAACTAATTTTAAATTTAAAATAACTGATTTATGGGTTAATCAATTATTAAATCAAACTTTTATTCAAAAACTATATTATTAATATTGACAACTGACATTAATTAATTAAATAAGAATTTAATCAATCAGTCATGAGATTTTTTATTTATTGTCAAAATTAAATAATACAATTTAGGAATAAATAGAATTAAATCTAATTAAATAATTAAGTGGCAGAATTAAATCTGATTAATTAAATATTCAGAATATTCAATTAATCAAACTTTAGGATAAATAGGATTTATCACCAAATAATTATTAAATCAAAGATAATTAGGATAATTAGGAATATTCAAGGAATATCCCCCAATGCAGAATTAAGATAATCAATTAGGTTTTTGATAAACTGATGTACAGATGTGCCTTAGGTTAGGACTTTGATGTCGATTTCGATCGAATTGTTGATGTAATAGGTTAATGAACCTATAGCCCATTTTTGAGGTATTACATTTTGCCCCTCTTTGAATTACTGTGTGAAGCGCAGTGGTTCAAAAAATAATCTGTGTTTGATGTTTGAAATTGATTTGAGAGCTAAACCAATTCCGAGACATAAACTGATTGAAAGATTGGAGAAGCTGATTCAGGTCCTAGTTGACCAAGAATTGTGATGATATCAACTATAGTAACAATGAACCGGTGATTATGAAAAACTATCAAAATGCCCAATTTTGAACTTTATGATTACGAAGAAGTGAGTGACCTGATTCCAGACCTGATTGTCCAAAGGAATTGAAATGGTATCACATTTGAACCCTTCAGTTACGAAGAACCAAGGAAATACCACTAATGAACTGATGGTTACGAAAAGCTGATACAGTTTACAAGATTGATTAGGATACCAGATTGATATGGATCTTGATGAATCTGATATGCCCCAAGCGATGTGCCCCAAGTGACGAGGTCTTTTGATGAATCAACAACTAGACGTGGTTGTTGTCTTGATTACTGAAAGAAAGATTTGATTTACATATTTGATTGATGTGCAATACCATGCCCCCTTCAGGATGAAAATCAAAATTTGGCAAGAAAAACTAGCGTTGAATGGTTTAGAAGCATGTTAATTGATTTGAGAAGTAGTTATACACGTCCGAGAATGCGTTCTACATCGTTTAGAGGTCCTCAAGACCAAGTTTGACTAGGTTGTGACAATGAGTTGACCATGGTTGACCAAGTTGAAATTCAAATAGTTTGATGTAAGATAAACAGTTAAGTTGAATTCTAGATTTCTGTGATGATTGAAGGTCGATTATGCAAGCAGTCGGCCATCCTGGGTCCAAAAAATTTTAATCATGATTTTGACATAGTAAATGATCTTAGATTTCAATTTTGATCCCGAAAATGGATTCAAAACGTCGAAATTAGTCAGGGGTGCCTACTTGGTGATCTGTTAAAAAGACTTTCATGCGATACTCAGTCCTTATGATGTGTTTAGCATAGATTTTAGAGAATCGTTTGAGTGTCAAGTTGATTTAGGCAATCGTGAGATAAATGCAATCATGCAAAGTGCAAAATGAGATGCAAACCTAAGACCTAGGACCTAGTCACTGATCATGTGTCAGTCATTTTCATCATTGAATTTTTATTAGGTAACCAAATAAATCAATACAACATCCACCAGTTAGGAAACTATGAATATATGAATATTGATTTTTGCGTCAAAGTCAATACAACGCCCACTTGCTAGACAACCATGGACATATGAATATTGATTTTGTTTTCAGAATGTTGGATTAGATATAAGCACCAAGGCATAAATGCCAGGATGACTTGAATATCATGTCCATTTTGATATAGCAATTTGTATAAGCATCAAAACATAAATGTCGTGATGACCTAAATATGCCTTGCAATACAAACATGCCAAACATTGATCATTCTAAATCTGTCGTGAATTACCCGCAGTGACCCTTTATCATTCACATCCTTGGATAATAGCCGTTCACAGTAGGATTGAGAAATTGTTCAAAAAGATGTAAGCTAGATCAAACTTCCTTGAATTTTCTGGGTATCAATGGTCAAGGTACTCATGGCCATCCAACACATGATGGAGGCTCTTACAGACGGACACCATTTCAATCCAGAATTTCCAAAGTTGTTAGATTTTCATTCAAAGTAGAAAACAAAGAAAAGATTATGCCCCCAGTCATCACTCTCTAAATCCTATAAAGGACATCATCAAAGAGCTTGAAAGGACACAATATGCAAAAATCTCAATGTGAATAAGCATACAAAGAAGATTAAAGCACACAACAATGATTGTTTTTGTTCGTGTTGATGTTTGTTTGTGTTGTTGTAGATGCAAAATCCTTTATGGAAAGGAGACTGACTGACTGACTTGGATATAGCTTCAAAGGACCCTGATTGGATATGACACATCTGAGATACTGAGGGCTATAGGATATGACTTTGATTGCCCCCAAGTTTGAACATTGATAGGAGATAGACGCTTTTGCCAATTGGTGTACAGACCAACTTTATTGAAACAAGGATATACAGACTAAAGCATACTAAAAACTGGGAAATACCAAGACTGCATTGATAGATGGAGCATTTTGAACAAGTGGCACCTGTTTGTCAGGTTTTCACCATCTTGGTAGAGATTCTATTTTTTCTACCAAGGTGCATGTTTCTAGGTTTTCACCAAGGCACTTTTTCTTTTTCTCATTTTTTTGTATTTTTCATTTTTAAAATTTTTTTTGTACTTTAGATATTTTTTGATTTTTTTGTTATACATCAAGGTGCCTATTTGATAGGTTTTCACTAGGATGATCATTTTTTTAGGACTTTTTCAATTTTTATAATTTTTTCAGGACATTTTTGAATGTTGAATGCCTTAGGCATAGAATTTCTTTAGATGGAGAATGTTGATTGGTTCTCAGAGCTGTTCTCCTTTAGTCATTGAGAGTTGATAGGCACCAGAGCCAAAAGTAGTAGTGATAACTATTATCCTAATTTTCATGTCCATGCAAATTTGGCTAAACCTATTCCCAGGTCCCTGTTTTGGCCCTGCCAAGCACTCTGCAAAATTTCATGGCCTCATGTTATGTTTCCTAGCCTTTGCAAATTGTTTAAGTTCCTGGTCTGCAGGTCAAAAAATTCATAAAACTAGCCGTTATATCCAAAAATTCTAAAAACCCTTGAAAACCCTAAGCCTTTGTTCTAATTTGTAGTTACTTTATCTCAGCCACTTAAGTCCTCTTTTCAACATGTGCACTTTAATCTTTTGGCTTAGTCACCAGTTCTCCTTTTCTTTTCAACGGTTGTCTTTTCTTCCCATGACTTAGCGAATACAACGATTCTCATAATCGCCGATTATTTCTTGGTCACCGCATCATATCCTGCGACCTAGAGAACGTTAATATATCTTTAGTCGCGTGACCGCTAAGTTCTCCGGTGGCGTTATCTTTCATTCGGTGATTCTACGAATGCCTTGTTCACATAATAGCCTAGAGTTTGGCAGTTAAGTCCATAACAGTCAGCGATTCAGCGGGCGGTTAGCTTCCCTTCAGTCACGTGGTCGCTCAAATCTTTTGGTGGTCTCAGATAACTGAGAGTCCCAGTTAGCAAGATCTACAACCAGCATGTGTTCTCATAGCTTTGTGTCAGAGAATCAGATCATGCACCAATTGTTGATCTTGATTTTTTGTTAGGGCTTTGTTCGGTGGGTCCTTTCTTTCTGACATGCTCACATCCGATTGGTCCACATAGTGATGAACTGGAACATGTCAGTGGGTCCTGATCCTTTTAGAAGGTTAAAGTATAGTAGGATCTCATGGTTGTCGCTACGCCACTAGGATAAGATGCACATTTTTTAAGTCAGCGGTTTAGCGACAACCATTCAATATTCTTTCTGCAGAAGGCGGGTTCATCTATCAGGTATGCTGACTTGCTCAAATATAATTGGTTCGCGTGGTGCTGAAAAAGATTTCCAGTGGGTTTGGTGTGTCAGAGGGGGTTCCGATTAAAGGAAATCTATGGTGGGCGTGTGAGCGTAAGGAATATTCTAGGGCTTTGAGATCTTGTGCCCGCCGTTAGATTAGGATCTTATCTTTCATGGGTCCATGTTAGAGGGACTTGCTGAGGTGTGTGCCTATGAAGCGGCCAGAGTGAATGTAAGATTGCCAAGTGGTGAGTTTGGGCCTAGGTTTGATAGAGTATTTGGCAGTCCCGATGAGTTTCACATGTTCGCTCATTCATGAAATGATTTGGCAGTGCTCCAAACAACTTAGCGATTCAGCGAACGCTTTGTTCGTTGAATCTCTAAATAAATTGGCGAAGGTAGAAAGGATTCTGTGACTTAGAGGAAGTCTTCAGTCGTGTAGTGCTGAATGACTTAAAGGAAGAAGGGCTCGAGGTGGGTCCAAATATGTTGACGTGAAGAAAAGATCAATTCTCATTGGTCCAAACATACTGAGATGGATTTTTGACTGTTCAAGGGTTTTATAACTATTGCCAGGTTAATCTAAGCCGCTCATCTGTCGAGAAATGTTAGACATCGATAGACACATTTTAAAATGACCGATTAGCCGTTGGTTTTCAAAAATTCAAATATATCTAAGAGGTGTTTGCCAGTTTTTGATTCAAAGGGATACAACGGCAAGGTAGCTCAAGAAAATTAATGTCTGCAAGACATTTGCGGTTAAGGGAGATGATGAGAAAGGCCTGGGTGGCTATCATGGGTCGAGTCCTATCCTTGTGAGGTACCATTCTTGTATTCATGGCAAGACTTTTGTGTAGAAGGGTGGGTAAATCTGGGTTGCTTGTCTACAGGCAACATAGAATAGGCCTGAGCATCTGATCGGCCATGCTTTACAGAGATATATTTATGATCAGAGATGATAGACTTAGGGTTTGAATATTTTATGTAAAATGTTGTAACCCTAGTTAGGTTTTTGAGTCTTGCATGCATACAAGAGTATGTATATATTGTTTTGGAGCCTTTGGTGCTGAAGAGTTGGACAATTTGTAGAAGAAAATTCACCTTTTCTTAAAGGCCATCTGTGGTATCATTTCTAACTTCTGGCTCATACAGTTATTTTTCTCCCATTGATGATTCAAATATTGCAGAGGTATTTTGTGACAATCATTCATGTCCCTATGCTTCCTTGTTTGGATTATCTCTTATTGGATCAAAGTATGTGCATGTCTTCAATGTTATTTTAGGGTTCCTGATCCCTCTTGCTTTCTCCAATTTTGTGTGTTACTGTGTTTGATTTGATTTAGATATTCTTGTGGGTATACTCCAGCCCCCTAGCAGTCTTGTCTCAATCCTACACCGAGTTGTAGAAGTGAATGTCTGTTTGCAGGTCATAAGTTGTGTCTTATTCTCAGGCCCTCTTATGAAATACTTATGCAAGCCTATTTAGTAAGTTATGACCTACTAGACCTGAACTTTTCATTGATTTCATTCCTACATACTGAGATCCAAACCCTAGTTTTGGTGCATCACCTAGTAGGTAGTTTGTTTTCAGGTCATTTCCCTTACAAGCATTCCTACTATCCCTTTCCCTTCAAAAGTTTACTTTCATGTCTAGATGAAAATTAAGGTGATTATCCAAGAGGAACCAGCCTAGAACCTAGAGGTCTCATCTTAGTTAGCAAAGGTCCCACAACCTAGAGATGATTCCCATGTTATACTGAGTTATCAAGACCAAGAGAGCTTGAGACAAAGGCACAAATTCAGTGTATAACAATTCTGGCATGCCCGGTGGGACCACAAGAAGTTCATTGTTTGAAGGTTATGCTATCTCTGATATACATATTGCATAAAATAGGCTTTTAGAACTCATTCTATCAAGTATATCTGGTGACTCCACTATTCAAAGATCAGAGGCTACCTTTTTCAAAGTTTTATGAGAAAGATTGAGACTAGAAGCTCAAAGCCTACCCAATTTTCAAAGTTGCCCTCAAAGAGAAGTCATAAAGGCAGGTCAACTCAAAGGACATCCCCTGTAGGGAGAGTTCAATCTACACCTCCTGATACTTCAGAAAGGAGACCTTTTCCCTTTCATTCCAGAAGAAGAGGCAGATCTCTAACCAAAGATCTAGAGGAAGATTCCAATCAAGCAACAAATACAGCTCATATAGTTGTCAATCTCCAAATTCCAACTCCTACAATGGCTAGACAGTTTGCTTTTGCACCATTCAACCAAGGCAGCCCATTGGCCTTTTCCAAACATCATGATGTGCCCTTGGTGGCACTTAAGAGTATACCTAATTTCATAGGTGATGGGCAGATAATTGCTTTTGAGCACATAAGAGATGTGACCACCATATGCAGCATACACAACATTACTCAAGAGGATGTGGCCACAAAGTTATTAGCAGCCTCTTTAAAAGGTAAGGCTCTAGAATGGTTTAGAACTCTAACTGTTGGTTCTATTACTTCTTGGGATGAGTTAGGGGATGCATTAAGTAAACATTTTGAGGATAAATCAGATAATTTGTCTCTAGTTGAACAGTTAACAACTATTAAGAGAGACCCTCAAGAACAAATGACAGATTACAATAGTAGATTCCTTAAAACATGGAATAGAATCTGAGTCTCAATGAGACCATCAGCTGACCATGCCTTCCTTTACTATTTACAAAGCCTAAATGGTCAAATTTCTATCATGATCCAGTCTATGGGTGGTACTTCTCTACCCCAAGCTTTTGACATACTTGTCAGGGCTAAAAATTGTTTAATCCAAGTAGGCATGATTTCTAGAAGGCCTCCAATGCCCATTTTTCCTAGCCTAAAACCCATTGCACCTGCATAGGTACCCCCATTTACCCCTATTCCCACCATATTGGTACCCCAAGCTAGTACTAGTGGCCAAGAGTTAACAACAAGCTTCTCTCAAGAGCCGCAAGAGATAAAGAATAGCCAACAAAGTAGTCAGCAAGAAATGACCAACTTGTTGCAGACCTTGACTAAAGAGGTCACAAATCTAAAGAAGCAAGGTCAAGGAATCAAACCACCATTTCAGACACAAGGCCAAGGTCCTAATCAGCAATATCAGAATCAAGGACAGTCTTATCAACAAAATAGGCCACCATACCAAGGAGGCTATCAAGGACAAAGACAAAGTTTTAATTAGAGACCATTCCAACCATATAACCCTGCACCTCTAAACTCTGCAAACACAGTGAGGGATATGGTTCCTAGTCAAAATAATATGGCAATGGAGAATGAATGGTGTTTCCCTTGTAATCAGCCTCATAATTAGGCTACATGTTCACATGGATGGATGAACCAAGCTCTAATGGTTCAAAATGCCTCACAAGCTCAATTAGAGGTTTCATCTAGTGGGTCAGTGCCTCAACAAGAATCACAAGAGAATGAGATTTCCCTCTTCAATTGGGAGCAACTAGAATTCAATGGAGTCAATGATGAGGTTTCTTTTATTTCCTTTACAAGAGCAAAAAGAGGAGCTCAGGACATGGAGAGAGTGGATTCCAACTCCAAAGCTACTACATCTACAGAGCCACTGCAGCAAGCTAATCCCATCACACCTAAGGAGGCTCTTGTCATTACAAGCAAAGAAGGCCAGCATTCTAAAGAGATAGAGCCCATCATGCTAAAGAAACAACAAAGAGTACACACTGTGACACCATTTAATATTGTAGACAACATGAAGAAGGTGAATGTCACCATGTCCATATGGGACTCTTTGGCTCTTCCAAGATAGCCTGAAATTTTGAAGAAGGCCATGACATAGGTAGCAACTCCTCAACCTGCAAAAGAAGTTGCAAAGCCAGCGTTGGTTAACACTAATCAAGAGAAGGAAGCTCCAAGTAGCAACTCCAAGGCTAATTCCATTCAAGGTAGGAAATCAAAGCCACCTCCCTTTTATGTATCTTTAATCATTGGAAAATCTTTAGTACATAATTGTATGGTAGATAGTGGAGCTAGTAGCACTATAATGCCCAAGAAAGTAGCTGACCAATTAGGACTAAAATATGATCCCTTCCAAAAGAAGGTTACACAAATTGATGGATCCTTAGTCAATACTATAGGTGTGGCTAGGGATACCAGTCTAATCCTGCATGCTAGTCCTAATTTTTCAATCCTCTTTGATATATATGTCATAGATCTCCCTGCATTATTTTCTATATGTCTTTCAAGGGAGTTTACAGCCAAGATAGGAGGCTACCTATCTTCTAATTGGTCTCACATGTTATTTCATACAAGGTATGGGACCAAGGTCACCATTAAGTCAGAACCATCAGCAACACACCATATAGAACCATATGTGTCCAATACCATCAATGTAAATTGCCCTATATTTGATGACAGTGACTTCCAAGCCATTAGTGAAGCAAGCACAAAGATAGAAAGTATCCCTAACATTCTTCTAGATGAAAGAGCTTCAGAGGCCCAAGAAAATCTAATTTTTGATTTTGGTTTGGGAAGTTACTTAATAAAAGAGAGTGGAGTCATAGAGCCAAGCCTTCTCAAGGAGGATACTAATTCAAAAGATCATAATAATCAGGTTTGGGAACTATTTTTTGTTGGAGCTAGAAGTAGACATGGTTCTGGTGGTGCTGCTATGTTAGTGTCCCCAAAAGGGGAAAGGTATTATACTGCCTTTAGATTCAGTTTCTCCTACACTAGCAATACTGCAGAGTATGAAAGTCTAGTCAATGGACTAGAATGGCCTAGAAAAAGAGGGCTTAAGGCCTTAAAAGTTTATGGTGACAGTGAGTTAGTTGTTAGCCAAGTAAGAGGGATAATTGCAACCAAAAATGATGCCATGAAATCATACAAACATAGAGTTTGGGATGCAATTGAAGATTTCCATGCTTTCAATATTGTTGCCATCCCTAGAAAGTTAAATCAAAATGCAGATAGGTTAGCTATTGTTGGATCCCAATATGACATCCCAAATAGCATTTCAAAAGAAATGGATCAACAACATGTCAAAGTGATTTTTAGACCTTCTATTCTTGATAATGATGTCAATTGGCAAGTGTTCGATAGTGATGAACAAATTCTACAGTTCTTGTTTGAAGAAGATGTTTTTTAAGAACACAATCAAGATAGGCTATCACAAAACTATGGTGATCAAGTGATACAACTCAAGTCTAATAAGATGCCTAGGGGTCTTGTCACTTTGGAGACTATCTTCAACAAGGATGATGAAGTTAAGAAAATCAAAGCCGACCTGGTAGTCCAATAAGAACATTGTGTTGAACGAGAGTTGGAACTAGGTAAGAGCTTACAATTTGGAAAAGTGAACACTGAATTTGAAAAGCAAGCATACACTCAGTTAGTCAAAGAATTCAGTGATATTTTTGCATGGCAATATGAGAATCTCAAAGGTTTTGATCCTTCCCTTGCTCAACACACTATTGAGTTAGAACCAAATGCCAAACCAGTGAGGCAAAAACAAAGGCCTGTTAATCCCAAGCTTGAGCCACTTATGCATAAAGAAGTACTCAAACTGATAGAAAGTGGTATCATCTACCCCATTAAGCATACTAGTTGGGTTTCCAACCTTGTTCCTATCAGGAAGAAGAATGGGGAGCTGAGGTTATGTGTTGACTTCAGGGATCTTAACAGGGCCTCATTAAAGGACCGCCATCCACTACCCTCTATGGAACAAATCTTACAATGTGTCTTTGGATCTAAGAGATTTTCATTATTGGATGGCTATTTAGGATACAATCAGATCTTAGTTAATCAGGAAGATCAATATAAGACTGCATTTACAACCAAGTGGGGAACCATGGCTTATCAGAAGATGCCCTTTGGTTTGTCAAATGCAAGTGCTACATTTCAAAAGGCAATGGATATGGCCTTTAAGAGCCTAATGTACAAGTTTGTGTTGGTCTACTTGGATGACATAATTGTCTATTCTAAACATGTAGTAGATCATATCAAACATTTGAGAAATATTTTTGCAAGGTGTAGAGAATTTGGGATATCTCTTAATCCCAAGAAATGTGTGTTTGCAGTCCATGAAGGAAAACTATTGGGATATGTAGTATCCAAAGAAGGAATTACAGTGGATCCTAAGACAATTGCAGCTATCTTAGAGCTACCCCTACCACATCATAAGAAAAGTCTCCAATCTTTCATAGGAAAGATTAATTTTGTTAGGAGGTTCTTGCCTAACATTGCAGATTTACTCAAGCCTTTGACAACCATGTTAAAGAAGAGTTCAGCTTTTAGTTGGACCAAAGAAGGGAGAGTCAATTTCCAAGCTATCAAAGAGACCTTAACAGAAGCCCCTGCTCTCCTAAACCCAAATTTTAGTAAAGATTTCATCCTTTATGCTTATGGGGGTCATGATGCCATATTTGCAATGTTGACTCAAGAAAATTCAGATGGATTGGAACAGCCCATTACTTTCTTTAGCAAAGGTTTGGAAGAGTATGAACAAAGATACTCTTTTGTAGAGAAACATGTACTTGCTATTGTAAAGAGTCTTAAAAAGTTTAGATATTTATTGACCCATAGAAAGGTACATTTAAATGTTACTCATCCAAGTGTCAAAGAATTTTTTCTTTTCAAAGACCTTAATGAGAAAAGAGCTGGTTGGATCACCAAGGTGATGGAATATGACATAGATATTCAAACTACCAAGCTGGTTAGAGGAAGAGGTCTTTGTGAACATTTGGCAAGGGATGGAAGTTCAAAGGAATCATAAATAATGGATGTATCTCTAGTGGTGCATTCTATAGAAGAACAAGCCAAGGCAACGAGCTGGTTGCCTAATATGATCAATTACTTGAAGATGAAATATGTCCTGCAGGTTTGGATTCAACAAAAAGAAGGTATTATAGGTTACAATCTATTCCTTTTGTGTTGATTGATGATGTTCTTTTCAAAAGGATCACAGTGGTGTCCTTTTAAGATGCATAGATTCAGAAAAGATAGATGATGTCCTATTTGAGTTTCATGATGGACCTTCTGGAGGTCACTTTTGTCCTACGACTATTGCTTTTAAAATCACGAGGGCTAGATACTATTCGCCATCTATCTTTAAGGATAGTCATGATTATGTCAGAAAATGTATCAAGTGTGCCATGTTTGCAGGAAAAGAGAGGCTTGCAGCCTTGCCTCTACAGCCAGTCAGAATAGATCAACCCTTCGTGAAGTGGGGTATAGATTTTATTGGAATGATTAGCCCTCCATCTAGTGCAGGGCATAAATGGATAATTACTACAACTTATTACTTCACTAGATGGATAGAGGCAATCACTTTAAAAGAGGCCAATGAGAGTGTTGTATTTAGTTTTTATGATGACATAATTCATAGGTTTGGCACTCCTGATTCCATCATTTTAGATAATGCCTTGGCATTCACAGCCCTCAAAGTCTCAGAGTGGGTAGTCAAGAATGGAATCTATCTGAATACTAGTTCAAATTATTACCCTCAAGGCAATGGCTTAGCAGAATCAACCAATAAGAATTTGATTAGAATAATCAAGAAGACTCTTCAAGAGAATCAGAGAGATTGGCATACAAAGCTCAAATCTGCCTTGTGGTTAGACAGAATTACCCCAAAGAAAATCATTGATAATTCTCCTTACATGTTAGTGTATGGCAAAGAGGCTAAGTTTGTCCATTTTAACTGAATTACCAGCTCTGGACTTGGCCACTCAATATGCCCTATTTGATGAAGAGGATCCCTTACAGATCAGATATGCTCAATTGATGGAATTAGAAGAACTCAGAGAAAAGTCAATGCAAGACATGGAGTTCCATCAGGTTCAAACAAAGAAGAACTTTGATAAGAGAGCCAAGATCAGAAATTTCAAAGTTGGAGACATAGTCCTCACGTGGGATGAGTTCAGGTCTAAGCCTAGCAGGCACACAAAGTTTGATTCATTTTGGGGTGGACCATTTGTTATAACAAAGTGCAAGGGAACCAATGCTTTTCAACTTTCAACTCTAGAAGTAGATGCCGTGCTAATTTCAGTCAATGGATTCTGCTTTGAGGTGAATCCCTCCCTGTAAATTCTTGTAGATATGTGTTTCTTGTTTTCTTTCCCTTTTTCTAGCCTAGTTTTCCTGCTTTCCAAGAAGTGCTCATGCACAAGTTTGTCTTGCTATGTAGTTATGTCCCTCTGTCAAAGTTGTGTGTTTAGAATGACCCCATGCCCAATGGATATGTCAAGGCCACTCATTTTCCATGTCAAGAAGGCTAACATCCAGCAGAAATCACCAAAATGTTATCCTAATTTTCATGTCCATGCAAATTTGGCTAAACCTATTCCCAGGTCCCTGTTTTGGCCCTGCCAAGCACTCTGCAAAATTTCATGGCCTCATGTTATGTTTCCTAGCCTCTACAAATTGTTTAAGTTCCTGGTCTGTAGGTCAAAAAATTCATAAAACTCACTGTTATATCCAAAAATTCTAAAAACCCTTGAAAACCCTAAGCCTTTGTTCTAATTTGCAGTTACTTTATCTTGGCCACTTAAGTCCTCTTTTCGGCATGTGCGCTTTAATCTTTTGGCTTAGTCACCAGTTCTCCTTTACCTTTCGACGGTTGTCTTTTCTTCCCACGACTTAGCGAATACAGCGATTCTCATAATCACCGATCATTTCTTGGTCACCGCATCATATCTTGTGACCTGGCCAATGTTAATATCTCTTTAGTCACATGACCACTAAGTTCTCTAGTGGCATTATCTTTCATTCGGTGATTCTGTGAACACCTTGTTCACATAATAGCCCAGAGTTCGGTAGTTAAGTCCATAATAGTCAGTGATTCGGTGGGTGGTTAGCTTCCCTTCAGTTGTGTGGTCACTCAAATCTTTTGGTGGTCTCAGATAATTGAGGGTCCCAGTTAGCAAGATCTACGACTGGTGTGTGTTCTCATAGGTTTGTGTTAGAGCATCAGATCATGCACCGACCATCGATCTTGATTTGTTGGCAGGGCTCCGTTCGGTGGGTCCTTTCTTTCTGACATGCTCACATCTGATTGGTCCACATAGTGATGAACTGGAACATGTCAGTGGGTCTTGATCCTTTCGAAAGGTTAAATAAAAACAAGATCTCGTGGTTGTTGCTACGTCACTGGGATAAGATGTGCACTTTTTAAGTCAGCAGTTTAGCAACAACCGTCCGATGTTGTTTTTGCAGATCATGTGTTTGTCTGTTAGGTATGCTGACTTGCTCAAATATAATTGGTCCGCGTGGTGTTGACAAAGATTTCCAGTGGGTCTACTGTGTCAGAGGGGGTTCCGGTTAAAGGAAATCTAAGGCGGGTGTATGAGCGTAAGGAATATTTTGGGGCTTTGAGATCTTGCGCCAGCCATTAGATTAGGATCTTATCTTTCGTGGG
Source organism: Chamaecyparis obtusa (assembly GCA_027943335.1). NCBI lineage: Eukaryota > Viridiplantae > Streptophyta > Pinopsida > Cupressales > Cupressaceae > Chamaecyparis > Chamaecyparis obtusa. The sequence continues at coordinate 2,364,915 of BSBK01003918.1, forward strand.
TCCATGTTAGAGGGACTTGCTGAGGTGTGTGCCTATGAAGCAGCTGGAGTGAATGTAAGATTGCCAAGTGGCGAGTCTGGGCCCAGGTTTGATAGAGTATTTGGCAGTCCCAATGAGTTTCACATGTTCACTCATTCACCAAATGATTTGGCGGTGCTCCAAACAACTTAGCGATTCAGCGAATGCTTTGTTTGTTGAATCTCTAAATAAATTGGCAAAGGTAGAAAGGATTCTGTGACTTAGAGGAAGTCTTCAATCATGTAGTCGCTAAATGACTTAAAGGAAGAAGGGCTCGAGGTGGGTCCAAATATGCTGACATGCAGAAAAGCTCGATTCTCATTGGTCCAAACATACTGAGATGGATTTTTGACCGTTCAAGGGTTTTATAACTGTTGCTAGGTTAATCTGAGCTGCTCATCTACTGGGAAATGTTAGACATCAACAGACACATTTTAAAATGACCGGTTAGCCGTTGGTTTTCAAAAATTCAAATATATCTAAGAGGTTTTTGCCAGTTTTTGATTCAATGGGATACATCGGCGAGGTAGCTCAAGAAAATTAATGTCTACAGGACATTTTTGGTTAAGGGAGATGATGAGAAAGGCCTAGGTAGCCATCATGGGTTGAGTCCTATCCCTATGAGGTACCATTCTTGCATTCATGGCAACACTTTTGTGTAGAAGGGTGGGTAAATCTGGGTTGCTTGTCTGCAGGCAACATAGTATAGGCCTGAGCATCTGATTGGCCATGCTTTGCAGAGATATATTTATGATTAGAGATGACAGACTTAGGGTTTGAATATTTTATGTAAAATATTGTAACCCTAGTTAGATTTTTGACTCTTACTTGTGTACAAGAGTATGTATATATTATTTTGGAGCCTTTGGTGCTGAAGATTTGGACAATTTGTAGAAGAAAATTCACCTTTTCTTAAAGGCCATCTGTGGTATCATTTCTACCCTCTAGCTCATACAGTTATTTTTCTCCCATTGATGATTCAAATATTGCAGAAGTATTTTGTGACAATCATTCATGTCCCTATGCTTCCTTGTTTGGATTATCTCTTATTGGATCAAAGTATGTGCATGTCTTCAATGTTATTTTAGGGTTCCTGATCCCTCTTGCTTTCTCCAATTTTGTGTGTTACTGTGTTTGATTTGATTTAGATGTTCTTGTGGGTATACTCCAGCCCCCTAGTAGTCTTGTCTCAATCCTACACCAAGTTGTAGAAGTGAATGTTTGTTTGCAAGTCATAAGTTGTGTCTTATTCTCAGGCCCTCTTATGAAATACTTATGCAAGCCTATTCAGTAAGTTGTGACCTACTAGACTTGAACTTTTCATTGATTTCATTCCTACATACTGAGATCCAAACCCTAGTTTCGGTGCATCACCTAGTAGGTAGTTTGTTTTCAAGTCATTTCCCTTACAAGCATTCCTTCTATCCCTTTCCCTTCAAAAGTTTACTTTCATGTCTAGAAGAAAATTAAGGTGATTATCCAAGAGGAACCAGCCTAGAACCTAGAGGTCTCATCTCAGTTAGCAAAGGTCCCACAACCTAGAGATGATTCCCATGTTATACTGAGTTATCAAGACTAAGAGAGGTTGAGACAAAGGCACAAATTCAGTGTATAACAATAAAAAAGGGACCCAACTAGCTGAGTTCAAACTTCCCCTTGCATTCTCTATGTGATTGATTTTTAGGATTCTCTCTCAAGACTAGATCGCCAACCTAAAATTCTATGTGTCTGACTTTCTTGTTGTAACCTCTAGACATTATTTTCTGATATACTCTAAGATGATCATACCCTACTTGTCTGCACTCATCTAGTAGTTCAAGTTCTAGCAACCTAGACACTCTGTAGTCATCATCAATTACTAGACCATGTATTTTGATTCTTAGTGATGGGATTTCAACCTCAATAGGCAGTACTGCTTCAGACCCGTAAACTAAAGTGAATGGTGTAGCCCCAGTGGGCATTCTGATACTTGTTCTATAGGCCCAAAGAGCTAGATTGATAATGAGATACCAGTCTCTTCCTATTTTATTAATTGTATGGTGTAGAGTTTTCAAAAGATTCTTGTTGGATGCCTCTGCTTGTCCATTCCCTTGAGGATAGTAGATAGATGACCAATGTTGTCTAATCTTAAATTTTGAACACAAGGAATCTAAGTATGTATTCTTGAATTGGCCACCATTATTTGTGACTATTGAATGTGGAATTCCATACTGACATATGATGTAGTTCAGAATGAACATTGAAATTTGTTTGCCGGTTTCTTGAGTCAAAGGGACTACTTCTACCCATTTTGTGAAATATTCTGTAGTTGTAATAATATGAGTATTTCCATTAAAAGAATGAGGATGTATGGCTCCTATAAGGTCAAATGCCGATTGGTGAAAAGGCCATTATGTAGTAAAGGGAATTAGATCTCTCCCTGGTGCATGAATTAAGTTACCATGTACTTGGCACTTTTGATAGTTCTTAGCAAACTTGATAGCCTCTTTTTCCATTTCAGGCCAATAGTACCCAGCCCTAATAAGTTTTTGAGCTAGTGTTAAACCATTGGAATGTGATCCACATATACCTTCTTGGACTTCCTCTAATGCACATTGAGACTCTTCCCATTCTAAACATCTAAGGAGTGTACCATCTAGACCTCGTTTGTATAGATCGTTACCAATGATGACATATCGGGATGCATTTCGGATAAGGTATCATTTCTCATGGTGGTTGAAGGTATCGGGAATGATTTGATCTTGGAGATAGGAGAAAAAGTTTTTATATTTGGGTGAATCATGACCAACAACAATATAGATCATGCGGGTTTCAGGGGAATCATATGTAGGATAAGATAGTGCTTCCACCAGGAACTCATAGCGTAGCTCATGTTCAGCCTGCTATAATAAAGTAGATAGCATTGCCATAGCATTAGCAGCTTTATTCTTTGTTCTAGGAATCTGTTCAAAGGTGATAAATATGAAATATTTCTTTAGATCATCTACCATTCTCTTGTATGGGATCAACTTTCCATCTTTTGTTTGGTACACATCATTGACTTGGTGTACTACAAGTTGTGAGTCTCCCTGAATGTGTAGTTTTGTTACTCTCCATTCAATTGCTATCTTCATGCCATTAAGGAGGGCTTCATATTCAAAAATATTGTTTGTGCAAGGAAACTTTATTCTAAATGCTTTATGGATTGAGTATGCTTGAGGAGTGATGAACATTATGCCTGCTCCAGATCCATTCTATGTATAGGAGCTGTCAAAGAATAGCTTCCATGCTCTAGAAGAAAGATTCATGCTAGAGGAATTTGGGAATTCCATTTGCATTGGTGTATCATCAAATAAAGGTGCATCAGCCAGTTGATCAACAATAACTTGGCCCTTGATAGCTTTTCTTTCAACATATTCAATGTCAAATTCACTTAATAGCATCACCCATTTAGCTAATCTACCCGTGAGGGCAGCTTTGCTTAGTAGGTACTTTAGTGGATCAATCTTAGCTACAAAATGTGTAGTATGAGCTAACATGTAGTGTCTCAGTTTCTATGATGCAAAGATCACAGCTAGACAAGCTTTCTCAATCATTGAATAGTTCTTCTCATATGCTACCAATGTTCTACTAATATAGTATATGGCTCTTTCCTTCTTATTCTCATCATGTTGTGCTAGTAATGCCCCCAGTGATGTATCTATAGTGGAGACATAAATAATCAATGGCTTCCCTTGAATAGGAGGCATCAAAATAGGAGGATTTGATAGATATTTCTTCATATGATTGAAGTTCTTTTCGCATTCCTCATTCCATGCAAAGGTCACACCTTTATGTAATGTTTTCATGAAAGGTTGTGATATGTCAGCTAGTTGAGATATGAAGCATCTAATAGATTGTACTCTCCCTTGTAATGCTCTCATTTGTCTGATATTCTTGGGAGGTTTCATCTCCATGATATCTTTAACTTTAGTTGGATCTACTTCAATTATTTTCTTTGAGACAATGTAGCCTAAGAGCTTTCTAGAAGTGACACCAAAAGCACACTTCTTAGGGTTCAATCTGAGACTAAAATTCTCCATTCGATCTAGTATTTTGCTCAAATCATTTAGATGTTTAGATCTTATCATAGATTTTGCTAAAGTATCATCAGCATAATCCTCCATAATTTGATGCATCATGGCATGAAAAATAGACGTTATAGCTCTCTGATATGTAGCACCTGCATTCTTCAAACCAAATGGCTTGACATTCCAACAGAAGGTTCCCCACACACATGGGAAAGAAGTTTTCTCTTGATCCTCTGGAGAAATTTTGATTTGATTATATCCAGAAAAACCATCCATTAAAGAATACATCTCAAAGCCCACAGTCATGTCCACTATCATATCAATGTTAGGTAGTGGAAAATCATCCTTAGGGCATGCTTTATTTACATCTCTAAAATCTGTGCATACTCTTATAGATGTGTTTGGTTTTGATGTAGGTACAATATTTGAGATCCATTCAGTGTAATCAATAACATGGATGAATCCGGCTTTTAGTAGTTTGTCTAATTCAGCTTTGACCAAGAGTGCAACATGTGGATGTATCTTTCTCAATTTTTTCTTAACAAGTTTGACACCTAGAGCTATAGATAAATGGTGCATTATAAGATCAAGATCCAACCTGGCATATCTGAATATTCCCATGCAAATTTGATCTTCTTTTCTGTTAGGAATGTGGTAAATTTTTTCTTTTCTTCTTCTAATAAGGATTGTGCTACATGGATCAAATGTGGTTCTTCTATTGTTCCCAAGTTGATAGATTGAGTGGGCTCAATTAGTACTGGAGATCTATCTTATAAATGACTCCAAAGGACATTAAATATCTCATCCTTAGGCACCTCATAGAGGTTTTCACCTTTGGATATGTCATTTATTTTTACTTTTGTAGGTTTTGAGACTGCCACAAAGTGGTTTTCACCCTCAGAACTCCTTTTCTTTTTATTTTTACTCTTATTCTTTTGACTAAGATACTTGATGTCCGACTCTATCATGCTAATGCTTAGTTCACTGATGGAAGCCAGCATAGGCTCAACTGCATTGAGGTAGCAAGCAAGGGCATAGTCATTTGGAAAGGTATAGATACCTTGGCTTAGATTCATGGAGGTTTGGCTAAGAAGTTCAGGATGTTGGATAGTCAAAGTGGTGAAAGATTGGGAAATATTGTTTATGGATATGGATCTATCATCACTGGTCTTAACCCAGCTCTTGAGTTCGAAGGTGATATTATAACTCAAACATTCAATTTGTGAATAGGATCAATGTCATTGTGGGAGTTCAATTCAGCCATAGGTGGATCAAACTTGTTAAGTTCATTATTTTTCTCTAGACTTACATTGGGTTTAGGTACATATTGGTGAACAACATCAATATGTTTTTCTGTGATAAGCTCATCTTCTTCTGGAATGACTCCCCATTCATAGTCATTTGATTCATCCTCTGATTTTTCATCGAGACCTTTGGGAAATCTGAGAACATGTGTAAAGTCAGGATGGATACCCCAAGAAGGGTTACCCTTAGATTCTAATTTGAATTCATACTCATGAGAATATGTTTTAGAATAGCTACTACCTTCCTCCTTGTCTATTTGGTTTCCTTCGAGATTAGTTGGTTCTTGTGGTGCAACTATCTCTTATTCTATAGTAGGTTCTTGTGTGTCTACCACATTAATTCTTTTGATTGGATCATCCTCCACTTCAAGAAGGTCTTTTATTTATTTAGGCAAATGCTCATAAGGAATGAACTCCTCAGTGGTGTCTGAATCATCACTATCAGATTGTTGTGTTGTTTACTCCTTTGGTTCAATTTGTTCTAAGACATGTGGAGAGTTCTTGCTAAGATAAAAAGGATTCTTTTGATATCCTAGACCTATTGTATTCATGTTTGGTCAACCACGATGATCAAGAGGTGATAGAAGACCCTTACCTTGTAGTCCTAGAGGTCCTTTTCCATTATATCCCATTTTTGTGATCAATTTATCCCTTGGTCCATATGACTTTTGAGGAATTTTTCTTGAAGTGGAGTCACATTTCTGGACTGATTGGGATTGAGACTCATCCTTGTATAACCATGAAATCATGACTTCTTCCTCCTCAAACTCTTGTTTAGATACTTGTTTTGTGACAAAGCTTCCATTGAATATGACCTGGGATTCTTTAGTTGTGGGTTTCACTTTTTCAAAAGGTTGTCCATAAGATTTTGGGGACAACATGAGAGATGTGAGGGATAAAAATGGTTCCATTGTGTATTCTCCCATACCATTGTCTTTAATTTTGACTTCTTTAGCAAATTCTTCTATCTTGGACATTGATGCAATGTCTATCTACTTAGTGGAAGATTCTCTATTATTAGGAACAAGTTTATCAACACTTTCCTTAAATGCATTGCAAGTTGTAGATAAATCAACTGGAATCATCACCTCTACTCCTTCATAAGGAAATTTCACACATTGATGGTATGTGGAAGGAATAGCTCTTATTTCACGTATCTAGGGTCTTCCTAGAAGAGTGTTGTAAGCCAAAGGTAGATCAAGAACTTGACATATGGTGTCTCTGATAACGGATCTTGTTCTGATAGGTAAGACAATTGTTCCTTTGGAAGATCTTTTGTTCATCATATGCCTTGATAGTTATCTTCTTATTAGGATCAATGGTAGCTTCAGATAATCCCAACTGTGTGATCAAGTTGTAAGAAAAAGTGTTGAGACCAGTGCCTCCATCTATCAACATGTGTTTGACACGATGGTTTTGGATCAAGACTTCAATATGAAAAGGCTAGTTATGCGGATGGCTCAAGGAGTTATCATCTTCCTTTGAAAAGGAGATATACTATGGAGACGTCAAATGACCAACAATAGCCTAGAATCTATCTGAATCAAGGTTTTCAGGAACATTGGATCCGAGTAGAGATTTGTCTAGAATGGCTCTATGAGCTGGAGATATCCGAAGCAACTCAAACATGGCATCTTTTGCATTTGTATGCTAGAGTTGTTGGACAATATTATATGATGTTGGCCTCGTGTCTTTAGGATTTGATGATTTAGAGGCAGCCTTTTGTTTAGAAGCAGATGAAAGATTGAAAGGCATCTTAGGGACATTTGATGAATTAGAATTTTGTCCTTGTAGATGCGCCTGAGCTTGTGATCGAGTAACTACATTCACTAGTTGACTATCCCTATCCTTTCTTATAATTGTGATGACATTGCAATGTTCAGATAAGCAAGGTTTAACCATGTTTATGAAAACATTGTTTCCAAAGTAGGCATAATTGACTTTAGCACCCACATTAGGCTGAAAAGATGAATCTCCTTGACCATGCTTTAGAAATGGTTTCATGAATTTTGTATGATCATTATTGCTTTTATGATTGTCAATTATGATTTCTCCATTATCGATTTTGTCTTGTATGATGTGTTTCAAGCGTATGCAATTATTGGTTTTATGACCCTTATTGCGATGGAAGTCATAGAAATTGTTCTCTCTCCACCATTTTGGTTTAGGTTCAGGATCAAAGACTTTTATCTCAGGCAAGGTGATGATGTTGTTGGCCAATAGAGTTTTCATGGTGGATTCCAAAGACTCTCCAAGAGGAGTAAACTTGCATTTAGGATCTGTAGCCCAAGGTTTATAGTCAGATGACTTCTTGTTTGATTCTGTTGCTTTTGCCTCTAAGGCTTTGATAGCTTGGGTGCCAACAGTGAGATTGAAAGTGGGTGCCTTAGATGGGGCACGGATAGTATCAACAACACCATCTGTGATGATGCCTTTATTCTTGTTCTAGTTTTTTCCTTTGTCTTTAGAATTAGATCCATATTCATACTTTTTTTTTGAAGTGATATGTCTCCTTTTTGTACAAGTACTTTCTCAATTTTGATTGCATTTTCTACCATATTATCAAAGGATGTAGTATTTTGCATTTGCAAATGGTAGTTGAGTTTTGGAACAAGATTGTTGATAAAAATTTCCAGCTTCTCAGTTTTTGGAATAGGTCTAGCATATAGAGAAAACTTTTTCCTCCATCTTTTGAGAAAAGTTAGGAATGGTTATCATGAGTTCTATTTCAGATTGCAGATGTCGATTATAGTGACCAAATGCTAGATGTTGTAGGAGTATTGTTGATAGAACAATTTGATTAACTCTTCAAAAATTTTGATTGTTGGAGGCATTTTCAAGAACTAATGAATAGCTGACCCTCCCAAAGATTGAGGGAAAAGATGCATTAGGTAGGTTGGTTCATGCATGAACTCCATAGATTGAGTACAAAATTCTCTAACATGATCTTGAGGATCAGAGTTTCCATCATATTTATCATATTTAGGCATCTCCACTCTTTTAGGGAATGGTGGCATGTACAAGTCTTTATCAAATGGAAAACGTCATAGAGCCTCCATGGAGAACTCCTTAGGTTCCTTTTCTTTTTCAAGTTTGTTGAGTTTGACTTGCATGGCATGCATCTATTTCATCATAGTAGTGATTGGAGTTTCTTCCTCATGCGTAATGATATCTTCAACATTAAAGTTGGGAGGAAGTTTAGCCCCTTGACGAGCCAACTCTAGGAAGTATGTTTCTATGTCTTCTTTCAAGAAATGCCTCATCATTTTCTTGAAGTCATCATCATTTTAATATCAAACAATTTCAGAAGGTGTGGGTTCTTGATCCACACCATGTTTGGATTGATGTCCATGGCACCCTTGGCTTGCACCTCCTCCTTGAGACATAGTGTTGTTGAGAGAACTACCAGGGATTGATTGATGAGGAGTTGCTTGATGACTTGTGTGGGTTGATGCAAGAGGGGTGATGTAACCACCTATCAAGTAAAGATTGCCAAGAGTGTCTTTTGCAAATTTAGTTGTGTCGAAAGGTTGATGAAATGTCTCAGCAATCATAGAAGATGCGGCTGAAGAGAATCTGGGTTTTTCTCCTTGTTTTCACTGTGATGAGGCTCTAGTTTCCACCATTAACCTTGGGTGAGACAAAAGAGCAAGATGAAGACAATTGAAGATTGACTTGATTCAAGAAGATCAAATGACGCAACCTTGTCAAGATTGGATTGATTGAAGACCAGATTGGACATAAATGAAGGATACTGTGTCCTACTAGTATGGGTAAATGCCCAAAAGATGGTGAACACCAGCTCACAACACTTAGCCATTTTTGTTTGAAGATTGAGTTGAAGATAATTTTGACAAGGTTTTTACACAAGATGTAAAAGACTCAAATCGATAAATCAGAAGGCTAGATCAAACTCAAGAGACCACTTTAGGAAAATGATTGAATTCTTTCTAGTTTCTGCTATGTTCCTGACACAGTGAATATTTTGACAGATTCTGGAAGTAGGCTGTAAAAACTAGATTTTTGGCAATTTTGGCAAGTTTCTAGCAAATTTTTCAAAATTCTCATACGACTTTCTACAGGCTCGTACGATAGTGGGTAAGCTCTGGCATGACAATTGACAAGAATTGTACGACAATTGCAAAGCTCACACGATAGTTGATAGTAGATTTTGACTTTTTGCTTGTGATTTCTGACAAAACTCATATGATAATATACTCATATGACAATCTGGGGGTTTTGATACGACAAATTCTCAAAACTCATATGAATTTCTAATCCTATGGGATGAATTTTGACTCCAGAAAGGAATTTTGCGTTAGATTTTGAAAATTTTCAATTTTCAGAATCAGTGTGTTTTACAAGGTTTTTGGTCCAGATTTGAAGTTCATTTTGGGATTGTTTGTTTTCAATAACCAAGTAAACAAGCACGCAGAACAACAAGCAAGTGATTTTAAATATGTCTGAAAACAATGAACAGGGGAAAAAGCAACCATGTGCATGAACAATCAAGTGACTTAATGTGCTAATCCCTAGGAATGCTAGTTGTGTATGCTCTAAAAAGTTTTTCAATAACGCACATAGTCCTAGAAAATGAAAAATTTGGCCTCACTAGGGTTTGTAGTAATGGTCTGACTCTGCAACTTTTATGATCTCAAGAGGGTGAACTCCAATCCAGGCGCACCGGGGTTTTGACATAGTCCAAGAATTTAATCAATCAGGAGCTGCAAGGTAGATCTAATAGCCCAACAAGAGACCACACCTGTGAATATTTCCTCCACAAAGACATTTATATAGCGGCTGTTGCTACCACAACAAAAATGGCTATTACCGCTGGAGGTTCCATCCATGTGGTTGACCCAATAAAGGGAATGTCCACTATGGTTAACCCTCTCTAAAGGTGACTCACAAAAGATACCACAGGGGGATTATATCAGATTCAAGGATCTAGATTTCTGGTAATATCCAAAAAGGAAGTAGAGCATAATCCCCTAGCCTCTTCACTTCACCAAAACAAAGCAAATAGATTTATTCAACACTCTAAGACTGAAATTATCTCACCAATATCTGTGATGTCAACAACTATGGTCTATCAATCTCTCCAGAGAGAGAACGTATCGATCAAAAGAAGAGGACTCAAAACTGAGTAGAACACAAGATAATCTCAATATCCTCCCTACCTACAAGGGGATCCTTCGTTAAGAAGAGCTTTGCATGCGTGAACAAGAGAAAGAAGCCCACTCTCTCAAGATCATCCATAAATAGTGTTCATAGGGCCTATTTACTATGTGTAACAGATATGCAAAAAGCAAATCTATGTTCATTTTATAGCCCAAAAATTGAAGTTTATGATATGAAAGCAGGAAAGGCCACACAAGCTTGACACAAGAGAGTTCATTTTAAATCCAAATCAAAATGTTATCAGACCATAGCAGAATACTTGAATTCCTCGCAACGCGCTTAGTAGATTTTACTTGTTTTAGCAATTTTTCTTGCACTTTTTCAATCAGAATCAGCGAATACCAATCAGAAATAGAAGATCTCAATTGTTAGGGTTAGCGGTTAGTCCAAATCCAAAAATCAAATTTGGAAAATTGCTTGAAAATTTGAAATGACAATTGAAATCTGGTAGCAAAACTTGTACGACAATCAGTTACCTCCCGTACAACAATCTGGAAACCCATACGACAGTGGGTGTCTTCCCACATGACAATGTAGCTCCCAAATGATAATGTGTAAGTTCTGATATGAGCCTTTAAAATCTCAATTGTCGTACGACAGTCAGTGGGTTCTGGTATGACTTTTTGACAAAAGTCGTACAAAGAATGTACAGACAAAATTTGGAAAGCGTAGAAATGGCAGAAAATGACAAAAAATTAAATGAAATGATTAAAATAGAAATGGAAACCTATTTCAGGGCCCCACGGTGGGCACCAAAAATGTGTGTGTGAAAATTGTACCTAGCTGCGAACACAACACTTCAGTAAAACATTAGAGGTTAGCAAAATTGGAATCTGCAAGTAATTGAAACTAAGCTAACTAGGTGATTTACTATCTTCTAGTAGGTGTGAGTATGATGTTCTTAGATTGAAATCAAGATCAGTGACAATGCAACACCTAAACGAAGGATTTGAATGCAAAAGAATGAAAAACTATATGAATGTAGATTAATCTATATTTTTTTATTTTGTATGCAATTAGGATGAAAAAAATCTGTATGAAATTAATCTAGATGAAAATGAAATGATATGCAAATTTAAAACCAATATGAATGAATTAGATGCTATGAAAAACTATGAATGCTTATGACCATCAATGAAAAATCTCACAAATCATCTGTCGCAAGTGCTCGATCCTTCGGTTGCAAATTCGCTAGAGTAATTGTGCAAATTTGAGAGTTTTGTTAATTGTGAAGAGTTGAGCCTTGTTTTTATAGAAATCCAGGGCTTGAGGATGCATTGAGAAAAGCCATAAATCACTCTTGATGAACTTAGGTTGATTTTTGAATCAACAATAAATTAGAAATAGATCAACTCACAAAATTATGCAAATCATGCAAAAACAACTTTTTAACTCAAATCAGAAGTTTAGATCATCTTTCAACTCAAAATAGATGTTGAGTTTCCAAAAGATAACAACTTGAATTGATTTTCTGATTTAAAGTTTAACTGCTTTTTCAAATGTGCATAGATAATTATGAATTAATTTAAAAATAAAGTGATTTATTCCCAACTTAACTGATTTTAAATTTAAAACAATAGATTTATGGGTTAATCAATTATTAAATCAAACTTTTATTCAAAAACTATATTATTAATATTGACAACTGACATTAATTAATTAAATAAGAATTTAATCAATCAGTCATGAGATTTTTTATTTATTGTCAAAATTAAATAATATAATTTAGGAATAAATAGAATTAAATCTAATTAAATAATTAAGTGGTAGAATTAAATCTGATTAATTAAATATTCAGAATATTCAATTAATCAAACTTTAGGATAAATATGATTCATTGTCAAATAATTATTAAATCAAAGATAATTAAGATAATTAGGAATATTCAAGAAATATCCCCCAATGCAGAATTAAGATAATCAATTAGGTTTTTGATAAACTGATGTACAGATGTGCCTTAGGTTAGGACTTTAATGTCGATTTCAATTGAATTATTGATGTAAGAGGTTAATGAACCTATAGCCCATTTTGGGGGTATTACACTAGATAACCTACCCTAAGCTCACAAGTCATAAAAACATCTTATAAATCCAAAATACATGATAATCAAATTTAGTTTCATAAAAGATATCTAGAACACATACTAGTCCTCAAACCATAAACTCATAATTACATACTGGTCCTCAAACCATAACGTCATAAAAACATACTCTCTCAAAGAGTTCACAAATTAACAAGCTTAAAATGATCAAAGATTGGGTAAAAAGATTAAAACTATATATTATCACATTACAAACATTGTAGATATTTATGCCACAATAAAAAGGTAAAACCTCAAGCCTCCGATAACAATTCCTAAAAGCTAACTTAATGCTACGCATACCGACAATCAAACACAACAACCAAAAACTCTAACAATAAATACATCAATATTAAATTCTCGTCAAATAATATTTAATTATATATCATTATTACTCTTATTTTTATTTCTCTAAAATAATTCAAGTGTATGAAATTTTTTTAATAATTTTATTTTTATTTTTTTAATAATTTTATTTTTATTTTTTTAATCTAAAAATAGAATTTCTAAATATAGAATACCGCTGCATGCAAATTCCAAAAAGTTTTTTTAAAAAATTTTAATTTTCTAAAAAATAGAATGTCTAAATATAAAATATCGCTAAATGCAAATAATATATCTTTCTTAAATAACATGCAAGTGAATATATCTTTCTTAAATAACATGCAACTAAATATATCTTTCTTAAATACCATGTAAGTGAATATGCCTTAATTAAATAACATGCAACTGGATATATCTTCTTTAAATAACATGCAAGTGAATATATCTTTCCTAAATAATATGCAAGTGAATATCTCTTTCCTAAATAACATGCAAGTGAATATATCTTCCTTAAATAACATGCAATTGAATATATTTTTCCTAAATAACATGCAACTGAATATATATTCCTTAATTAACATGGAAGTGAGTATATATTTCTTGAATAACATGCAAGTGAATACACATTCCTTAAATAACATGTAACTGAATTTATCTTCCTTAATTAACATGCAAGTGAATATATCTTTCCTAAATAACATGCAAGTGAATATTTCTTTTCTAAATAACATGCAAGTGAATATATCTATCTTTCACACATGCAAATCTATATTATTTACATGCACATATCTATATTTCTATTTCAAAAGAATCCATTTTTTCTAAAAACAAACACTAGTACAAAAACAACAATATCTGACTAAATAAACTACTAAAAATTGTAGATAAATGACTAATTTTGATCATGTGACCATTAGTAGTTTATTGTCGGTCATTTATCTCGCGACCAAATTTATGACTAAACTATTTTAGTCATTGGTTTGGTTGTTTATTTAGTCATTTATTTGGTCATTTATTTAGTCATTTATTTGATCATTTATTTAGTCATTTATCTGGTCATTGGTTTGGTCATTGATTTAGTCATTTATTCAGTCATTTATTTGGTCATTTATTTGGTCATTTATTTAGTCATTTATTTAGTCATATATTTAGTCTTTAATTTAGTCATATATTTAGTCATATTAGGGTACAATAGAATCAAACCACCATCCTCCTACTTGTAAAATATGTGCTCTTCCATTGAGATAGTACCCTTTAAAGAATAATCATACCATGTATACTAGTATTTATTTTCTCAGCTATCTATTGTTAGGCTTTACATGTTTGAAGAGTTTGAAATTTTATTGATGTGACTTCCTATAACTCTCTTTTATCGATGTTGAATCTATCTCTACTATTGCCAAAGACTTCCCTTGTAATGTTGCCCCAACATCCCTTTCTAGTGTCATGATCTCTTTATCGGGTTGATACTGGTTTCTAAGAAGAGGTCAAGAACTTGGGTAACATCAATCCATTATCTGTATTACCTATTATGGACTCTCCTATAACATGACCCCTTGCTAACTTCTTAAACTATTGATTTTTAGAAGAATGTGAGTTGTAAATGAGTTTAATATAGCTTAGATTACTAATTAAATGATACCCACCCTGCACACAATAAAGGAAGTTGTTGATTAATTCAATTATCTAACCTTTCTGTTATATTAAAAACTAATTTACAACAAATTCTTAGCTAGATATACAACTGAAAATGTACAAAGAAAGCAGATTACAATAATGCAGGGTAGTCATTTTCACTACTTAGACTAATTTATTCTACACTTCTATTGAAAACAAAGATTTATAGTACAATCAATTGTACAATAAATAATATCAAACACAAGTAGAGTATTCATTTTAAACAAAAATAACTTTCAGCACATCTACATAATTTTACCTGCAAGCTGAGTTTTTAATTAAATCAAACCTCTACCAGCCTTTAGCCATCCAAGCTTCCCTATGAATACTGATAGTCAAGAAGTAAATTACGAAGCGAGGAAATAAAGATTGAATATATATTTGCATATTTGTAGGGATTCAAATCCTACCAGGATGCGAGGCAATAAAGATCCGATTAGAGAATTATTAAATGACTCATAAAATAAAAAATTTCTTATTGATAATTGACTGTAAAAGTTTTACTATGAGTTTAATATACTATGCTCAAGGAAAAATTAGACAAACTTAAAGAGGAACATTACACCTCATCTTCAAATCTGTAAAAGGGATGTTGACTACAGCCATGCAAGTGTTCAATAAGGTTGGAGATCTTATTAGATAATTTGTATCACATCCCAAGAAGATTTTTTCTCATGACCTTCTTAATTAGGCCAAGATATGTGTGGGAGCAGAATATACACAACTTACAACTAGCCAACAAATTCTATTTCGACAAGCAGACAACAAAAAAATGCAGTTGTGAATAATACTTGATGATCAGATTACAAGAAGAAGCATACTTAAGTCTAAAATTCCACCTACAAAACTATTAATGCAATAGCATCCTTCTCTTTGTGCCAACCCCTAGGTACCTTGAATGCTAGAGTCGTGTTTGTTGACTGCCAAACAAAAATAAAAACCAATTGAGCATAAATACAGAAAGGAACTCCTACTTACCCAGAAAAGAAACACATCAACAATGCTATTCAAACTTGAATTTCCCATATCTTAAGTATTAGAGGTTTAAACTTGTCCCCCATGCCAACACATCCCATAAACACTCCAAGATCAAGAAAAATAAGTCTAATAAAACTACATAAAATATTCAAATCATTCATGGGCACAAAAGGATGTCTTCACATACAAACACAAAACATCAAATTGTGTAATGTGTTTTTAGATGTCTTGAATCTAGAAATACCCTACTATCTTTATTTGCCAAGCCAATTTCTACAATTTTGCATAGATATGTGTCCTATGAAAAAACATGTACCATTTTACAACCTCGAATACAACTATATCCAGATATCTTTTTAATTTCTCTTATCTTTTAGTAATCTCCTTACTATTTGAGATTTTCCACACTTGCTCGCTTCTATATAGATGTTTTTGAGAAGAACATAAGTTGCAACATTTTTATGATGTAACAAAAAACATAATATTGTTGGAAATACCCAGCCTATATTCATATATGATCTACATGCACCAAGAATTTTTTTTCACAAAACCACCATAGGTATAACTAGCATCTTAATTATAAGGTTTAAGGTGTCTACAAGATAGCCAATGTGGGAATGACAATCAACCAAAAAAACCTAATGCTCAACTATATATGTAATGCAATAAGGGTTACTCATGTGATTGAACTATGTTCATCCCTCATCCACTAAACTTGCATGGTTATGTGCACCTAGGACAAAAAAAAACTTACAATGTTAGAATGTGTCTGAGAGTGCTTCATTCAGTCAAAGAGTTTGAGAGCTTCCATACAAAATCCATTTTGTGTATCTTTTACAATCATATCATTTCATTCCTTGAGATGACATCTGTTTGAGGCCTTATATCAAACAAATTAGGTGATTTCTCTATGATTCCACATTTTTCATGCATGTTTACTAGCACATTTCCAGCTATAATATCTAACAAAAAAACTTTGTACCATCATTCTTTGATGCTTATCCATAATCTATTCAAAATCCCCCATTTTGAAACATGCAGGGAGGACACTGACAAAGAATTTTGCTTTATACCTTCCAATGGATCTTCATTGATTGAATTCCTTTCTAACTAGAGGGAAAAGGAGTTTGCAATTTCTTGTTGATAATTTATCAGTATTCATACTGTCATAAGGCAATAACAATCAGATTTACAAAGTTTGTTTATCAAAAGTTGTTTATTGTTTAAAGACTATGATCATGATTTCACTGTATACATGAATAGTTTGGTAGATGGAGTATGGAAAAAGGTTCTTGTGATGCCTTCCTTATGATCAGAATTTATAACTAATAGTATTATTTATAGACAGTGACATGTTTATGGTTAAAGGTGATGACAGAGAATTCTCAGGCATGTGGACAACAGATAAGGAGAGTTGAAAGGTAAAGGGTGAGATCCATGTAAGTGTCAATGTTGATTGAAGTTGGTTCTTGATATTATGTTTCAAAGATGGGGATTTTAATTGATGCAGAGCATCCCACTCAGTCACACTCCTATGGGTACTTCCTGAACCTAACATTCCTTCAAGACTCCCATTTGATGGATTTGAGGAATCTAACAAGGTTACATTATTCTCAAGTTGACAAATTACCATTAGGACCCACACTTGATCCCAAAAAACTATACACACCTTCATCTTATATCACTAGGGACTCATAAATTCCCTTCAATTTGTCTTTGACAATCTTCAAACACTACCTCTTGAATTGTTGATCACAATTTCTTCACCCTTGTATGCAACCCTTCCATGTACTTATCAACAAATTATTGTAACCTTCTCACAATAAACCCTTCCTTGACTATTTCAAAGAAACCTAACATGCTTTCAAACCTCCCAACCATGACTCAAAACCAAAACATTACCCTTATTGGCTTGACACACCTCTAAAATTTGAAGGCTCTGTTTGTATCAAAAAACCCATTTGCCTTACAACTATGAAAAAATAATTCTTCCCAAACTCCATGCCTATCCAAGGATATCAAGTTAAGTTTGAACACAAATCACATAACCTTGAAGAGGGATACAAAATGAGGTTTGATTGTACCAAATGAAAGAGAATATGCCTGTTACTAAAGAATCACCGAAGTGTTGATCATTGTTTTGTCAACAAATAGAGAATGGAAACTCTAACCCCAACATACCATTCACTGTCATAATTAGGCACAAACCTTCTCTAATGCATAAAAATCAAGGATATGAATGGGCTCCCAATCTTTCAAAAGCATATACACAACTTTCAATGGATCAAACTTACTAATTGTAGATAGTTCAAAACTTCAATCCAACACATGAATTACTCCCTCATTCTTGAAAGTGCTATTTTCTATTTCAAAGGAAATGAATGCATAGTACATATGCCTAGCACGGTATAAAATAAAATTCTAAAGAATCATTTTAAAACTACCAAGAAAGAATAGTTCTTGAACAAATGCAATTATCAGATGGATCTCCTTGTCATATGAAAGTGGGATAATAGCATATTCAGTATACCAGGAAATTTCCTGGTTTCAACAGTAGAAGTGACTTGTTTTGATTTCAAAAAGAAATAATAAAATATAAATTAGCTGAACCATAATGTGATTAACAAAAATATATATCATTTTCATACCTTTTTCTTAGCCTCTTCTTGGTAGTACTGCTCTTTTGGAATATAAACTCCAGATTTCTCACGAGTAGCATAAACCTCTTTTTTTTTAGAATTCAGTCACATAAAAAAAAGCATATTAACCAGTCAATCAATTTACAAGCCAATGGCATGCAGGTCACATAAACAATTCTATCATATTGTATAAATATTAGTGTCAATATAACTTTATCAATCGTTTCAAAATCAACAACTATAATCTATCTTCAAATCTTCAAAAATACCTATTTTAAGTCGCTCTATCTCACAATACAGATCCTTGACAAGAGTAGATTTCATCATCTTTTGATTCACCTACAGAAGAAAATAAAATAGATAAATAAAATTTAAACATATTATGGAAACAACTAACCATACCTTGTCAGGTAACTAGATCCAAAGAAACTAAAAGGATACAAGGCTCCAGTAAAAGGAACATCAACTCAAATTAAAATGATAGATAGGCTTGACTTTAAATCTTACGACTCTAAAAATATCAGTTGATAATATACACAAATTAAAAATAATTTAAAACCTCAAACTTTTTGGAAAACACTTTTATCATGCATTATCAATCATTTTTCCTAAATTTCATCGCCCACTGTCATTTGTACAAACGCATCCTTGGAAATTTATAGATTACACTACACAACTACTATCTATGAACAAGATTGAGAAGATGCTCACCTGAATCATAACTCTTTATAGCACTTTATCTACGCAATCAAGAGAGAGGATTATACCCTTCATGATACAAGAAGTTTCAGCAGCTAACGTGGAAGTTAGGGATCATCGTGTCAATACAACAGACAATTTTGAATGAGATGGACTTTAACCCTCCCAAATGAAAATTGATACTTCAAAAATCTCTGACAACCTTAACAATATACAGTCATAACACCTCAAAGATCCCAAGCATCATAACAAAATTTCAGAAGGGAAAGTGGACCATAACTAAAGCAAAATTCCCCTAAAAAATATATGTAGTGTTGAAGAGAAAATGAATGGTGAGGGATGCCTTGTTTGAATAGGGGAAAGCCATCAAAAAATTTACACCTAACATCTCCATCTTCTTAATTGTATTTGTTTGTACAAAAGAAATGAGTTTAAAAACTGTTGTTGTAAAGCCTCCAGTATAACAAAAAAATTTGAGGTGGTATATTTAAACCTGACTAAAATGATCATGAAAGATTTTAACAAAATGAAATGTCTCCTTTCTGATTTTTATATCATATTTACATCCTCTAATCAGATTATTAAATTAAACAAATAGCACTTGAAAGATTATACAATTTCTCAATAAAACCCAAATCGGGTATGCCCAAAACAGTGCAAAAAACTTCACAGCTTCACATATTATTGATAAATTTGAAAGTAGACATTTTTATAGAAATTTTGCCAGCATAATGGCCTAAAAAATGACATTTCCAGATCTTCAAAGATTTTACACAACAGCTCCAAAAAGGAGGACAAAAACAATGCTCATCGGGCTCCCGAAAACAACACAAAATAGCCCGAAAACACCATAAAACACTAATAATCTATCACAGAAGTAGAATCACAACCCATGGAATATATTCAGCTCTATTTTAATATAAAAATAGCTGAAATACAACATCAACCCAAACTGATATGAAAAACTCAACCGAAAACACTAAAATATTACAAAAACACACCCGAAAACTCACAAATCCGCACTATTCAGCACAAGGGAAAACTCTTCATGAACTTTCACATGGAATGGCCTCAAAATCCCATCTTTAGCCCTCCTAGAAATCTAAAAATTCCCATCTTTGGGTCTCCTTCTCCATAGGTTTGGCAGCCTTTGAAGAACAACAAAGTAATGAGCAAAAATCAAGTTTTAGAATGACCCTGAAATGCCTCCAAACCCCTTTAAAAGAGGGTGTAACCCTAACTCACGACCAAGAGGGGTTAATAAGACATATTTTAATAATAATTAACATTTATTAATCCATCGGTTTCCAAAGATTAGCCCCTTTTCCTGAAACTTTACTTTTTGAGCCTGCCAACCTTAGCAAAAGTTATTATTTTTAATTGTTTGAAAAGGGGACATGACAAGTCCTCCCTCCCAAATATTGCTTGTCCTCAAGCAATGAAGGTTGGGATGCTCATGAATATGTTCTCCTTCCCAAGTTGCATCCTCCAATGGTAATCCTTTCCATTTGACCAAATGCTCTGTGATGCTCCTATTTCTCAATCTTTTCTCTCTTGTATCCAAAACCTCTTCTGGTATTAAGACTAATTTCCCTTCATCATCAAGAGGTGGTAATTCTATAGATACTATGGTTTGCTAGCCTAGAACCTTCTTTAGGCAAGAGACATGGAAAACATTATGTATTTTGCTGTTTGGTGGGAGCTCCAATTCATAAGCTACCTCTCCTACCTTCCTGATGATCTTATAAGGCCCATAGAACCTTGGCTTGAGCTTCTCTGCCCCACTCCTCTTCAAGATGCTTTGCTTATATGGCTGCAACCTAACAAATACCAAATCTCCCACCTCAAAAGATCTTTCAGTCCTTTTCCTATCAGCGTACAACTTCTATTGGTTTTGTGCATGTTGTAGATTATCCTTAAGGGACCTTATTATGTCTTGGCTTTGCTTAATCAAATTACTTGCTGCAAGTACTCTGCTATATGAAAGTACTAGATCAACAAAGGAAAGGGCATCATAACCATAGAGAACATGAAAAGGAGGCATACCAATAGACATGTGATGAGATGTATTGTAACAATACTCCCCTAGGTGCAACCATTTCACCCAAGCATGTTGTTGATTTGAAACATAGTTCCTCAAATATCCCTCTATCCATTTATTAACTGTCTCTATTTGTCCATCTATTTGAGGGTGATAGCTAGTACTGGGAGTGAGTTCAGTTCTTGCCAAATGAAAGAGCTCCTTCCAAAAAGAGCTAAGGAATCTACTGTCCCGGTCACTGACAATGTTTCTAGGCAAGCCATGTAACCTGAAAATTTCCTTGAAGAACAATTCTGCCACTTATGATGCCTTGAAATCAGATGCGATGGGAAATAAATGTGCATACTTAGTTAGTCTATCTACCACCACATATATGCAATCCTTACCTCAATCCTTGGGCAACCCCGTGATGAAATCCATGGAAATACTTTCCCATTTTTGTTCAGGAATAGGAAGTGGCTGCAACAACCCTGTAGGAAAATTTTGCTCACTCTTATTTTGTTGGCATACCATACATTCCTTAATGTGTTTAAGAACAGCCTCTTTCATACCCTTCCATGAAAATCACTCTTGAAGTTGTCTGTATGTCTTGAAGTATCCTTGATGACCAGCCAAAGGTGTGTCATGAAAGACCCTCAAAATTCTTTCCTTAATCTTTGATCCTGGCACTAAGAACATCTTGTTATTATAATAAATCATCTCATCAACAACCTTATACCTATTATCATCCACTAACTTATTCAAGATATTTGTGGCAAAGGAATCTTTAGCATATTTTGAAATTATGGAGACTTTCCAATCAGCAGAGATAGATGTTAAGGAACACAAGGTGGGCTTCCTTGAGAGAGCATCAACAACCACATTATTCTTTCCTTTCACATATTCAATGTCAAAATCATAAGCTTGCAATTTTCTTACCCATTTTTGTTGATGATCATTCAAATCCCTTTGGTTCAAGAAGAACTTGAGGCTATTATGGTCTATCTTTACAATGAATCTCCCACATACCAAATATTGTCTAAACTTATAAAGTGCATGCATGATTGCCAACATTTCCTTATCATAGATGGAATAAACTCTCTCTAATTGATTTAATTTTCTACTCTCAAATGCTATTGGATGTCCCCTTTTAGTTAGGACAGCCCCTATAACTTCTCCAAAAGCATCACATTCAACAACAAAAGGTAAAGAGAAATATGGAATTGCAAGCACAGGGTATGAACTCATTACCTCCTTAAGCTTATCAAATGTTTTTTGTGCCTCTTCTGTCCAAATAAAGGCTCCCTTCTTCATCAAATCAGTCAAGGGGGCAGCAAGCTAAGAAAATCCCTTGACAAACCTCCTATAGTAGCTACACAACCTGAAGAAACCTCTCAACTGTGTAAGATTAGTGGGTGGAGGCCAATCCAAAATTGCCTGAATTTTTTTTTGATCAACCTATACTCCTTTAGAACTTATAATATGTCCCAAATATAGGATCTTCATCAAACCAAACTCACATTTAGATAGCTTAGAATAGAAGGATTGCTACTCCAAGATTCCCAAAATAGTGTCTATGTGCTTTAGATGTTCTTTCCATGTTTTACTATAAATCAAGATATCATCAAAGAATACCAAAACAATTTTTTGAAGATGCTTGCTGAATACCTTATTCATACAAGATTGGAATGTTGCTGGTGCATTAGTGAGGCCAAATGGCATAACAAGAAATTCAAAGTGCCCATAGTGACATCTGAAAGCAGTCTTTTCCACATCTTCCCTCCTCATGCGGATTTGATGGTACCCTGATCTTAAGCCAATTTTTGAGAAGTATACAACACCATGTAACTCATCAATGAGTTCATCTATGCATGGTATGCGATACCTATTTTTTATGGTCTTCTTGTTTAGAGCCTTGTAGTCTATACACATTCTCATTGTACCATCCTTTTTCTTGACAAGTACCATAGATGATGCAAATGGACTAGAGCTAGGCCTTATGAATCCCATGTCCAGGAGTTCCTTAATAGTTTTTTCTATTTCTTCCTTGTAACCTCTTGGATGGTGGTATGGAGTTGTTATAACTAGTTTGGCACCCTGTTCTAACTCTATAACATGCTCAAAACCTCTATCTGGTGGTAATCTCAGAGGCAAATCATTGAAAACTATACTATGCTTATTAAGAATATTTTGAATTTCAAAATGGAAATTACCTTGATTCTTTGGAGAGCTTGTTGGATGGATTACGACTCCTGCTGCCCATGCTACTTGTCCTCTTCAAAAATTCCTCTCCATCCTCTTTGTAGTGACCACCTTAGGTGCTCCATTCGATAAGCCTCTCAATAAGACTTCTTTCCCATTGGAATGAAATTTAAACTCCATAGTTTGATGGTTCATGTAATAGCCTCCAATAGAGTGCAACCATTGAACACCCAATACAAGATTTGTCTCCCCAATGCCAACAACATAGAAGTCATCACATAACTCATAATCTTCTAAGGTCATCCTGAGTTGTTTCACCACCCATCCTGAGTTGTTTCACCACCCATCCTGAGTTGTTTCACCACCCATGTGCAAGGCATAGTGAATCCATTAGCTATAGTAACATTGAATCCCTTAAAATCTCCTACTTTAAGCCCTCTTTTCATGACAAATCCCTCATCAATAAAATTATGAGCTGCCCCACTATCAAGAAGAACTGTCAACCTTTTCCTTGCTAATACCCCTTGAATTTGAAAAGGATGGTATCTTGGGACTCCCGATAATGCTGCTAAAGTGCCATCCTTGCTGATTTCTTTTTCTTTCTCTTCTTCTTCCTCCTCCTTAGTGTCATGAAATTCCTCATGCTCATCTGAATCAGATTTTGAAGCAACTTCAATATAGTGCACTTGACCTTTCCCCAAACATATGTGTCCTAGAACCCATGGCTCTCTACAAGTGAAACAAAGCTTTTTCCTTCGTAATTCACTCCTAGTCTCTTCATCTACCTTCTTTTTTGCTACATTTGTCACATTCTTTGGTGGTGGTGCTAGAAAAGTCTTTTTCTGAAAATTCCCCTTATGTTGCCAAAGATTTGGGGGTTTTTGATTAGTGACTGGTTTCATAGGCACACAAGTTTCAAGTTGCAAGCTTCTTTTGATAGCTTCCTGTAAGGTTGAGGGTGAGAAAGCCTTAACCAAACCCTTAACCGAATCTTCCAAACCATCAAGAAAAAGATAAACAATCCTCTTTTCACTCATATCAGGTACCATAACAACCACTTTTTGAAACTCTTCTACATACTCATTAACTGATTTGGTTTGCCTCAACTTTGACAATTCTTTAAAATACTCTTCATCATCCTTGAGATCAAATCTATCTATCACTCTTTGACTAAAATCATCAAATGTAGTTACTTGATCATGACCTTGAGTAGTCATTCCATGATACCACCAATCATAGGCTACATATTCCAAGTGTAGACTTGTGAATTGAACGACATCACTCTCCTTCATGGGGTTAAGTGTGAAGGTCTATAAATTTTGTAGCCGTGCTCTAGCTGAAATTTTATTTGTTCCATCAAAAGTAGGTGCTGTAAACTTGCTTATTTTATTTTTGAGTTCTCTTCCACTTATGTCCTACTCCCTCTTATATTCTTTCTTGGGCATCATAGTGTTCATCATATCCACATATTCTCTGAAAGGCACCAAACTACGAAAGTCATCATCTAAGCCATTGTAAGTAGGCCTCAGTGTAATCAAGTTACCTGTGACCTCTTCCATAGGATTAAGGGATGGATTTGGTGCCAATGGCTCATTTGCAGGTAAGAAAATAGTCTTTGTTGATTTAAAAGGTGTGGGTTTCAAATTTCTTGGCTCCTCTGAAGTGCTCCCTCTCTCATTAGTAGATACAACTCCTTGGAGTTTTTCTGTCAATAACTGCAAAGCCTCTCTAGTTTTTGCCAGACTATCCATTGTTTTCTTTTGAGTATTCTGGATGTCCTGGAAGAATTTTTTTGCCATCTCAACTGGGTCAGACATAATTTTTCCTTCCTTGGATTTTTTACTTTTATTTTCAACTGGGGGTTTGATCAAAATTTCTTTATTCTTTTCTCGCTGCAAATATCTCTTTTCTCTTTCACTTAGTTGCATGCAAACTTCTACAAACCCTCAGGCTGGAAAGATCATAGCTCTGATACCACTGAAATGTCCCCTTTCTAATTTTTATATCACATTTTCATCCTCTAATCAGATTATTAAATTAAACAAATAGCACTTGAAAGATTATACAATTTCTCAATAAAACCCAAATCGGGTATGCCCAAAATAGTGCCAAAAACTTCACAGCTTCACATATTATTGATAAATTTGAAAGTAGAAATTTTTAAAGAAATTTTTCTAGCAGAAAGGCCTAAAAAATGACATTTCCAGATCTGCAAAGATTTTACACAACAGCTCCAAAAAGGAGGACAAAAACAATGCTCATCGGGCTCCCGAAAATAACACAAAATAGCCCGGAAACACCATAAAAAACTAATAATCTATCACAAAAGTAGAATAATGACCCATGGAATATATTAAGCTCTATTTTAACAACAAAATGGCTGAAATACAACAACAACCCAAACTGATATGTAAAACTCAACCGAAAACACCAAAATCTTACAAAAATACACCCGAAAACTCACAAATCCGCACTATTCAACACAAGGGAAAACTTTGCATGAGCTTGCACATGGAATGGCCTCAAACTCCCATCCTTGGCCCTCCTAGAAACCATACAAACTCCCATCTTTGGGTCTCCTTCTCCACAGGTTCGACAGCCTCTGAAGAACAACAAAGTAATGAGCAAAAATCAAGTTCTAGAATGACCCCAAAATGCCTCCAAACCCCTTTAAAAGAGGGCATAACCCTAACTCACGACCAAGAGGGGTCAATAAGACATATTTTAATAATAATTAACATTTATTAATCCATTGGTTTCCAAAGATTAGCCCCTTTTCCTGAAACTTTACTTTTTGAGCTTGTTAGCTTTAGCAAAAGTTATTATTTTTAATTATTTGAAAAGGGGACATGACACAAAACCTAGATCCCTTACTCTTTTAAAATCTTTAAAAGATCTAGGGAAACAATATTCAAAATTTCTACCTTAGCTAGATGATCAAAGTCCACAAAGAAAAGCAAGGGATCCTAGAGCATGTTACACACTTAACTATATCCCAATTTTGACTGGTCTGATACATGATTTGACAATAGAAACCATAGTTTGTAGACTTGGACCCTGAGAGTAATCGAAAAGCCCAAAATTTTAAACTCACACAAGGACTCACCAAATATTTGACAAAAAGTCAGCAAAGACTCGACAACTTAGAAAGTACTAAAAATTAAAATTCCTATTTCTTTTTTTGTGAAATTCAATTATGGAATGTATAAAATAAAAAAATGACATCTCAAAATAGAAAATGCATGGTTTTACAGAAAAAACAACATGTGAAAAGTGTATTTTAACCAGTATTTTTCTCATGTTGGTAATTTTACTTATATTTTTCTTGCATCTATAAAAACATGAAAGTAAAACTTATAAAAACTTGCCTAAAAAAAATTAGATTACTTGACAAACTTGGAGTGTACTCTTAGAGTTTGCAAACTATGATAGAAAAATCAACTACTATAAGAGCTTCCAATAAAAATAAAAATAACCACTGACAGGAGAGTAAGAAGAGGCGTAAAAACCCAAAGATAACCCAGGACCAAGACAACATAGGCTTCAAGCACAGATGGTAGAACAAATTGAAGGCAATTCATTCCAAATCCATAAATATTGTAGCTTTAGTTTCCTTGATATTACATCCCTGCCCATTAGCTCTGTTTAAGGAACCTAGACACCTTCCTTTCCTTTAAGATATATGCTTTCATTTGACCAGGGAAAAAACTAATTCTCACACCAGGCTCTAAAATTGCATGATGTGGAGGCCAGTGTAACATGTTGCACATTTATTTGAGTATGGGTGTTGTACAAGATTTGACAATCTTCAAGCCTTTTCTATGGACCATGAGAAACAATTTAACATATTGGATAACATAGCTTCCAATCTATCATAAATGGTCTAAATTTTTTGTGATAGTGCTACAACATCTACTTGAGTCCTAGTTTAGTGCTCACCATTGTGTGTGTGAATTTTGTACCTAGCTATAGACACAACACTTCAGTAAAACATTAGAGGTTAGCTTAAAAAAAAAATCGTGCAGTGAAATGAAAACTAATCTAACCAGGTGATTTACTTCCTTCTAGTAGATGCGAGTATGTATTCTCAGATTGGACCGAGATCAGTGACCTTGATGACACCTAAACGAAGGATTTGAATGCAGAATCTAGATATGAGATGGATGCAAATTAATCTATATTTTTGGATTTTCTATGTAATAAGATGAAATAAAACTGACATGAATCTATTCTAGATGAAAAATTGATATGCAAAATAAGCTATAATGAATTGCAAATAAGATTGATCTCACAAAAGTTGTTGATTCACAAAGAAGCTTCAGTTCTTCAGATGTCGATTCACCAGCGTGATTGTGCAAATTCATGGATTGATTTTGGCAGAGTAAGTATGCAAACTTGTGAGATGATTTGTGAAGAGCTGAAGCCTTATTTTATAGAAATCCAGGGCTTTGGGGATGCATGGAAAAGCCATAAATCACTCAGGTTGATTTTTAAGTCAACAAGGAATTAAAAATAGTTAACTCACAAAAAATCATGCAAAAAAAACTTTTTGATTTAAATCAGAAGTTGAGATCAGCTTTTAACTCAAAAGAGAGTTGAGTTTATTTTTAAAACAACTTGAATTGATTTTCTGATTTAAAGTTTAACTATTTTTTTGGATGTGCATAATTAATTATGAATTAAATTAATAAATAAAGTGATTTATCCTCAACTTAACTGATTTTGAAAATAAAATAATTGATTTATGGGTTAATCAATTATTAAATCAAACTTTTATTCAAAAACTATATTATTAAATTTGACAATTGACATTAATTAATTAAATAAGAATTTAATCAATTAGTCATAAGATACTTGATTTATTGTCAAAATGAAATAATACAATTTAGGAACAAATATAATTAAATCCAATTAAATAATTAAGTGGCAGTATTAAATCTAAGTAATTAAATATTCAAAATATTCAATTAATCAAACTTTAGGATAAATAAGATTTATTGCCAAATAATTAATAAATTAAAGATAATTATGATAAATAGGAATATTACTAGGAATATTCCCCGATGCAGAATTTGAGATAATCAATTAAGATTAAATAATGTGTCGATGTGCCTTAGGTTAGGACCTTGATGTCGATTTCATTTGATGTGTCGATATAGGAGATTAATGAACCTATAGCCCATTTTTGGGGTATTACATTTTGCCCCTCTTTGAATTGTTGTGTAAAGCGCAGTGGTTCAAAGACAGTTTGTGTATGATGTTGAAACTGATGTTTGAAATTGATATTGATATGAAACAAAAATTGATTGAAATTGAGATGAAGATAATAGGTCCTGAATGACCAAAGATAATATTAACTATAACAACAATGAACCGATGATTGCAAAAAAGTGTCAAAACGCCTGATTCTGAACCTTATGATTGCGAAGAAGTGAGTGACCGATTCCAGACCTGATTGTCGATAAGAATCACATTGGTATCACATCTGAACCCTTCAATTATGAAGAACCAAGGAAATAACACTAATGAACCGATGGTTACAAAAGATTGATATAGTTTACAAGATTAGGAGAATACCAGATTGATATGGATCTCGATGAATTTGATATGCCTCGAGCGATGATTGATTTGCCCCAAGTGATGAGGTCTTTTTGATGAATCAGCAGTAGATGTGGTTGTTGTCTTGAATACTGAGGAAAGATATGATTTCAAATTATAGACTTGAATGATGTGCAATACCATGCCCCCTTCGGGATAAAAATTGAAATCTAACAAGAAAAGTCAGCGTTGAATAGTTCAGAAGCATGTTAATTGATGTAAGAAGTGGTTAAACACGTTTGAGAACGCATTCTGCATCGTTTGGAGGTCTAGAAGACCAAGTTTGACTAGGTTAAACCATGAGTTGACCATAGTTGACCAAGTGGAAATTTTGATAGTTTGATGTAAGATAATTAGTTAAGTTGAAGACTGGATTTTTGTGATGATCGAAGCTTGATTAGGCAAGCAGTAGACTGTCCTAGGTCCAAAAATTTTAAATTATGATTTTGACATAGTAAATGATCTCAGATTTTGATTTTGATCCCAAAAATGGAATCAGAATGTCAAAATTAGTCAGGGGTGCAATTTTCATGAAAAATAGAGCACTTTTGAAAATTAGGTCAAAAGCTATATAAAGGCCAGAAGGGTCATTTTCAATTCATTTCAACCTTTTGACTTTGAACACTTTGTGGAGCCCTCTGAGCAAAAATGGCAGAGAAAGTCATAGAACCAAAGGTACCTGTGAGTTCACATCGATTTGAGCGCAGCCGGAGACACCAAAGACCTTGGCAGCATGGACATCCAGTAGGTGGACCTCTGTGCTTTGCTAAAAATTCAATTTTTCTATGTTTTATAGCATTTTTAGGATTTTTCGTATGTTTTTCAATATTGAATTTTCACATGCATGGAAACTCGTACGACTCTCAAGCGAGACTCGTACGACTTTTGAATTGTAGGTAGATTGTTGTCTCATAACCCCCCAAGACTCATATTAGAGGGACCCAAGAGTCGTATGACATTTCATCGGGTCCCTCATAACTCGTACAATGAGGGATGCATTGTCGTGTCACTATGCTTTGTCATATGGTATGATGTAGAAACTCGTATGAATTTTCCTACCAGTTTGAAGTGTCGTATGGAATACAGTGAGCTTAAAACTCAATATTAGGTCAAATTTTTGAATTTTCTGATTCTGTAGCTTGATTGCTGACCTGTTAACCTACCTTTTGAAATACAGAACTGCCCCATTTCTGCCCTTGTAACTTGTTCTATGACCAAATTACTGATAGGATTCCTTGTTTCTGTATTGTGTAGGTCATATATCTAGATGTTCATGTACAAATTTCACATCCAGCCACTCAAAGACTGTGTGTGTCACTACCTAACCTAATGAGGGTACATCTTGCGTCTTGTGGATTTGAGTACCTTATACATTTACCTGAGATTAGGGTAAATCATAGACTTTTGACTGCTTTGATTAAGAGATTTCATTTGGAGACCCAGACATTCCACCTACGACTGGGGAGATCACTGTTACCCCTGAGGATGTGTATCATATACTGCACATCCCATTCCATGCAGGCTGGCGGCTAGAGTATGTGAGTTCAGGGAACTCAGGTTTATTAGCTTTTAGATGTCTCTTCGGAGATGATACTCAGATGATGGCCTCCATTTCTTGGGAGACCTTAGTGCAGCGATATGGACAGACACACTAGCTAGAGTGCATTATTGTCGGGATGATAGGAGGGATTATCATGTATGACCGTCAGTAAAATGGTCTATCGATGGGCTGGGCCCCTATGGTAGCATGTTTGATGGCCACTCCCTCTGAGTTGGCATGGGGTCAGTGTCTTTTGGCCCATATGTTCTCCAAGATGCTCGAGGTAGTGTATTAGGAGAGCAAGTCTTTTGCAGTTGGAGCGTTAGTTCTATAGATCTAGGCATGGGAGCATATCCCAGTGTTGAGACCGGTATGTACTTCACCGAGGCAGCCTCAGGAGCCTGTCATTTATATATATGCTAGATATGTCATACAAGGACGGATGGGTCACATAGAGTACTGGAGGTAATGCCTCGATGATATGACATTTGTTTGATGGAGACCCTATGTAGCTATTGAGCCTTGGCCAACTGCACGAGAGCAGTTTAGTTACTTCTTTCAGACCCGTGTACTAATTGGGAGTTCATCCTCCACTATAGAGAGATTCCTTATTACCAGGGTCTGGTGGCAGTATGGACGAGTACAGGATGCCCCTGAGGATTATGTTACTTATGCTTAGATAGGTCGTGAGCTTGGACTTAGATGGACCATGAGGCTCTCTTATGCTTTGTGTTCATAGGAGTACAGTGCTATTATCGGTAGGGATTGGGAGTACAGACAAGATGTACTTGATGTTGGTGTTACAAATGGGTTCATTGCCTGGCTTGCCGACCATCCCATTCATAGATTTTCTGATCTGACCGAGCTGATACCCTCCATGGAGGAGGTGATGGACGTTACAGGTGCTCCGATGGGACAGGGTCCTAGACCTACACAGGCTCCTATTGTGCATCCCACACCTCTGAGACCCAGAGTGATGGCTCCACCATAGAGACCATTAGGACAAATGAGGCCTCCTCGTCCCACTAGTTCTACAATAGGTAGATCGATGGGTTCTCATAGACGGACTAGGGGAGAGGGCGATACCTTAGGGAGTATTGGTTCAGCTGAGGAGGTACTTGCAATAGAGCAGGTTGTTGGTGGTGGTATGGATCTGCTAAAGGAAGATACAAGATTTGATTTAGGTGCCGAGGTCAAACGTCATAAGGTGTAGAGAGTAGCGACTACAGAGTAGACTGCCCCAGATACTGAGATGCCAACAGCCAATGTTGATCCTACTATTCCTCTTACTCCATAGGAGATTATCAGACGGCTCAAAGTACAGGTCAGGGACCTAAAGGTTCATAGTGCTCGATGGGAGGAGAGATTTTTAGAGGTAGATAGGCAGTGCACCAAGCTTCATGCAGAGGTACATAGATTATAGGCAGAGGTGATTTATCAGACCTCACGGGTGGCCTATTATGTGTCCACATATTACACTATTGTTCTTGCTGCACAGAGAGTCCCTTCATACTCTCAATATATGGTGGCATCAGAGGGAGCCAGAGTGCCCAGAGCAGAGGCAGTACCAGATGCACCACCACCTCCTCCACCAGATGCAGAGGATCAGGCTGATAGTTGATTTTCTTTGATACGTTCTGATATATTGTACTCTTTTTGATCATTGATATACTATTCTAACTTTGATAGCTCACATGAGCGTATTCTTTTGTACATTGTGCCAGTAGTGCACCCCTGACTAGTTCAAGATTTTTGATATATATATGAGATCAATATTTTGGTTGTGACTTCATGTGTACTTGTCATGTTTTTGAGTTATGATGATATCATGTGATGTTTATGCTATGAGTAGGGTAAAATGTATGTATGGATATATGCAATGCAATGATTTCTTTCATATGTATGGATGTAATGCAAATGTATTTGATTATGGAAAGATGTATGTATGATTTATGCTTATGCACATGGATGTATTGTAATACAACACGTGAGTATGATATGAAATGCAATGATACACATGATATGTTTTTTAGGTGTTGATGAAGACAAGTACTCAGTCTTATGTCAAAAGGATGTTTAACCCAATAGGATAACTGCTTGCGATTCGATTGAAGAGACCTTCAAGGTAGGTTTCAGCTCTTGTTAGATTTGAAGAGATAATTGAAGAATTGTTTAAGCATTGAAGTTTGTTTAGCCATTGTGAGATCACGCAAACATGCAAAATGCAAAGAAACAAGCAAAGTAAGATGCAGCCTAAGACCTAGGACCTAGTCACTGATCATGTGTTGGTCATTCTCATCATTGAATTTTTAGGTAATCAGATAAATCAATACAATGCCCACTAGTTATGAAACTATAGACATATGAATATCAATTTGTATGCGCATGAATCAATACAACACCTACTGATTAAGCAACCATGGATGTATGAATATCGATTTTGTTTTCGGAATGTCGGATTAGATATAAGCACCAAGGCATAAACGCCAGGATGACCAGAATATCATGTCCATTTTGATATAGAAATTTGTATAAGCATCAGAACATAAACGTCGTGATGACCAAAATATGCCTTGCATTACAAACACATTAAACAGTCAAGAGATCATTCTAAATCCCATGTGAATTACCCATAGTGACCCTTATCATTCACATCCTTAGGTAAGATCGTATTTCACAATAGGAGAAAGAACTCACTAAAAAAAAAAGACAATAGTTAGATCAAACTTCCTTGAATTTTCTAAGTATCAATGGTTGAGGTACGCATGGCCATCCAATTTGAGATAGAGGCTCTTATAGTCGGACACCATTTCAATCTAGAATTTCCAAAGTTGTTAGATTTTCATGTACAAGCAGAAGACAAAGAAAAGATTATGCCCCCTTGTCATCACCCTCTAAATCCTATAAAGGACATCATCGAAGAGATTGTGGGAACACAATATGCAAAAATCTCAATGTGAATCAGTAAGCATACAAGGAGATAAAAGCATGTAAAGCACAGATTGTTTTCAGTTTGTGTTTGATGTTTGATTGCGTTGTTGTAGATGCAAAATCCTTTTTGGAGATGAGACAGACAGACTATCTCAAATGAAGCTGCAAAGGACTCTGACTCGATATGATATGTCTAAAGTATACATTGGAGGCCATAGGATATGACATTGATTGCCCCCAAGTTTTAACATTGATAAGATATAGACGCTTGAGCTGATTGGTGTACAGACCGACTTATTGAAAACAGGAATGCAAAAACAAACTAGGAGATATGTACAAACTAAAGCAAGACTGAAAGCTGGGAAAGACCAAGATTATGTTGATAGATGGAGCATTTTGGAACAAGTGGTGCCCATTTTCCGGGTTTTCACCATCTTGGCAGAGATTCTATTTTTGCTACCAAGGCACCTGTTTCCAAGTTTTCACCAAGGCACTTTTTCTTTTTCTCATTTTTTTTGTATTTTTCATTTTTTCAATTTTTTTGTACTTTTGATATTTTTTTTTTTTTTTGTGAATCATCAAGGCACCTATTTGCTAGGTTTTCACCAAGATGTTCATTTTTTGGGACTTTTTCCAATTTTCAAGATTTTTTCAGGACATTTTACCATAGACTGAATGCCTTAGGTGTAAAATTTCTTTAGATGGAGAACATTGATTGGTTCTCGGAGCTATTCTCCTTTAGTCATTGAGAGTTGATAGGCACCAGAGCCAAAAGTAGCAGTGATCACAAAGGGACCCAAGCAGTTGGGTTCAAACTTCCCCTTGCATTCTCGATGTGATTGATTTTTAGGATTCTCTCTCAAGACTAGATCACCAACCTGAAATTCTCTGTGTCTAACTTTCTTGTTGTAACCTCTAGACATTCTCTTCTGATATAATCTGAGATGATCATATGCTTCTTGTCTGCGCTCATCTAGTAGTTCAAGTTCTTGCAACCTAGACACTCTGTAGTCATCATCAGCTACTAGACCATGCATTTTGATTCTTAGTGATGGGATTTCAACCTCAATAGGCAGTACCGCTTCAGACCCATAAACTAAAGCAAAAGGTGTAGCCCCAGTAGGTGTTCTGATACTTGTTCTGTAGGCCCAGAGAGCTGGATTGATCATGAGATGCCAGTCTCTTCCTATTTTATTAATTGTTCGGTGCAAGATTTTCAATAGATTCTTGTTAGAAGCCTCTGCTTGTCCATTCCCTTGAGGATAGTAGATAGATGACCAATGTTGTGTAATCTTGAATTTAGCACATAAATCATCTAGATCTTTGTTCTTGAATTGTCCACCGTTATCTATGATTATGGAATGAGGTATCCCATATCTGCATATGATATAGTTCAATATGAACATAGATATTTGTTTTCCAGTTGCTTGTGTTAAAGGGACTGCTTCTACCCATTTTGTAAAATAATCTGTAGCTGTGATTATAGGGGTATGTCCATTACAAGAATGAGGATGTATAGCTCCTATAACATTGATGAAAAGGCCATTATGTAGTGAAGGGAATTAGATCTCTCCCTAGAGCATGAATTAAGTTGCCATGCACTTGGCATTTTTGAAAATTCTTAGCAAACTTGATAGACTCTTTCTCCATTTCAAGCCAATAGTACCCAGCCCTAATAAGTTTTCGAGCTAGTGTTAAACCATTCAAGTGTGACCCACAAATACCATCATGGAATTCCTCTATCACACATTGAGACTCTTCCCATTCTAAACATCTAAGTAGGGTACCATCTAGACCTCATTTGTATAGATCGTGACCAATGATGACATATCGGGAGGCATTACGGATAAGGTATCTTTTCTCATGGTGGTTGAAGGTATCGGGAATGATTTGGTTTTGGAGATAGGAAAATAGGTGTTTGTATCTGGATTAATCATGACCAACAATAGTGTAGATCATGCGAGTTTCAGGGGAATCATATGCAGGATAAGATAGTGCTTCCACCAGGAACTCATAGCATAGCTCATGTTCAGGCTGCTGTAATAAAGTAGATAATGTTGCCATTGCGTCGGCAACCTTATTCTCTATTCTAGGAATTTGCTCAAATGTGATAGATATGAAATACTTATTTAGATCATCTACCATTCTCTTGTATGGGATGAGCTTTTCATCTTTAGTCTGGTACACATCATTGACTTGATGGATAACAAGTTGTGAGTCTCCATGAATGTGTAATTATGTTACTCTCCATTCAATTGCTATTTTCATACCATTCAAAAGGGATTCGTATTCTGCAATATTGTTTGTGCAAGGGAACTTTAATCTGAATGCTTTTGGGATTGAGTATCCTTGAGGAGTTATGAACAATATGCCTGCTCCTGATCAATTTTGTGTATAGGAGCCATCAAAGAATAACTGCCATTCTCTAGAAGAAAGAGTCATGATAGAGGAATCTAGAAATTCCATTTGCATTGGTGTATCATCAATCATAGGTGCATCTGCTAATTGATCAACAATAACTTGTCCTTTGATAGCTTTTCTTTCCACATATTCAATGTCAAATTCACTTAAGAGCATGACCCATTTAGCTAATCTACCTGTGAGGGCAGCTTTGCTTAGTAGGTACTTGAGTGGATCAATTTTAGCTACCAAATGTGTGGTATGAGCTAACATATAATGTCTCAGTTTCTATGATGTAAAGATCACAACTAGACAAGCTTTCTCAATCATTGAATAGTTCTTCTCATATGCAACCAATGTTCTACTGATATAGTATATAGCTCTTTCCTTTTTGTTCTCATCATGTTGTGCAAGAAATGCCCCCAGTGATGTATCTGTAGCAAAGACATATAAGATCAAAGGCTTCCCTGGAATGGGAGGCATCAAGATAGGAAGATTTGATAGATACTTCTTGATATGGTTAAAGTTGTTCTCACATTCTTCATTCCACGCAAATGTCATACCTTTATGTAATGTTTTTGTAAAAGGTTGTGATATATCTGCTAGCTGTGATATGAATCTTTTGATAGATTGAACTCTCCCTTGCAATGTCCTCATTTGACTAATATTCTTTGGAGGTTGCATTTCCATGATAGCCTTTACTTTAGCTGGATCAACTTCAATGCCCTTCTTTGAGACTATGTATCCTAAGAGTTTTCCAGAAGTGACACCAAAAGCACACTTCTTAAGATTTAGTCTAAGACTAAATTTTTCCATTCTGTCTAGTATCTTGCTCAAGTCATTTAGATGTTCAACTCTAATCATAGATTTTGCTAAAGTATCATCAACATAATCCTCCATAGTCCTATGCATCATGTCATGAAAAATAGATGTCATGGCTCTTTGATATGTAGCACTAGCATTTTTAAGCCCAAATAGCATGACATTCCAATAGAAGGTGCCCCATGCACATGTGAAAGCAATTTTCTCTTGATCCTTTGGAGCAATTTTTATTTGATTATATCCAGAAAAACCATCCTTTAAAGAATACATCTCAAATCCCACAGTCATGTCCACTATCATATCAATGTTAGGTAATGGAAAATCATCCTTAGGGCATGCTCTGTTTACATCTCTAAATTTTGTGCACACTGTGATTGATTTATCTAGTTTTGAAATAGGTACAATATTAGAGATCCACTCTACATAGTCAATAACTCAGATGAATCTGGCTTTTAGGAGCTTCTCTAATTCAACTTTTACCAAGAGTGCAACATGAGGATGCATCTTTCTCAATTTTTGCTTGACAGGTTTGACATTTGGAGCTATAGATAAATGATGCATTATAAGATTAGGATCCAACCCTGGCATATCTGAATATTTCCATGCAAAGTTGATCTTCTTCTTTATTAGGAATGTTGTAAATTTTTGCTTCTCTTCTTCTGATAAAGATTGTGCTACATGAATCAACTGTGGTTCTTTTGTTGTTCCCAAGTGGATGGATTGAGTGGGCTCAATTAGAACTGGAGATCTATCCTGTAAATGACTCGAAAGGACATCAAATATCTCATCCTTAGGCACCTCAGAGAGGTTTTCACCTTTGGATACATCTTTTATTTTTACTTTTGTAGGTTCTGAGACTGCCACAAAGTGGTTTTCACCCTCATAACTCCTTTTCTTTTTATTCTTATTCTTATTTTTCTGACTAAGATACTTGATGTCCGACTCCGTCATGCTAACGCTCGGTTCACTGATGGAAGTCCTCATAGGCTCAACTGCATTTAGGTAGCAAGCAAGGGCATAGTCATTTGGGAAGGTATAAATACCATGGCTCAGATTTGTGGAGGTTTGATCAAGAAGTTCAAGATGTTGGATAGTCAAAGTGGGGAAAGATTGGGAGATAGTGTTTACGGATATGGATCTGTCATCATTGGTCCTAACCCGACGCTCAAGTTCAAAGGTGATATTACAACTTAAGACATGCAATTCACGAATAGGCTCAATGTCATTGTGGGAGTCCAATTCAGCCATATGTGGATCAGACTCGATAAGTTCATCATTTCACTCTAGACTTACATTGGGTTTAGGTGCATATTGGTGAATAACATCAACATGTTTCTCTGTAATAAGCTCATCTTCTTCTAGAATGGCTCCCCATTCATAGTAATGGGATTCTTCATCTATGCCTCTAGGAAATCTAAGAACGTGAGTAAAGTTAGGATGAATACCCCAAGAAGGGTTACCCTTAGATTCTGATTTGAATTCATACTCATGAGAATCTATCTCAGAATAACTACCATCTTCCTCTTTGTCTATTTGATTGTCTTCGAGATTAGCTAGTTCTTGTGTTGCAACTATCTCCTGCTCTATAGTAGGTTCTTGTGTTTCTACTACATTAATTCTTTTGATTGGATCATCTTCAGCCTCAAGGAGATCTTTGATGTCCTTAGGCAAACACTCATAAGGGATGAGTTTAGAGATGTCTGAATCACTATCTGATGGTTCAGTTTCTTCCTTCTTAAGAAGGGGTTCTCCTAGTGCGATCTACTCTATGACATGAGAACAATTACCTTTGAGGTGGAAGGGTTTCTTTTTAAAGCCTAAGCCAACAGTATCTTTGTTTGCCCTACCAGTATGTGAAATAGGTGTTATAAGACCTTCTCCTTTGACTCCTAGAGGTCCTTTACTTGAATATCCCATCTTAGCTATCAGTTTATCTCCTGGACCATATGCCTTAGAAGGGATTTTGGATACTGTTGAGTCACTAGTTGGAATAGGTTGAGATTCAGGTTCATCCTTGTATAGCCA
Source organism: Chamaecyparis obtusa (assembly GCA_027943335.1). Taxonomy (NCBI): domain Eukaryota; kingdom Viridiplantae; phylum Streptophyta; class Pinopsida; order Cupressales; family Cupressaceae; genus Chamaecyparis; species Chamaecyparis obtusa. Next base: position 2,403,402 of record BSBK01003918.1, read on the forward strand.
TGTAAGCATAGCTTCATCCTCTTCAAACTCTTGTTTAGATACTTTCTATGCTACAAAATTCTTTTTATATGCCTCAAGAGGTTCATTAGAGTCTGGTTTGGACTGTTTTAAAGATTGTCCATAAGACTTAGGTGAGATAGGTAGAGATATCAAAGATAAGACTAGTTCTATAGTATATTCTCCCATACCATTTTCTTTGATATTGAACTCTTTTGTAAGGTCTTCCATTTTAGATGTGGATGCTTCTTTTGTTGGCTCAATGGAAGATTCTCCATTATTAGGCACAAGTTTATCCGCACTCTCCTTCAATGTATTGCAAGTGGTGGATATGTTTGCTGGAATAGTGACCTCTACTCCTTCATAAGGAAATTTCAAGCATTGGTGGAATGTAGAAGGAATAGCCTTCATTTCATGTATCCATGGTCTCCCTAGAAGAATGTTGTAAGCCAAAGGTAGATCAAGAACTTGACATATAGTATCTCTGATAACCGGACCTGCTCTAATAGGTAAGACAATGGTGCCTTTAGAAGATCTTTCTTGTTCATCATAGGCTTTTATAGTTATTTTCTTTCTAGGATCAATAGCCAATTCTAAAAATCCCAATTGTGTGACCAAGCTGTAAGAACAAATGTTTAGCCCAGCACCCCCATCTATCAACACACGTTTGACTCTATGGTTCTAGATCAAGACTTCTATGTGCAAGGGCTAGTTATGCAGGTGACTCAAGGAGTTGTCATCTTCCTCTGAAAAGGATATATACTATGGAGACATAAGATGTCCAACCATAGTCTAGAACTTGTCTAAATCAAGGTCATCAGGAACATTGGATTCAAGCAAAGCTTTGTCTAGAATAGCGCTATGAGTTGGAGTTGTTGAACAATGCTATAAGATGTTGGCCTCGTATGTTTAGGATAGGAAGATTTAGAAGCAGCCTTCTATTTGGAAGCAGAAGAAAGATTGAAGGGCATCTTAGGGACATTTGATGAATTTGGGATTTGTTCGTTCAAATGTGCTTGAGCCTGTGATCGAGTCACTGTGTTAGCTAAAGTATGATCTCTATCTCTTTGCACAATTGTGATGATATTACAATGCTCAGAGAGACAAGGTTCAACCATATTGATAACAACATTATTTCCAGGGTAAGCATAATTGACCTTTGCCCCCATATTAGGCTGAGAAGATGAAACTTCTTGACCATGTTTCAGAAATGGTTATGTGAATGCTGTATGATCATTATTGCTCTTATGATTGTCAATTGTGATGTCTCCCTTATCAATCAGATCTTGAATAGTATGTTTCAAGCATAAGAAGTTATTAGTTTTGTGACCTTTACCCTGATGGAAATCACAAAATTCATTCTCTCTCCACCATTTTGGTTTAGGGTCAGGATCAGATTGTTAGATCTCAGGAAAAGAGATGATGTTATTAGCCAACAGATTTCTCATAGCTGATTCCAAAGATTCTCCAAGAGTAGTGAACTTTTATTTATTATCAGTGGACCAAAATTTGTATTCTGGCTTCTTTTGAGATGGTTCGGACACCTTTTGCTCTAAGGTTTTGATGGCTTGGGTGTGAATAGTTAGATTGAAAGCTGGTGCATAGATAGTATCAATAATGCCATCTGTGAAAATGCCTTTATTCTTGTTCCAATTTTTGTTCTTGTCTTTAGAACTGGATCCTGATTCATACTTGTCCTTTTGAAGTGTGATGTCTCCTTTTTTCACAAGTACCTTTTCAATTTTGATCGCATTATCTACCATCTTATCAAAAGATGTATGATCTTGCATTTGTAAAGGGTAGTTGATCTCTAGGACAAGATTATTGATGAAGATTTCCAGTTTCTCAGTTTCTAGAATAGGCCTAGCATATAGAGAGAATTTCTTCCTCCATCTCTTGAGAAATGTCAGGAATGGTTCTCTTGGATATTGTTTGAGATTGCAGATATCAATCATGGTGACTGGATGTTGAATGTTGTAGGAGTATTGCTGATAGAACAATTTGATCAACTCCTCAAAAGTTTTGATAGTAGAAGGCAATCTAGAGAACCAATGAATGGCTGCTCCTCCCAGAGATTGAGGAAAAAGATGCATCGGATAAGTTGGTTCATGCATGAACTCCATAGATTGTGTACAGAATTCTCTGACATAATCTTGAGGATCTGAGTGTCCATCATACTTATCATATTTAGGAATCTCCACTCTTTTCAGGAATGGTGGCATGTACAAGTCTTTGTCAAATGGAAAAGGACATAGAGCCTCCATGGAGAACTCCTTGGGTTCCTTTTCTTTCTCAAGTTTATTAAGTTTGACTTGCATGGCGTGCATTTGTTTCATCATAGCTGTGAGTGGAGTTTCTTCCTCCTGCGTAATGATATCTTCAACATTAAAGTTGGGAGGAAGTTTAGCTCCTTGATGAGCTAACTGTAAAAAGTATGCTTCTCTATCTTCTTTCAAGAAATGCTTCATCATTCTTTTGAAGTCATCATCATTTTGATACTGAGCAATTTCTTCAGGTGTGGGTTCCTGATCTACACCATGTTGAGATTGAGCTCTTTGAGAGCCAAAGTTTGTCCCTGCTTGAGACATGGTAGGAGTTCTCCCTAGGATAGATTGAAGAGGAGTTTGTTGATTACCTCCGTGAGTTGATGGAGGAATGTAACTAGATTTCAATCGAAAATTGCCAAGACCGTCGTCTTTGTAAAGACTAGAATTGTAGAGTTGCTCAAGAGTTGGATCCTGGAGAGTATTCAAAGGTATGGTATGGGATATTTCTCTAGATTTCTTGTGAGAGGAAGCTCTAGTTTCCACCATTAACCTTGGGTGAAGTAAAAGAATATGATGAAGACAACTGAAGAAAGATCTGATTCAAGAAGATCAAATGACGCAATATTGTCAAGGTTTGATTGATTGAAACTTAGATTAGATGTAAATGAAGGAGACTGTGCCCTAGATGTATGGGTAGATGCCCAAAAAGATAGTGAACATGAGTTCACAACACTTAGCCATTTTGAAGATGGATTGAAGATTGATAGTTATGACAAGGTTTTGACACAAGATGATAAAGACTCAAATCGATTAAACAGAAGGTGAAATAGGATTCAAAAGGCCACTTTAGGAAAATGATTGGATTCTTAGTAGTTGCTACTCTGTTCCTGACACAATGATTTTCTTGACAGACTCTGGAAATAGGCTGGAAAAGCTGGGTCTCTGATAGTTCTGACAACTTTCTGGCAATTTTTCAAAATTTCTCAAATGACTTTCTACAGGCTCGTACGACAGTGGGTATAGGATGAAATGATAATTGAAAAGCTCGTACGACTATTGCAAAACTTGCACGATAGTTGATAATAGGGTGTTTGACTTTTTGGAATTGATTGGCAGCAAAAATCGTACGACAGTATACCATATACCATACAACAATCTAGGGGTTCTGAAATGACAATAGCCAAAAGTCATATGACTTTCTGACTTTACAAGATGACTTTTGACTCCAGAAAGGTGTTTGACATCAGATTTTGCAATTTTTTAGATTTTTAGTTTCAAATTGTTCACAAAATTGTTTGTCTAGATTTGAAGATTGTAGTGGATTGATTCATTCTTAGTAACCAAATAGATAAACAAGCATGCAAAACAACAAGCAAGTGATTTCAAGCACGTCTAAAAATAATGAACAGGGGACAAAGCAACCCTGCGCATGAACAATCAAGTGACTGAATTGTGTTAATCCCTAGGAGTGCTAACAGTGTATGTTCCAAAAAGTTTTGCAATAACGCACATATTCCTAGAAAATGAAAATTTGGCCTCACTAGGGTTTTTAGTAATGGTCTGACTCTGCAAATTTTGTGATCTCAAGAGGGTGAACTCCAATCCAGGTGCACCGGGGTTTTGACACAGTCTGAGAATTTAATCAATCAGGAGCTGCTAGGGAGATCTGACAGCCCAACAAGAGATCACACCTATGAAGATTTCCTCCACAAGGACATTTATATAGCAGCTGCTGCTGCCACAAAAAAAATGGCTATTATTGCTTGAGGTTCCATCAATGTGGTTGACCCAATTAAGGGAATGTCCACTACGATTAACCCTCTCTAAAGGTGACTCACAAAATATACCACATGGAGACTGGTTCTAGATTCAAGGATCTGAGTTTCTGGTACTACCCAAAAAGGGAGTAGAGCATAATCCTCTAGCCTTTTCACTTTTAACCCAAACAAAGCAGACAGATTAATCCAACACGCTAAGACCAAGATTATCTCACAAAGATCTATGATGTCAACTACTTATGATCTATCAACCTCTTCGAAGAGAGAATGTATCAATCAGAAGCTGAAGATGCACAAATCTAGTAGAACGTGAGACGCTCTCAGTAACCTCCCTACCTACAAGGGTTCCTTCATTGAGAAGAGTTTCACTGGAAACCCACTCTCTCAAGAACCACGAATAGTGTTCATAGGGCCTATTTACTATGTGTAACAAAGATACTAAAAAGCAAATCTATGTTCATTTTTATAGGCCAAAATGAAATATGTGATATGAAAGCAATAAAGGTCACACAAGCTTGACACACAAGAGTTCTTTTTAATCCAAATTGAAATGTTATCAGCTGAAAAGATTACTAGAATTCCTCGCAACGCACTTAGTAGATTCTTAACCTATTTTTAGCAATTCTCACGCTTTTTCCCAATCAAAATCAATAGAAATCAATCAGAAACAACAAATTTCAATCGTTAATGTTAGCTGTCAGTCCAAATCAGAAAAATAAATCTGGAAAATTGCTTGAAAAAGTGAAACGACAATTGAAACTTGGCACTAAAACTCATACGACAGTGGGTCACCTCCCAGATGACAGTCTAGAAACTCGTACGACACTAGGTATGAGATCATACGACAACAGGGTTTCCAAACAACATTGTATTTCTGACGGTACGATCCTCGATCAAATAAACTATCATACGATAGTGGGTATCTCTTGATACGAGTTTCTGACAAAACTCGTATGAAAATTATACGAATAGAAATTAAAAATCGTAGCTTGGAGCAGAAAATGACAAGAAAATGATAGAAATTGATAGAAATTGAATGGAAACCCATTTCAGGGCCCCACAATGGGCGCCAGAAATGTGTGTGTGAATTTTGTACCTAGCTGTAGACACAACACTTCAGTAAAACATTAGAGGTTAGCTTAAAATTAAAATCGTGTAGTGAAATGAAAACTAATCTAACCAGGCAATTTACTGCCTTCTAGTAGATGTGAGTATGTATTCTTAGATTGGACCGAGATCAGTGACCTTGACGACACCTAAATGAAAGATTTGAATGTAGAATCTAGATATGAGATGAATGCAAATTAATCTATATTTTTGGATTTTCTATGCAATAAGATGAAATAAAACTGACATGAATCTATTCTAGATGAAAAACTGATATGCAAAATAAGCTATAATGAATTGCAAATAAGATTGATCTCACAAAAGTTGTTGATTCGCAAAGAAGCTTCAATTCTTTAGATGTCGATTCACCAGCGTGATTGTGCAAATTCATGGATTGATTTTGGCAGAGTAAGTATGCAAACTTGTGAGATGATTTGTGAAGAGCTGAAGCCTTATTTTATAGAAATCCAGGGCTTTGGGGATGCATGGAAAAGCCATAAATCACTCAGGTTGATTTTTGAGTCAACAAGGAATTAAAGATAGTTAACTCACAAAAAATCATGCAAAAACAACTTTTTGATTTAAATCAGAAGTTGAGATCAGCTTTTAACTCAAAAGAGAGTTGAGTTTATTTTTAAAACAACTTGAATTGATTTTTTGATTTAAAGTTTAACTATTTTTTTGGATGTGCATAATTAATTATGAATTAAATTAATAAATAAAGTGATTTATCCTCAACTTAATTGATTTTGAAAATAAAACAATTGATTTATGGGTTAATCAATTATTAAATCAAACTTTTATTCAAAAACTATATTATTAAATTTGACAATTGACATTAATTAATTAAATAAGAATTTAATCAATTAGTCATAAGATATTTGATTTATTGTCAAAATGAAATAATACAATTTAGGAATAAATATAATTAAATCCAATTAAATAATTAAGTGGCAGTATTAAATCTAATTAATTAAATATTCAAAATATTCAATTAATCAAACTTTAGGATAAATAAGATTTATTGCCAAATAATTAATAAATTAAAGATAATTATGATAAATAGGAATATTACTAGGAATATTCCCCGATGCAGAATTTGAGATAATCAATTAAGATTCGATAATGTGTCGATGTGCCTTAGGTTAGGACTTTGATGTCGATTTCATTCGATGTGTCGATATAGGAGATTAATGAACCTATAGCCCATTTTTGGGGTATTACAACCATGAACTTGTAACACATCATGAAGGACACGCCATTTCCCTTGATCCATAATCTAGAATACAATATTCAGTCCTATACATAGAAGGACATGTAAAGATAATATAGAACATTTTCCTTGGAACTTGTATTTCAACTCACAAATTAGTTTGGCCCTTATAGTTTGGTATGGCATTGACTTATTTCTTCCTTGTTGATGTAGGGTTATCTAGATTGGTATTGCATTGGACTTATATATGACATGCTTCTATTACCAGCATGAGGAATTGAACTCTTTAATCACTTAATAATTCCTTCTTACAATTTCATGTAAGATCTTTTATATTATGAGACTACTAGAGCTTGATTTTTCATTGTCCAGATAATCAAATCATCTGAACTTGGAGGTTGTTCATATAAATCATACCTTCCTTTTTTTTACATTGAATGTTGAATTGACTAGTGTTGTAAACAATTGACTGGGTTCTCATCTTAAGTCCTTTTGGAATAAATTTGTGGTTGGAGGTTGTTGGAAAGAGAGTTTCATAGATCATAGTATGTTTTCATTTATGGCAACATCTTCCACCTTCATGGCCATTTTTTCAATTCTGGATACTTTACCGAATAGTTCACACTTAGATATATCTCAGTTTACTAGACCCAATATGTAGACAATTAGAGTAATCAACATGATATGTCCAAATGTAGATGAGTTAAGGGATGTGATCATCAAAGTAGATAGTAAACATACTCTAATGTATAGTCCAATGTTTTTAGACCTTGATGTGATTGGAGTGTAGAGTTATTTATCTTTGAGTATTTGTTTAGAAGTTTCCTTTGTGAAGAAAAATGTGATGGTGATCGATCGGTTTGATATATTAATGGGTGAGTTAGTCTAGATTGGTAACACATTTTGTTTGGATCCAACTTGAGGATGTTACACTTGTATTTGGTTGGCATGGTTCTATTTTTTTTATCAAGGTTCTACACAATTCATCATAAGGTTGACCAGACCTATATTTCTTGGTTAAGGAGAAGTATATATATGAAGGAATTTTTGGTTTGAGAAGAATATACGTTATGGATGCATTTTTTGATAATTAGAGATATTGTATTGATGATCAAAGACAAGATTATGTGTTGTCAGATATTTTGTTTGAGTTTTATTAGAACTGTACAAACATAGTAGATTCTATTAGACAGTTTGATAAAGGACAAGTAGTCCAATTTTTGTTATATGTATTGATCGGTGAACCTAAATGAGGGTCAGATCATCTTTTGTATATTGAGTAGTGAGATCTAGGTGAGTGCCTGAATGCATTTTGCATTCCCAAACATTATCATTTTGTACTTAAGCCTTTAACCTGGCCCTTATTGCTGCAGTAGTAAGATATATTTGTGGGTACCATTCCCACTTGGGGTTTTCCCTTAACAGGATTTTCCTCAACACCAATATGGTGTGATGAGTTCTTTATTTTCATATGTATCTATATTCAGTCCACTTTTCATTTCCTAATTATGATATTTATGAAATCAGTTTAGAGTTTATAAAAGTGGTAGAATACTGATTCAGCCCACCTCTTAGTATTGTTCAATCCTAACAGAGGCCAATGTAGAATGCTATTGTCTTCTTTTTTTAAACAATCTAAAGCATTTCATTTATTGTTGTAAATCTCTGGGTATGGTAAGGTTACTGTATGAATTTATGGAAGATGAAATGATCCTAATGGCTACATTGAAAGTTCACATTTGTACTCTACCTACTATAATCTTGCTCAATCCATTACATAAAATATTTACATCGATGTAATGCTATGGAAAAAGTAACATGTCAAACAACAAGCAACTCAAAATAGAAAAATTGAAAACTATAGAAAAAACATCATAATTCTTTATTGCAAGGAAACCATTTGATAGTATGCCTTAATAATAAATCCTTAACAAGTATAAGGGAAAAAAATATGAGTTTGTGATGGAGGTAGGATACTACATAGGAGTAGTAATTGGTAACTAATAAGTTAATAACAACTCATATCAAGGCCATTCCTTCTATTAAGATGAAAGATGAAGTATTTCAGTTATCACTGAATTTGTGCATTCAAAATGAATGGTTGAAATGAAACATACAAGCATTATTGTTTTCCAACATGTGACTAAATAAAAAGGGAGCCTCAATTTTACTTCTTGGAAATTAAATCTCATATTCTCATGCAAGAGTTAGAAATTTGGAGCTTTTGAATTGTAAAGTTTCTCCTCCTACTGATCAAAACAACTTGCAGCTAACATTGTAACATTTGCCTATGTAAAGGGGTATTCTCATAAGTAGCAATAAGCCATCTGTTTCTTCATATTTTGGGGAAGTTAGAAAAGATGTTATTTGATGTTCTTAAAGCTCTCTACCCGAGTGTGAAAATATCTAGGGATGTGTTTTACTATACAAATTGTCCCAAATTTGGATGCGTGAATACAATAATAATAACCAACTCCCATATGAAGATAACTAAACTGTAACTTGTAACATCAATTTTTTTCTATTATAGGTTTCGATGAGTGATGAGTGAGAGTAGCTACCTTCTTATCATCAGCTTGTAGACAAGGGTTTGTTTTGAAATAAAAGCTATTACAAAAAATAAAATAAATCAAGAGTCTTCTAAGAAAATGTATTAAAACACAATGATTTCCTTTTCAAATGAAATGTACAAGGTTTTTAGGTTTTTTTGCACCTGTTATGTTTTTGAATGGAATTAACAAAGCTCTTTGTGGGTTCTTCAAAACCCATTTAGTTATTCCTTCTTTCCCAGCCGCTACCCTCTTTTCACCTCTATCCTCAAACAATGATTTAAACCACCATTTATTTTCACCTTCATCGGTGGTGAAAGGTAGTCATGACTTCTAGAAATTGTTTTTGCATGGACAAAAGTCAGATTTCCCTTTTCCTCAGCTCCCCACACAGGTTGAGAGCATCAATGTTCCGTCCTCCCTCAGCCACATTGATGAATTACATCTCCTCTCCTCTTAGAGATAGAGGCCTATAACCTGTTGCATTTTTCTTGCCCAAGCTTATGTTCGATAATGAAGTTTTTGGGTTGATTTGGGTTGGCTTCAAAATGAGCTTTCCGAGAGCAAAAACTCCCACCAAAATAATGAAATTCCCTCCAACCCTTTCAACACCAAAAATCAATTAGCTAAAATTCCCTCCTATACATTCATTTTTTATTTAAGTATTTTTTTTAAAATCTTTTGTGACTGATCATGAGCAATAATTGAGGGGCATTTATTTTTTAATTCCTTGGTTATATGGGTTCGCTGCTAAGAGATCTTAGTTTTCAATTGTACGTCAACATAGTGTTAACGTAGTTTCCTGAGTTTGTCTATCATTTTTATTATATTCTAATTAATATTAGAAAATTATATAGTATTATATTTTTATTTTATAATTTTCTTATTAAAAGACTAACATTTACATTGTTTAACTTTTATTATTCATTACGTTAAAAAATTGTAAAGTATATTTTTAATTATTAATATTTTTAACCATAAGTTATAAATTATTAATTATTTAATGTTTTAATGTTTTTCAATTCACATTCTTTAACTTTTCAATGGTTATTTATCTTTAATTGTTCAATTGCACTCTACTTAAATATTTTTATATACTTCTAAATGGTCAAAAATCTTTAATTTTTCAACTTCACACTACTTGAGCATCAATAGAGAACTCTTGACATTTTGAGTCCTAATAGCTCTTTTCAATTGATAAGTATGAGCTATTAAAGATAAATGAAACCCTACCTCACTATAAAAGTTTTCTCCTCTTGTTACTCATCTGCTATTAACTCATTGTCACAACTACCATTCCATGATTGTTTTTCTTCATTATTTCTCTGTATTTTGTAACTTCTTTATTTCTTCTAAAAATGGTGTTCCTTTACTTAAAAAACCACCACCTTTTATGGATTTTCTCACACATCCAACACACTAGTTCCTCATGAACACAAATTTGTTGCTCTATGCTATAAATATGATGTCAATTCATAAAGATTTATTGTTCCTTTCCATATACCTGTTGTTATTGCATTATTCTTTTTAATTCTCTTGAAACATGCTACTTCCCTTGAAATCTCCGCTCTTTCATGGATTAAATCTGTTGTTACCAATTATTAAATCTTCCCTCTATGAAATATCCTTTCTCCATTCATGGAAATGTCGTGTTTGCACTAATGTAAGATGTTTCCTTTGCAACAGATTTGCCTTTCCTTCATTATGGAGTGTTTATAAAACCAACATGTTATTTCCCTCTTTGGTCGCCATGACAAAACTGCAACTCCTCTAGCCTTACGGCTATACTCAGAATTTCATTGCATTTAACTTCAAGCTCGGGTTTTGGCTTGCTATGGTTAACAAAATAATTTTAAATTGCTTTCCCTCCCAAACATGAAAAAGGAATTTTTGACTTTGTGTTATGTAAAAAAGTAATTCATAAGCCCTTCGCAAGATTTTTTTTCAAAAATTAAAAACATTATACCCTTTCATTTATATCAATGTCTATGTAGCACCCGAAGATTATCATTTATTGTAATTATTAGTTAATTAGGAATTAAAATACTCATTCTATTCTATTTTTTAATTAATTAGTACTAATATTTAATTAATAAAAAATTACAATAAATTGTACAGTTTGGATGTTGCATAGATGTTGCCTTCATTTATAAGAACAAATGAATAAAAGGGAATTAGGAAAACAACCCTTTTTTTGTAAAATAAATTTAATGAACTTTGAGGGCATCAAGGGCATGGGATTCACTTTCAAAACACAAGACCTTTGACAAACTAGGACCTAGCTGAGGGAAATTACTTTTGACCTGATGGTGAAAAATACATAGCAATGAGAAACCACTTTGAAATAGTAAACCATAACTCAAAAATTGTTTGATGACAACTATTCCTTACAATTATATCTCTACAAGTTGTTTATTGATTTATTTTGAAATCACTTAGAAGCTAGATTTTTCAGTGTGAGATAGGTATAGATGAATTTACCAGGTAATAAGCCTATTGACTAGCAAACATTTTTGGTGAAATGCAACTTCTTAGTGGATTATAAGTTTATTATATTATCAAATGTTAGCATAAAGGAGTAATAGTCATTTATCTAATCATTTTTGTTTGTGTGACTAATTATTTAGTTGTGTTTTTTACCCTATGACCAATTTGGTCATTTATTTAGTCATTTATAGTTGTGTTGCAAAAAATGGCTGGAATTTAGTTATTTTTACTTGTCGCGACTAAACATTTTAGTCACATAGTCATTTATTTGCACTATTTATACTAGTGATATACAAGTTGTCTATCTTATTTATGTTCATAGATTATAATATAATTCTATTTTTACAGTTATCATACCAAAAGCTATCATTGTTATTTCTATTTCACATTATTAAGATGGTCGAGTATATCAACAAGCAAAGATAGAAGTGAATCAATCTTCTTTTTTTGGGAATAATGTTCTTTTTCTTTAAGGGAAAAAGCTTCATTTTCAGTAGATTGGACCATTACATTTCTACAATCCATATTGTAAATTGAATCTAATTGCTTCTAGAAATAACTAATTCAAAATAGTAAACTATGAGTAAACATTTGTTTGATGATAACCATTCCTTGTGATTCTATCTCTAAATATTGTTTATCAATCAATTTTGAAATCATCTGAAAGCTAGATTTCTGGCATGAGACAAGTGTAGATGGATTGCTCACGCAATAAGCCTATTCATGAACAAGCATTACTCATGAAATGAAACTTCTAAGTATATAAGTCTATGATGTTATCAAATTTTATTATAAAGGAGTAATAATCATTCATTTAGTCATTTTTATTTGGATGACTAATTATTTAGTCATTTATTTGGTCCTTTTTATTTGGGTGACTAATTATTTAGTCATTTATTTAGTCATTTTTAGTTGTCTGGCCTTGTGAGTTTACCCGATGACCAAATTAGTCATTTATTTAGTCATTTGTACTTGTGAATGAATTGCAAATAATTAGTAGAATTTGATCAGTTTTAGTCACATGACTAAAATTTTTAGTCATGTGACTAAAAGTTTTAATCGCGTAGTCATTTATTTGCCAAATTTTACTAGTGAAACTCTTTCAAAACCCTCAAAGCCATGGAAGCCCATAATTGAAAACAAATCAAAGAAAAACTTTTAAAGAAAACCCTAATCAATTTTTCCTTCCAAAAGATTCCCTAACATTCATAATTATCAAAGAAACACATCTTTTTAACAAACACTCATCATTTACACACAAGATCTAATCAAACACGAAGAAAACAATGATTTCAATAGAAAACTTTAAATGGTTTTAAAACCTTACCTTAATACACAAAGCTGAATAAAAAATCAATTCCAAATCTTGAAAATCCAAAGCTTTCGAAAACACCAAAACTTTAATCCTCAAAAAAGTTTTCAAGAGAGAATTCTTCAAAACATGATTGAATAATTCTCAAATGACATTCAAGCTCTCTAATAGAGAAATTCAGAACCTCGAGTTGAAAGAATGCAACTCCAAAATAACAAAATAGAACTCAATTGTTAAAAACAATAAAGTTGTTAACTCCAAATCATAGAAATAAGAACTCAACTACGACCTCATTTTTATCAACTTTAATTTATTAAAAGAATTATTTATTTAATTTCCTCAACTTAACTCACTTTAACTAAACTTGATTTTAAAAGGTTAAATTCTAATTTTATAAAAAAGTACCTTTTAAGTTGCATTATTCAATTTTAATTAATTTAAAATATGCAACTCAACCAATAATCACTTAACTCAAATTGCACATTTAAATTCAATTTTTATTTAATAATTATTAAATTCCTCAATTAATTAATTTTCACTTTGCAATTAAATTATTTATTAAACATAGGTAATTAATTAACCTTATATTTAATACTTTAATATATCATAAGGTGTAATTATTTAATCTCATTTAATTCCTCAATCTATTTTAATACCAAAACCACATCAAACCACAAGACATGCAACCATAAAACAAAACAGACTAAACCAAAATGCAACAATCAAGCCTAAAGAAACTCACGAATTTACATCACCTTGATGAATCTAGATAGGTATAAAATCAGATACTTGTCCACTATTTTAGGGCAATTAATGGCTTGGGTTGGGATTTGGACCTGTATGTTATCTTTCCTCTCTTACCATTGAGATATTGCGATAGGGCACACTCATCCTAGCAATTTAGGGAAGTTGATGCTCGGTACTTGAAATCTTACATAAAAGATGAGCATGTACATACATGTATAAATATATAACATACAATGGAAGAGATCGACTGATCGTGTGGATCTCTCAAGAAAGTAACTACGACTTTGTCCCTCAACCATATTAGACACATCAAACATAAATATAAAACATACATGCCAACCATACACATGCAAGTATGAGATTCGTAAAACCATAAATATAAATATACATAACATAATTACTATCTAAGGATTTAATACACATGAAAAGTGGCCTAAAAGAGTTTGGCCAATTAAATTGAAAAAACAAACTATGGAAGGGGTATTACAGGATACATCCAATTGGCCTTCCAAACTCTTCACTTACCCATTAAACACTAATATATGATTACTCAAAATCCAAAAAACACACAACCATACAAGTAAAAAGGGCCCAACCATACACAAAAGAAGATATCACCCTCATATAAGGACACAAATTGCACTTCCACAACTCTTCAACATACCCATTACAAACCAAAATATGACTACTCAAAACCCAAACACACATTACCATTTAAGTAAAAAGGGTCCAATCTTATGAGTACTTGAAGGCTTTTTCTACAAATATATTTTAAGAAATAAGTATTTGTTCACCTTATGCATTATCCTATTTTATACAAGAAAAAAAACATGATTTAAATAAACATGGTTTCACACAATGCAAACATTATTCACTCAAGAACACATTATTTTCCCTTCCCACATCTCTTCAATGTACCCATTACACACCAAGATATGGTACTCGAAATCCAAATACACAATCTTATAAGTAAAAAGGGCCCAACCTTACACAAAAGAAGATAACATCAGTTAGATGAGGACAAATAGATTGCCTTTCTACAACTCTTCAATGTACCCATTAGACACCAAAATATGATTACTAAAAACCCAACTATACATTACCCTAAGTAAAAAGGGCCCAACCTTATGAGTATTCAAAGACTTTTTCTACAAATATTTAAAAAAAAAAGTATTTGTTCACCTTATGCATTATTCTATTGTATACAATATTTAGAAAAATAAATTTCTTTAAAAAGAGACATGTGGTTTCACACAATGCAAATACCATTCAACTGCCCTTGCCACAACCCTTCAACATACCCATTACACAATCAAAATATGATTATTTAAAACCCAAATGCACATAATCATAGAAGTAAAAAGGGCCTGATCTTACACAAGAGGATAACATCATTCACTTAAGAACACATCAATTGCATGTATGCAACTCTTCAATGTACCCATTACACACATAAATATGATTACTCAAGCCCCAAATACACATAACCATAGAAGTAAGAAGGGCCCAACCTTATGAGTATTTGAAGACTTTTTTTACAAATATATTTAAAAATGAAAGTATTTGTTCACCTTATGCATTATCTTGTTGTAGACAAAAACAAAAGCAAATTGTTTTAAAAAGAAACATGGTTTCACACAATGCGAACATCATTCGCTTAGGGGCACATCAATTACCCTTCCCACAACTCTTCAATGTACCCATTGCACACCAAAATATGATTACTCAAAACCTAAATACACAACAATAAAAGTAAAAAGGTCTCAACCTTACACAAAAGAAAATAATATCATTCGTTTAAGAACACATCCATTACTATTCCACAACTCTTCAATGTACCCATTACACACCTAAATATGATTACTCCTCGAACCCTAAAAGAAGCCAACCTATTATAAAAGAAAATAACATCATTTCTTAAGAACACATTAATTATCCTTAAATTATAACTCTTTAACATACCCACTACACAAAAGTATAATTACTCAACGCTCAAATACACATAACCATATGAATGAACTCTTTAACATACCTAATATACATAAAAGTGTAATTACTCAAAGACTTAATACACATAAAAGTATGATTATGACTACTCAAAACCTAAATACTCATAAAAGTATGATTATGATTACTAAAACCTAAATACGCATAAGCCGTTCCTCTTTCTATCCAGAGAAGACCAGTTCTAACGGGCTAAAAAAAACCAGCAAGACCATATCGAATTCTTCAACGTTTTCACACAATGAAACAAGCACATCACCCTCACCCGTGTCTTTCCCTCCCTCACCCATGCCGAGTCTTTCCATCATTTGACGCGGCCATCAAACGTAAAGCAAATCCGCTTTTCCCGTGTGGAAAAGTCGTTGCCCCTCCCTTGTAACGTTTCACAGAAGGACGTCCTCTTTCCTTGACTTGACCCAACCCAACTCAACTCAACGGCATTCTACGGGTGCGACAAACACCCATTAATCACACGTATTCATCCCCCTTTCTTCACAATCACATCAAACAAAGTTTGCCGTTCCCCCTCGCCAAGTCGCCTTGACCTTGTTCAAGGACAGCGACAACCACTCCTCCCCTTCCCCTTCCCCTTTCCCTTCCCCTTCCCACCCGCCCCGCCTGTCACCTCGCCAGTCCCCCTGTCTGAAAGTTCACTCGAAAGTTTACTCACTCCTATATCAAGTCTGTCCACCTGTCCAAAAGTTCACTTCTTTTTATACCAAGTCCGTCTATTCAGCGAGGAGTACATTGACAAGTTAGGCGGACTAATGAACGTTAAAATTTTATCTTATTTTATCTATCTCACCCGTATACCCAACCAATCACCTTGTCCAAAATTTTGCTCATCATCCAAAAGTTTGCTCACCTGTTGAAAGTTCACTCACCTATATACTCAATAGATCCACACCTACAAAGTTTCACTTCCCTGTCTACCGGACACATCCACCCCTATGCAGATCCCAAAATGTACCATTTATTGTAATTATTAATTAATAAAAAATAAAAAATCATTAATTCAAAATTAAAATATAATGTGTATGACATTTTCTAACTAATTAATAATAATTATTACGCTGAATGGGGCATTTTGGGTGCTGCATAGACAATGGTCATTCGTCCGGCCCTCCGCCAGTGCGCCCGCCTTTTAATGTTGAAGCAAATAATTCCAACGGGTCAACCACGGCAAGCCACATTTTTATACACGTTACGAGTTCAGAAACGGAAGTTTTGGAAAAGTTTCCGGGAAATTGGGTTTCACGCCACATGTCGAACACGTTGGAAGTAAGGATAATCGAAAAGGTTAAAAAAGATGTCTTTAACGTAAACTTTCTATCTATATTAACGTAAACTTAATATATATATAAATATAATTACTTTTGTTACTAATAAGGGCGAGTGAATTAATACAAGATAAATCATTTCCATTTTGTCCAGCAATGCTCACCTCATAAAGTTGATTTTAAGGAAATATTTCTTACCTTTTTTTTTTCCAACGGTTTTCCTTTTTAAATTAATATTTTAATATTTAATAAAAAGGTGAGGAATCTTATACCTTCAATTTATTTGTGCAAAAGAGAAATTATATTATTGATATTTTTAAAAATGAAATTTCATGTTTTTTGATTTTATTTATTATTATAATCATACTTTTTAAAATATATATCTAAAATAATTTTTATTAAATATTTTATAATATTTTTAGACTAGATTTTATTCTAAATACATTATAGGTAAATTTTAGAAGGAAACAATACATTTGTGATCAAATTTTTACTTTGGATTTTATTCTAATCATATTTTAGGTAAATTTTAGAGGAACCAACACATTTATGATCATATTTTTACATTAGATTTTATTCTAAACATATTTTAGGTAAATTTTAGGGGAAACAATATATTTATGATCATGTTTTTACATTGGATTTTATTCTAAACACATTATAGGTAAATTTTAGGAGGAACCAACACATCAAATTTTTACAATGGATTTTATTCTAGACACGTTATAGGTAAATTTTAGGAGGAAGCAACACATTTGTGATCATATTTTTACATTGGACTTTATTCTAACTATATTTTTGGTAAATTTTAGGGGAACCAACACATTTATGATCATATTCTTACATTGGATTTTTTTGTAAACATTGTATAGGTAACATTTTAGGAGGATCCAACAAGTTTTAGGTAAATTTTAGGAGGAACCAAGACATTTATGATCATATTTTTACATTAAATTTTATTCTAAACACATTTTAGATAAAATTTAGGAAGAATCAATACATTTATGATCATATTTTTACATTGAATTTTATTCTAAAATTTTAGAAGGAACCAACACATTTGTAATAATCTTTTTACATTGGATTTTATAATCGAGGAGGTTAAGCTAAATAGGCAAAAACAAATGTTGTTCTTTTATAGAATTTAATAAATTTTTTGACATTGTTCTTCAACATTTGCTCACTATGGAATTAGTGAACAATGATAATGGTGCTTTGGGAGTTTACTATAGAAGAATGCACACACTTGTTCATGAGATGGAGGGAGTTTGAAACACCACTAATTTACTTTTGACAACTACACAACTACAAATTCATCCTTCCATAAACGTTAATATTATCATCATTACATAATTACTAAATAAATGATAAATGATAAAAGCTCCTTTGCAAATGATAAAAGCTCCTTTGGTAAATTTTAGGAGGAAGCAACACATTTGTGATCATATTTTTACATTGGATTTTATTCTAACCATATTTTTGGTAAATTTTAGGGGAACCAACACATTTATGATCATATTTTTACATTAGATTTTATTCTAAACACTACATAGGTAACATTTTAGGAGGATCCAACACATTTTAGGTAAATTTTAGGAGGAACCAAGACATTTATGATCATATTTTTACATTAAATTTTATTCTATACACATTTTAAATAAAATTTAGGAAGAACCAATACATTTATGATCATATTTTTACATTGGATTTTATTCTGAAATTTTAGAAGGAGCCAACACATTTCTGATAATCTTTTTACATTGTATTTTATAATCCAGAAAGCTAAACAAGCAAACGAATATTGTTCTTTTGTAAAATTTAATAAATTTTTTTGACATTATTCTTCAACATTTGCTCACTACCAAATTAAGGTTTGATCTATGAAATTAGTGAACAATGTTAATGGCGCTTGGAGAATGCACACATTTGTTCATGAGTGGTAGGAGTTTGAAACACCACTAATTTACTTTTGACAACTACACAACTACAGATTCATCCTTCTATAAACGTTAATATTATCATCATTACATAACTACTAAATAAATGATAAATGGTAAAGCTCCTTTGCAAATGATCACCCCAACATTATAAATTGTAAAAGCCCAAAAGCTTCACTTCTTTGGGGTTGTAATATGTTGTTTGATTTTGAAGCTCAAACCCCACTTTCCTCGTATATTTTACTGTTATTTACATAACTTGAAAAGGTTCACCTAGAAAATCCCTTTATACAGTTGTGCCCCCACACCCACATAAACGTTGGGACTTGATGGTAGGGAAACGCATTTATCTAAGCAGTTCTTAGCTGGCTCATATTATTCGACGTTTATTCCGATGTTTTCACCTCCTTTATAGACAAATATATATACACATTTATTCTTAAACTAATGTTAAGCATGAGGTGTCCCATTACATAGACCAAACAAAAAATACAAGGCAAATCACGCCCGCATAGTTAGCAAGAAATTACTAAGCTGGAGCAAGCATTGCGAGGAAGGCAGAGCGAAGGAGCCCAAGAAGCGTGACGTCCAGGGTTCGAGCTTCGCGGCTCCCATAAGTACCCATCTTCCTACGTTTTGTATGGGAATTAATTGCCGCCTGGCTGACTTCAGGCAAACTTTGAAAAAATAATTATAAACTTAAAGTTTGCAACGGTAGGATCTGTTGTGGGTTGATAAATCATTAGCAGAAGAGGAAGTTTTCTGTTACACCTGTTTTTGTTTGTATTTCTTCCTTGCAGTTGCTTGAAAGTGTTGGGAAAAGAATGGGAGGGGTTTCTTCTCCGTGTCCGCAGAGAAGGCCTGCAGTGCCTGAAGGGGTTAGACATTTTTCGAGGGATTTTATAGGCATTACTGTGCAAGACTCTTTCAAGGGAGACCCTGACATTAAGCACAGGTGCTGGATCTTATCACAGAGGTTTTTTAGGCCTCTTGTGTACGCGGCAGCGTCTATGATTATTGTAACCCTCCTTTTGATCCATGGCTCTGGGGTTGTTCTATTCAGAGCCAATAACCTGGGGAGGCAGTGCTTTGAAACCCCAATTAAGGATAGGGATAGTTTGAAGAGATATAAGATTGCAATGGTGACCGCCTCGGATGAGTCGGGAAGTAATCCTTCAAGGTCTTTTCAGGGTCTGATGAAATTGGTAGAGCCGAATAAGAAGAGCTACGCGGAGACACATGGATATGATTTTGTTGATGCCAGTGATGTCGTTGACAAGAACAGGCCCCCTAGTTGGAGTAAGATCTTGGCGGTCAGGAATAATCTGCGCAATTATGATTGGATCTTCTGGAATGATGCGGTATGCTTTTTGCCTCTTTGCCTTGATCCTTTTTAGTTGCTGAATTGAGAATTGGTGGCTTTTGGTAGCTTCTACCCAGATGATGTTTTTAAATGTATTTTTGTGACTTTTGGGTGCGATATGTGCAATAAGGGATAATACTGTGTTGATTTGGTTTGTTTTGGTTTTTAGATGGTGAGATTCTGGGGCTCAAATATTTTTCCCTCTGCCTGACTACAAAACACACATGTTTCCTCTCCCAGACTTAGGATGCCCTAGTTCAAAGCTTGGACGGTCACCTAGGTGAATCTATTGGGCGGTCACCTAGGTGAATCTGTCATTACGAGTCACCCAGCTCCACAAGTTGTAAAAGCCCATAACTTGTCTTCTTGGCTTTGCCTGAGCTTTGGTATTGAGTAAAGTAGTGAATGAAAGTACTGTGAAGGAGAAGGGCACAAAAATGTCAACTCAGCATATTTAGGAATCCATAGCTTACCCTTTTGGCGTTGCCTTGTTAAATAACTTAATTAGATAATGCCCACAGGCTCTGATTATATTGGTCTACTTAACCTCTCTAACGATATGAATTTTGATGTTGCCCTTGAAGTTTTGTATGTCTTAAGTGCACATAATTGAAACCTTTTGCAGGCACAAAGAGATAATATTTTCTATAACAGAGTGGTTTGCAATCATGGTAAAAATCTGCAAAATCTGGAAATTGAAAATAGTTCTAGAAGCTGGCAAGCATTTGCAACGGGTTGAAAACTTTCTTTTGGTTTTCTGAAGACTAACTATATTTTCCATGTGTTTTAGATGTCAATTCCTTGAAATTCCTTATTTGCTGCAGCTTAAAAAGTCTTTCCAAAAGTCTCTCCCATTTAGCTGTACTTGTATCAGAAACTTCTCGTACTGAAGAAGTATCGATTTTGTTTTCTTTGTGCAACATAGGAAAAGGGCTTTTGGAATGAGAAATCACTTGTTGATATTATTCTCATATTTTTTAGTTTCTTGCTTCTGTGAGACTTTCTAGCTTATTTGGATTCTGGACAACAAACTAATTGGTAATATCCATGTAAAATTTGATGCAGGATTCCTTGGTGACTAATCCAAACATATCCCTTGTAAGTGGACATTTCTTTTATTATAGTTATATTCAATTTCCATATATTTGTACTTGAAAATTTTATTCAATGCAGCTTGACATTTCTAAAGGCTGATTTGGTTAACTTTGTTTTTAAAATAGTGTTTGATAAATGAAACACTAGCTGACTGTCTGGGTTGGATGGTTCTTTCTTCTTTAGGAAGATGTTTTGTATTCAATTATGGGAGATATGGATTACGAAAAGATGCCTGATTTTATTGTGACAAAGGATGTAACAGGTGTCAATGCAGGTATTACTTACTTTCTTGGCAGATAACTTTTTTCCTGAATACAATTTATGGCCAAGTTAGTCAGTATATGAAAGTCCATATAATATTCATTATATTTTCTGAATCATTTTCTGATACATGATGTTATCCTGACTACTTATTAGTCTCTTTCACATGTGGGTGCAGGGATGTTCTTTTTTCGCAATTCTGAGTGGAGTAGAATGTTTTTGGATCGCTGGTGGAATGCAACTAGCTTCATTCGCCCTCTTGGACAATCTAAAAGTGGTGACAATGATGCTTTGAAGCATTTAATTGAGACGATGGCTCCAGATGAGAAAAGACATGTTCGGATTCCACGCATGCAGTGTGTATTCAATTCAAACATGTGGTCTCCTTCATGGAAAAGCAGCCATCGACTGATGACTTTAACTAAAACTGTTTGGCGAGGTGAAATTTTCTTTCATCTCGAGTCATTTCACTGTTTTCTTTCTTACACTAGTTGCCTCCAATATTGGCATTTGATTCTCTGTGAAATATTTCTACAATCACATGCAAGAAGATAATTGATAAACCAAACCTAATGAATTATTTTGTTGTTATTAGTGACCAGGCTCTTCATTAATTTCTTGGCAAGTAATTACTGAGTACATAAATAGCTATTATTATCCACCTCCTGGAAGTTACAAGAAGGGTTTTCCCTTATTTAGGCTTAACTCCAAAGCTTTAGTCAATGCACCTTTACCCTCACAATCTATTGATCAAAAGATGGAATTATAGCTTGACAGAAGAGTTGTTTGCTTCTGTAAATTAGTGGAAATAGCACATTCTTAATCTCAGGAATAGACGATGATTTAATAGTGATACTGCAAATGATATGTTTTAACTTTCTGTCTGCTGTCAATATTGTGTTTGCACATTTGTCTCACCCACCCTCTGGAGGAAATTTTCTTTTATAAAACAACATCGAAGAAATATCCTGCAATTGTGAGCTGGGATCTTTGCCTGTATACTTGCAGGTCACTTGAAAACAAGGTTGAAAGCATTATAGGATCATTCAATGTAAACTATACATGTTTGTATAGCATTGTTGGTTCCTGCATTTTGACTCTCTCTTGGCCAGCTCAGCGTGGGAATTATTTTGGAAATATCTTGTCTAAGATGTTAATTTTCTGTGTACAATTCACATAAAATATTAAAATGTCATGGTTTGATATTATTATTCAGCCTTATTTTTTGAGATTTTTCTTATATTCTCTTCAAAGTTCTTCATTTTCCATAACAAACTGTATTATAGTAGAAATCATGATAGTCCTGACTGCGTTCCTTTATTGCAAGAATTTTTAGAATAATGTTTGTCTTTAGCTGCCCCTTATAGTCCTTGTGTTGCTGGAATTCTCAGGAGAATGAAATCCATAACCCTCTCTTGGGTCTTGGGTCTAGTTATGGTTTGATATCTCTTCCTCTGGATTCCTTGGTTGAAAGTGCAATTTTTTCCTGTACAAAATGTAAGTTGTAAAGATTTGGGAAATATACCATTTTTTGTACAAGCTGTCTAATGCTTAAAATGAATACACAAAGGAAATATGCTTTCTTGTTTGTGCAAGCCGTCTAATGTTTAAAATTGTTACACAAAGGAAATATGCTTTTTTTGGTACAAGCCATCTAAAGCTTAAAATAATTGTGATAGAAGAGATTATAGCTTGCTTTGTCAACCTCAAAATAACTATATTGTTGACATCTGCAATAGGCTCCTTAGGCCACTTAACATTTTATCGTAAGTGGTTTAATTTTGCCTTTTGGTAGTTTTCTTTCTTTACTTATTTATCCATTTGTGATCTGCCTCTTCAAAAAGTATTGAATTGAACTAGTTGCAAATTTAAGGAAGAATAACATAGCCCAAAAATGGGCTTTAGAGAAGTTGATTGTGTCTTAAGCATGCCAAGAGCCTTGTGCATTCTAAGAAACAGGTTGACTTAATAGTGGAAACGTGTAGGCCCAAGGAACTTTGAGTGCTGACTGCAGCTGAAATTTGCCTTTTACTGTGCTTGCGTATGACCGATATCTTATGTTTATTACTAGTTTTTGAAGAAAACCGCAAGTCCATGGAAACTGCAGTCCAGGAACAATTTGTTTACAGAGACCTATTAGAAAGGGAACACTCAGCTTTCTTTGAAATTCTGTTTATCGCAAGCTTCTGTTGGGTTTCTAGTTTTGTTCACATTTTCTATATTCCATGCTAATGCTTGGGTTTTTTATTCAATAATACACATTCCATTGTAGTACTTTCCTAGCGGTTGTGCCTCGTAGTTTTGTTTACACTTTCTATGCCCCATAGTTAATCAATTTGTCCAGCAATAGCTCCATGTCTGTAATGAAAATGCCTTTGCTCCACCTGGTGAAAATTTGAAGTTTTGACTTATAATATAGGGCTACCTTTCTGAGAGAGACTCTGCTTTTCTGGTTTGTGTTAGTTACATCAATATTTTTGAATCTGTTATGTTTAGTTGATCAGTTCCCTTTCTTGTCGTTGACATTTATTTTACTTCTTTGCAGGTGTTTATGCTAAAGGAGACTTTATGGTACATTTAGCAGGACTCAATGATAAAAAAAAATGGGTTACAAAGATTCTGCAGCAAATTGAAGAGGAGGGCATGTTCAAGGATAGAATTATCAGAGATTTGAGCATGATTCGAATATAAGATAGATTTTCCTTTAGAAGCTTTAATCTATTCTTTCATGTGTAGTCCAAATGCATTCATTGATTCTTTTGCCAGTGGAGTGGTGCTCGTAGTGGCAATGATCTGCTCAATTTGTGAATGGTAAATTTCAGCTGTGGATTTTTCTTATGATCTATGTGCTGTCGAACTAGTTTCAGAAATTAGCATGCTGAGATAACTTTATTTGCATGATGGTGAGAGGTCAAAGTTCACATTTTCATGTTTTGGGGTTGTCTCTGATATTTTTACTTTTTGGAATGTTTGCACAGGAATTTGTTTTCAGCACAAGTTTCATGTTGGTTGCTGGACGAGCAGCAGCAATTTTTTGCTCTCTTGGCATTGTATATGTATTATTGATATAACCATTTTCTGTTTTGTATATTATATTCTTTTGGCTTAGCCTGAGAAATGAGAACTTGATCTGATTTGATGTTTCTGTAAATTGCAAAAGTTACTTCGCAGTTGTAGAAATTTGCGAACAATGCTCTGATTTTGTATTCTCGTTTCCTTTGTGATGTAAGACCTCTTGAGAGGCTGATGTTCAATTGCCTTTGTTCAAATTTGCAAATTTTGTTAAAAGTTGACTATATTCTGCCCTGGAAACTCATTAACTGTGATCACATTTAACATCCTGGTTATGATTTATTAATTTTGATCTTTACTTATATTATATGATTTTCACAGAGGAAACAGTTGACGGGGTTGTTTATCTGTTATGATAGCAGTGTTTTCACGCGATAGGAAATAAGCACACATTTTTAATGAGACTGGATTTAGACTTGTAAAAGCGATATACCTCATATTTGATTCATATTCATCTCAACTGATTTGTTATGGGGATTTAGGTTCTGTAGGACTTAGTTGCTTGTAATAATTAATTTATGCTATTGGTCCTGTGTGGTGTAACCGTTAAACCTACTGAGCATCATTGTGTTGAGGAATTAAAATGACTTTTTTACAATATCAATCATTCATCAAGCTTCTCTGTTGAGGGATGAAAATGTTTCAAAATGAAATAACAAATCACAATCTAATCCAGAAACAATTGCATCATTCAATATGGATTGTGGAACTCAATATCATTAACAAATAACGTTTTGGAGCAGAAAATTGTTTAGTTTAGTTATATATATAATCCACATAGTTTAGTTAGTTATATCTCCACCTGCATGTGATATGCAATTTTATTCAACCAAAGTTAAAGAATGCTTATGACAAGTCACTTTTTAGAAAACCTTGAGGTGTCTCAAATCATGCTTGTTTAGTCATACAACCAAGGGTAGAATTGCTCCTCTTTTCTGGTCAGTTGAAGACCACATAAATTAGATTGATACAATAAATGATCAACTCTTTGATGGTGGCTTAGAGGACGGTGTGGAATTTGATTGGCTGAAATGATCAGAGTTTTCTAACCACCCAAGAATCTCCGAATTGACTGGTGGACAAGCAACCTGTTGCTATTGAGTGCACATATGGTTATGCCTTTGAACTAAGTGCAAAATCAGAGCATCGCATATCGCTTTCCACTTCTATCTCCCTAATTGGCGCTATTGTTGCATATCGCTGTCCAGTTGAAGGTACAGTTTGTCTTGGTTAGAGTAAAACGTGAGAACTCAATTTCCTGTAGAAAACAAATTTGTAGAGTACGGGTGGAGACATCTGATAAGGTACAGGCCCACTGGGCTTGGATGCTCTCTTGCGTTTCGTGCGTTATCTCCAGCATGTGCTTTCATATAAAGTTGGTGCAACGATCAAGCTACTTTATTTTAGGGGAATACACAAGATTTCTCAATGTTGATTACTGTTTGTTGTAGTTTGCTGTTCAGCTGTTGAACAGCAAGGATTTTTTAATTGATTTTTTTTAATTTCTTTTTCTTAATCTATTAAAAAATATTTCTTGATGTAAATTAAGGTCAATGGTATTGAAAACTATTTTTCTAAATCTAATTGAAGCTATTAGTTTTTCATAATTTTCACTATCCATATGAATATTGCCAAGTAGTTTCTAGATTTGATTGACATCAACATTTTGGATTACACTCCATGATCCTTATCATAATGCAAAGCAAGACGAAAGAGTCAAGTAAGAGATCATCTTTCTTTTTGTTGTTCTCGTGTTGCATTTTGATCCAAATGCTGATGTCTTAAAAATCTTGCACATAATCAAATTTAGAAATTATTCAACAATAAATCATTAAAAATGTTGTACACAATCAAATCTAGAAACTACTCAACGATAAATCATAAATCTAATTAGTTAATTTCTGAAATGGTGGCACAGTTTAGAAGTTTCGTCTGGTCAAATTTTTTGAAGCATAGCTGGTTTTGAAACTCGTCAGTAAACACGGGGGCACAAGAATCAATAAACACGGGCACACAATGGGATCCCCGTCAGATATATTATTTAATAAAATAATATACATTACATGTTGAAAAAGCATTATATTTTATTTATCCTAGAATAAAATCGTTTAGAAGGGATGACGTGGCACATAACAAATTGATAATTTTTATTTAATTAATAATTTAAAACTATATTATAAAAGTTAATGACTAATTATTTGCAAACATTGAAGGTGCCCATCTGATTCAGATTAGTTTTAATATTTTAAGATCTGATCACTTGGAAATTTTTTTATAGTTGCTGTGATATATCCTTATTTAATGCATATGTTTTAGATAAGCTTCAATGGTTTTTTAGATAAGCTTCAATATTTTAAATTTTTAACAATTAGAAAAAAATTGTAGTTGATGTGTTATATCTTAATAAAATAACTATTTAAATTCAATAACTTCAAAAAAGAATTGGACTCTAGACTTGTTTAATTAATATTAAATTTTTAAATAATTTTTAGTACAAATGAAACTTTTATTTGTTAAATAAAATTATAAAGGATGTAGGGTCCATTTTTAGAAGACAATTATATAATGACATTGCACTTACTTAAATTCTGGTATAAAAATAAAAGTCTTTGAGAATAAGTTGTTTATTTATTGTATAAAATGAAAAAATTAAATTAAAAAATAAATAAAAAATAATAGAATAATTATAATTACAAAGTAAGAAATAAACAATTTAGAGAGATTAAAAAAAATGGAATTTAAGAAAAAATCAAAGATGATAGAAAAACAAAAATAAAGGCTAATAAATGTAGGTAGAATTTAAGAAACAAAGAATTGGAAATAAAACTAAATATATGTAAAATTTGAAGAGAAAAAATAAAAGGAAAAAAATATAATAACAAAATAAAATAAAAAATAAATGTAGTTAGAATTTAAGAAATATACAACTTAAATAAATAAAGGAAAATTAAAGGTAGAATTTAAAATTTAAAGAATATAAATAAAGGAGGGAAAATAAAAACAAAAAGATAAAAATGTTCTTCAAATTTAAAAATGAAAAATTTAAATAAATATATTTACATCATTACATGTACATTTCTTATCTTAGCATCTTATGACAATAGATCATTGTGAGGTCCTATCTCGACCTATCATAGCATTGTTGAGACATTCGTATTTTGATACTTTATGATTCTAGATTTTGATACACTTATGATAGATTTGACTATGACTTGTGTTATTTATGTCTTATGATGATTTATATTATGCGGATTTTATTTGTGATGCTGATTAGGATCCAGATCTTACTTGTTGATTTATGTTATACATGCTCAGATATGTATTTTGATGAGAAAGACTTAATTATGGTTAGATTTAATTGTTACATGAATTATGCTTTAAGTTTAAGAAATAATATTGATGAATATATCATGATGTTAGAATTCTGCAAGTACTATGTATGAACATTACCTTAGAAATGGAAAGTGTAATTAGAATTTGAATTATGCATGTTGAATAATGTCTACAATTATGTAATATTGAATTGTTATATACCTATATATGATTTTTCCTTGGACTATTGATGCTCGAGTTTAGTGTGCAGAAAAGAAAACCATGGAACTATTCGGAGAATCAGGGCTAAACCTTTGTATAATTGTGAAAGCCATGGTTTAATCTATTGAAGAGATTGAAACCTCGTTGTAATGCATTTGTATTTGTAAACGTAATTTGAATGTATGTTATTAGATTAAATTCATTTTTGTTATTTACACATCACTTGTAATGTGAAGTGTATTTTATGGTGTCACTTAACACTTGTGATGTCTGTGGGATAGTGACATGTCAATTAGGGCTTGACAAGAGAACCCAACCTAGTAAGATACCTAAGCTTAACCACTTGCTTATAGATGTTATGTAGGGTCCCCATCAAGTTGAATTTTGAATTCAAACCCTAGTTGAACTTTAGAGGGCTTAAAAGTGACCCTAGGGTGCCTTTTTAGTCAAATTAAGCTAACCATGTGGGGGTACCTTGAGTTAGGGGCTAAATTTTGCCTATAAAAAGGTTTAGATCACATTTATGGCACTCCAAAAAGGCTACTCTTCAAAAGTGGCGAAAATGGGGAAGGCCACATGCACTTGACTTGTTCCACACTCTTAGCTAAACTCACTAGAATGAGAGGGGGACAAGAAGTAAGGCCAAGGACTAGTAGTCAATTCACATTAATTGCTAGAGGGTGAGTATGATTTTGGAGGCCTTTTTAGAGGGCTTTGTGAGACTTAGTGGTTGTTCACCCACTCTCTAACTTTAGAGACACTTAGGGTTTTGGAGTTGGAAAAAGAAGACAAAGAAAAAGAAAAATGGATCTTCTCAAACCTCATTTGCCATTTGCATTGGAGCAAAGTTGGTGCTCTTGCCATGAAGAAGATATTCTTGTCATTTTTAGATTAGTTGTGGTTATGTAAAATGTATATGTAGAAATGTTATATTTCTTGTTATGTAAATTGTTGTTGATGTTATGTATGTGTGGAGTATGAGGATTTTGCATTTTTGTTTCGTGTTGATTTTGATTGGTATGTTGTTTATGGCTGTACAAGACATCACTCACCCTTGGGAGGGAAGTAGTGGCC
Organism: Chamaecyparis obtusa; assembly: GCA_027943335.1. Lineage (NCBI taxonomy): Eukaryota > Viridiplantae > Streptophyta > Pinopsida > Cupressales > Cupressaceae > Chamaecyparis > Chamaecyparis obtusa. Next base: position 2,432,479 of record BSBK01003918.1, read on the forward strand.
TTGGGTGAAGGGGTTAGTTGGGCTTGCCATTGAATTTGAAAGCCTCTTCTCTTGGAGAAGAGAGAAATTTCATTGAGTATGGGCTCCATGAAACCGTGCATGTTATTTTTGCATTTGGGGCAATAAGGGGTGAAGTTTGTTGGAAAGAAAATGTGTTAATGTAGCCTTGGAAGGCTTGGAAAGCTTATGCTTGTTATTGTTTTTATATGACAATCTCTTCTTTGAAGGGACCACCTTCACCCTCTTCTATGGATCCATAGGTGACTCTTTGTGAAGCCAAGTTTTGTGGGAGTTTATTGTTGTTTTGTTGTGTAAATACATTTGTGAGTTTGTGTGTGTATGTAATCCCATTTTGCCTTGATTCTCCAAGCTTGGGGGTGGTCTCTTAGAGACCTAGGATGAGAGGTAAGCACTCCATGGTTATGCTCCTTTTTGTTGTAGGTTTTGGAGATCAAACATATGTTGGAAAAAACTTGGAGAAACCTTCATGTTGGTGTTGTTGTTGTCACTTTGTAATGGAGGAACACTCCAAGTCTTTTAGTTGTAATGTTGCAATGTGATGTATATAAAGTTGAGGAAAGAAAAGTTGATTGGAAAATATGTATAAATGTATTTTATGTTGTTGACATTAAGAAGGTAAAATGAAGAAATGATCTAGTTTATGATTCATTGTTAGGCAAATATTAGATTTTAAATTACATTTTATGGTAGTCCATAGAAGAATTTATATTTGAGAACTTGAGCAATTAAATCAAATATCAAACCCTCTTATTGCACCTAAAAATGAAACATAGAGAAACAATAAAAAAAACAAATTGAAAGACAAAAAATTCAAAATAGAGACCTACAAGTCTTGGAAAATGTATGGGGAAAAAGAATTAAATTCCCCATACACTCAAAAACACACAGTCATTAAACAATTATTTCCACCCCACTTGCATAGTATATTAATAATAAATAAAAGAGTGCAAGAGAAAAAAAATGGGTGGGACCCAACTGGGTCGCCACCCAAGAAAACCCTTTTGTGCTTCAAAAAAATATATTATATTCCAAAAAAAATTTTCATTAAACAAGCTGTTTTAGACAAAAAGTAAATATAGTAAATAAACTTAAAAAAAACTATATTAAAAAAATATATAATAAACAAATTAAAAAAAATATAAAAAAAGTAATGTTTAGGGAAGGGGTTTGACCCCCCCTTAGCCCGTGCCTTGGGCAGGCAGGCCCTGCCCGGTAGGCGGGCCTTGCCATGGCAGGGACCTGCTACCTTAGGCATACGGGCCCTACCATGATAGGGTACCAACTGCTTTTGGTAGGTGGGCCCTGCCATGGTAGGGTACCCACTGTCGGGGGTAGGTGGGCCCACACCGAGCGACCTTAATTATTATTTTTTCTTTAAAAAATGTGAATATTATAAATTAAATTTATTAAATTTTGTTTGTTTTAAAACTTAATTTAAATTTCATTTAATTATTAATTAATTTATTATATAGTATATGATATAAATAAATTTATATTATATTTACTTATTAATTTATAATTCTTGTACATATATTAAGATTTGCTTTATTAATTCCTCTTAAGATTAGTATATTATATGTAATAACTATATGTTGTATTATTATTAAATGTATTTTAATGGAGAATTAATTAATATATGTAGTATGACTATCTATCTATCTATCTATCTATCTATCTATATATATATAGTATTATTATTAAATGTATTTTAATGGAGAATTAATTAATATATGTTGATTGAATATTAATGATGAAAAATGACATGATTGGACATGATCAAAATGTCGAATTGATTAGAAAATAATGTAAATTAGGGACAAAAATCAGTGGTTGATAATATAGAAGAATGACACAATATCACAATTTTTAAGAAATGTTAAAAAAAGGGAGGCCATAGGCATGGGCTAGTTTTGAGTGTCTACAATACCTAGATAATAAAAATTGATTTTCACTAGGCGTTTGAAAAAAATACTTTTTAGAAGTCACTATTTTAGGACCTTCCCTACCCATGTATGACAACCATAATTTGACCTAAATGAAATTATTTTGTTGAGCCCTTTGAGACATGATTTATAAGACACATAAGATTGATGAGCATATTTTTTTGTAATTTTCTTTTGAATATATTTTTTCTACTATTTTTTCATTGGATGTGATTTCTGTTTTGAAAACCCCTCATGTACGACAAACATAAGTTGACCTAAACTCATCATTTCTCAATTTTTTTTTCAAAGTTAAAATAGTTATCTCTAGTTTGATGTCATATAATTTGTTTTTAAAAAAATATGAAAAAAGGTTATTATATAAATAAGAAAACCTATTGTTTCATCCTTATGTACCTATTTTATTATAAATTATTTGAAAAATAGAAAAATTAGTCCAACTAAACCAAAATTTTATATTTTAATTTTACACAATCATAGCTATAATGGGTTTTAATTTTGTGAAAAAAAAACCTAGAAAATATGTTCCACATAAAGCGTATTTCGCGTGCAAAAAGTTCTGCTATAAGTGGACTCAACTTCTTGTACTTACCCCTTTCAAGGGTCTCTTCCCACTTGTTGATATTCTTTCACAATTATCTATTCCTTGGCTAGAAAGAGTCTTTCCTCTTTACTAAGGTTATTGTATACATTATTGTTTAAGGATATCTCCTTGTTGTTGGAAGTAGGTACCCTTGTTCTCTTTTCCTTATGATGCCACCATATTCCTATGTTTCCATTATAAGGAGGGGGAATACATGCAGTCTCATTGTACATCATGTAGCTTTATAGATTCCTAAGGAGACTATGCTTTTCTTAGGATTGATTATTTTTATAGATCTTTATCTTTGATCACTTTCATTAATGCTTAAGGAGACTATGCTTTCCTTAAGAATGATCATTTTTATAGATACTTAGATTGATAACTCTTATTGATCTTAAAGAGACTATGCTTTCCTTAGGATTGATTAATTTTATAGATCCTTACATTGATCATTTTCATTAATCCATAAGGAGACTATGCTTTCTTTAGGATTGATTTTTTTTATAGATCCTTACACTGATAGTTTTTATGGATCCATGCAAAGACTATGTTTTCCATTGGATTGATCTCCTTTATACAAGTTCCCTAAGGAGACAACGCTTTCCTTAGGATAAGCCAACCTGTGTACAAAACATTTTTCAAGGTAGAGTTGACTAGCATAATGCAACTTTCTAGACCTTCAATTCTACCCTTGCTCTCTCTTGTGATGAGTGGGACAAGCATAATACAACTTTCTATCCTTTTTATTCTTTCCTCCTTTCTTTCCCCATTGATTACCTAGCATAAAATTACTTGCTAGACTATTGGACTCATGATCTCTTTGTTTTATTCCATGTTCTCATAGCTTTTGCTAATGGGTTAGATCATGGAGTGTTGTCTTTTCCTTGGTGTATGCTCTTACCCTTTACATGTGAGCATTTTTTCTCTTACAATAGCTTTCTAAACATGATACTAGTGGCTGAGATGTTTTTTTTGATCGATTTCTCCTCAACTAGTTGATTTTGAGTTAAATTGTTTTTAGTACTAACCCTTTTTGTTTGTGTCTTTTGTTGTTTTTTATCTTTTATCTTTTTGTTTTCTTTCCTTTCCCTTGTGTGTGGCTATTTGAGTTGAGATCATTCATTTGGAGCTTGCATCCTTAAGTTTAGTGATGTCCCATCTCTTTGAAGTTTTCCCATGATCATTTCTCTCTCTTTTCTTCTCTCCCATTTTCATTATCGTGATCATGAGGTATTATCATACTCTCGCTAAAGTGGGGGCTAAATGCACCATTGTAAATTGTAAGCACCTTATGAGTGTGTACAATTTTATAATTATTTGGCACCCACCTTACAATGTTTCCATTTTGGCATCCATTATGGGACTTTATGTGGCACTTAATGAACAATTAAATTCAAATGTGAGTCTTGTGTTAATTCAATTTCATCCAAAATCATTGTGATCCCTTATTCTTAGGCGTGCTCCATTATTATTTCTCCAATTTAATCATTTATTTCCCAATGTGGGCCCTATCTTACCATTTGTGGCCTTATTCTTCTTCTCAACCCTAAAATAAACTATACCTCGTAATTCAACATCCCCTTGTTATGTGGGATTTGAGATCCTAAATTCATGCCTAATTGGAAAGAAGAGGATGCCTAGGACATCCTCTTCGCAACTATTTTTCCCCAAATTCAAATCGGGGGCTCATCTTGTCAATTTAGTAATATTTCTAGATCTGTGTTAGCCTCCTTTGATTTTTGAGCTCCGAAGTATTGTGAGAGGTATACAAGCATCCTATCTCTCCTCATTTTGGTAATATAGAATAAAGCATTCCTTTGCAATAAAAATTTCAAGAGCTCTCCTACTATTTCTCATCCAAGTATTATGAATCAATATTTTAGCATTCCAAGGAGTTTTCAAGGCAATGTTCTCCATAGATAAAGCATATTTCCCTCATTAAAGGATAAGAAAAAATGAGTCTACCATTAAGGAAGAAGATCACAGTGCATGTATTCATACATATTCATTCAAGTCTTCAAGTCTTCCTTCTTCTCAATCCAACATTCTGGCAAACTACAACATCCATTACACAAGGTTTTATCTTTTATGATTTCCTTTTGTGTTTTTGTGTGAAGTCAAAGCTATTTCATCAACATACTTGATTATATACAAAGAAGTATTTGCATTTTCAAGCTATGATATACTTCATTTTTCAGATCTAGCCTCTTCTATATGACAAAACAATTTTATTTATTTTATTTCATTTCAAGGTTGATTCCAAATTGAGGCTTGATTGAGGAAATCCCCTCTACACAACCCTTTCCCCCATTTTTCTATATGTAGGAATTGGTGGCGAACACATTGGGACTAAATCTAGAAAGTATAGGATATAACAAACAACCTAGAGTTCAGATCATCAAAAAGTACTGAGAATAGGATGGCTCAAGAGACCTATTCCAGGAAATAGGTAACCATGGGAAACCTCTTCCCTATAGATCAGCTTCAAACTGAAACCTCAGGTTAGTTCTGCTATCTTGTTGTTATTCTTGGTGCTTACAGGTTATTGTCTATTCTTTGTGAGTCATGTAATCTGAAAATTTATCATTTTAGCTTATTTTGTCTTCTACATTTACTCATCTAATCATATTAGTGAAGGATCATTGCACCCACCTAGAGCTTAAGTCGTACTTGGTCCTAGTGGGTCATTTTCCTTCCTAGTGTGTAGTAGGAAATAGGATCAATCCTCCTTGCTCCCATTTTCTTATGTATAGTTACAAGATCAACTAGAAATCACACAACATAAAGAGGTTACTCAAGATGTGCCTTCTTCTAGCATTTTCACAAATCAAGTATGCAAAATCAAAAAGTTGAAGAAATTTGTTGTATCACATAGACAAACTATTTTGTCAAAACAAAAGCAGAAATTGATTGAGTCTAAATGAAAAACTTCAACCAAAACTATTGTGAGCTCGTTTGGGAATATCAAAACCAAATAAAGTAAAATGTGGCCTTTGCTATAATGGTTATGCTGGGTCTTATGTTACAAAGTATTCAAAACCCATCAAGTTTGTATTTGGAAGGCTTATGGATGGATGGCAAGTTTAATCTTCCTATACTAGTGTTAAATTGGTTAAAATAAATTTTTTTTCCTATTGTTATTGTTGTGTCCATACATCAACTTCATATTTTTATCTACGTTGATGTTCTTCAAGTAGTCAACATACTCATAATTCAATTTATTATTTTCAAAAGAAAGTGGAAAAACCTATGTTATGCTTTTTTAATCCTTTTTATGGACAAGAATTGGGAATGACATTAGATGCTTCTCTAGATTTTGCATTTGTGGATTTATTACCAAATTCAAACAAATGCTCCAAATAAGGATACTGGTGATAATATCGGTGGTGATAAAAATATTTCAATTGCAAATGATTTTTCTAACTCTGGATATACAATTTGTGATGATTATGATGATGTTCATCCATACTAATGCATTCCGCCTATATGAGACTATGAAGATAAAGATGTTGCCTCTTGTTCAATAAATTCGTAAGGGAAATCATGTTGTTAACATTTTTCTCTTTCACCTGCCAATTGGGGAATATTATGTATATGTCAGATTCAAGCTCAAGCAAGTGTGGTGATTACAATTGAATGTGTTTGACCTACTCCAATATTTTCTTTAATTTGCACCCAATGTGTGCTATTATCAAATTGTAACATGGACAAAATATGCTCATTACACCGAATGTATGTTGTTATCAAAATTGTAAAATGGACAAAACAAGTCCATTGCACCTAATGTGGGCTATTTTAGAGTAAACAAATTAACAAGTCCTAATTTGAGACCTATCAAAACAATAGGCTTATTACAAAAAAGAAAGAAATCTGTTAAATTAAAAGGCTGAATTATAAAAGTTTGAACCATGTCAAGGTAACAACATCAATTGAAACAAAGTTTAAGACTTGTTATAGTAACATGCTTTCTAAAGAAGATTCAAATCAGCTAGCAGCTAGCTGTTTCCACCAAAGTGCTCAGTTGAGATCTAAGTTTGAGGAGTTCAAAATACTCCCTGACTCATGATAACCCCTTCAAATTAGGGGGGTGGGGGGATGTTAATGTATTAATCATTAGGGTTTATTAGTTAGTTTGTAATTTTCAGTTTTGACAGTATTTCTATAATAGTTGAACTGCTCTATAGCTGCCTTATTTATGCAATCAATCTTTGTGAACAATATATAATAATGTTTTGATCCTCTTTTATCCTATTGCATTCCTAAGCCAACACAATTGATGTTTATTGTTGTTGCAATTTGCTTTGTTCATTAATAAAATAAATTTTTATTATACTATAAAGTTTTGTGCATTCACAACAAACATTTTTTTTCCAATACTTACATTTTATTAATTATAAAAATAAGTAGTGGCACTTTTACATTTATAATTGTACTTCTTAACTTGATAACAAAAATTATTTATAATTATTTATGAATTCCTCATTGATTACACTATCTATCAAAATTCAAACTTCATACAATAAATAAAAGATTCATATTCCTATATAAAATTAATTAAAACAATTTCATATATTTCTTTCATACAAAACTTGCTCTCATTACATAAACATCCATGTTTTACAAAGTGATACTATGATTGTACCATGAACAACAAAGTGATAATTTGATTGTATTATGGGGCAAACACAATTTATAAGAGCCAAATGATTGTTGTTATTTAAATACACATTGATAATATGATTGTATTATAGGCAAACTCAATTTATAAGAGCCAAATGATTGTTGTTTTACACAGTGATTGTATTATGGTGCAATCTCATTTACAACCACCAAATGAATTTTCTTTTATGATTGGAAGTTGACTCCTTGTTGCAGGCGTCTCACAATGTAAGTGGGAGCCGCATGTTTGGCAGTCACTGGCTTTCTCGGTAACACCCAAATGATGAAACTTATATTGTTGGAACTGACTATACAGTTGTCTGTACCCACTAAAAATACTAAATTATACTCATACGTTTCCTGAGCCGGCAGTTTGGCAGATGGCAGCATATAATGGTGGTTTGTTTGCAGGCCGAACAGCTAACTTCTCGGTTGGTACCTAAAAGTCAAGCGGCGTCTTTGTCTTTCTCATAAGACCAGCAGGTACATGAGCAAATTAATCAACTTTTTAATCTGAATTTTGTTCCACAGCAGTTGAAGGTAAATACTTTAATGTCATATAGTACCATGCTTGGCAGGTCCTCTTCTGCACAATTATAATTTTCTGTGAATTTGGTATTAGAGTCGCCATTAATGGGAGGAGAGACACGTGAACATTTCTGTAGAAAGGACTTGCAGCTCCACGTGAGGCCTCTGAATAGAATCTGGCCAAAATGTCCTAACAAAAGTGCCATTAACAATTTTTAAATTCTTTAAAAAAGACAGTTAAAATGCCTGTTAAGAGACTACAAACTGTTTAGAACAGTTTAGCCGCTGCCTAAACTACTTAATATTTGGACTAGTTAAGCATCTTTTTAAAAAGTTCCATCATTTATGTAAAGAATAAAACATGTAGCTCCAGGTGGGGCTCTCTGCATGCTACCAGTTAACAGTGGCCACACTTGTTGTAACAGAAGTCCCATTAGTAATGATTTCATGTTGGGAACAGTTATGTTGGCAATAATAAAGGTGGTGTACTTCACATAGCAGTCTATAATGGCATAATCTTACGTTGGGCCAGTCTTTTCTATTCTCTATTGAATTGTGGTCCTGAGGATTTTTCTTAGCTGTTATTATTCATTATTCATTATGACAAATCTCAGTGAGGGACAGAAGACTATAAGTTAGCAGACACTATACATGAATATTCTCTCTTAATTTTTAAATCAGAAATTCTCTCAAAGGTCTCTGCAAACGGCTTCCAAATTTTCTAAACGGTATCTCCAGCATGGGACCCTGCTGTATTGGATTTGATTATTGAATAGATTCGTATAAAATATTTGTTAGCTGTAAAGAGGAGGCATAATAATTTCTTCATTCAGGCCAACACATATTTGGCATAGGTATTAATTTGGATGATTTGTGTGGCAGAGCCAGCCAAAGTGGTGAGCTGTTGCATGGCTGGATTGGGTTCTTTACCAAGTCTTGGGACAACAGAATTCAATTAGATGTAATTTAAAATTTCAAAAATGTTTGAGAAATGTATTTTTAAAACCTTTTAAAAATGTATTTTTATGGATATTTTTTTTATAGAGATGAAGTAAATTAATATTAAAAATTGAATAAAAGTATAAAAGAATATTTCACAAGAAAATTTGGATTGTTAATTTTTTTTATTATATAGAATATATTATATTATCTTTGATTTGAAATCTTGACAAATTGAAAGAATATTTAATTTTAAAGTATTTATTCTATTTTTTTTGGTATGATTTTATCTAAAAATAGAAGATATATTATTATACTTTCAAATAATTAATTTTTTACAATAATATAAAGTATATATAAGCTAGTAGCAGTTGCGACACATAATAAAAGATATTATTATTTTTATTGTAGTTAATCTACAATAGTAAATTATATAGTGAGAAAATAAAGGGATTATATCTAGGGATTGATTAACACATTGAATTAATTAATTTGATTAAGGTTAGGGCTTAGTGTTAAGGTTGAGTTTATGGTCATGGGAGAATTATGGTTAGGGTTAGGGTTTTGATTATAATTACAATAGAATTATGTTTAGGGTTTACATCAAAGTTAAGGTTAGAGTAGAATTAAGTTTAAAATTATGATTAGAGTGACATAATAGTTAGGACTGGAATTATTACTATAATGATTAAGACTGAAATTATTACTATATTATTATTATACTTTCAAATAATTAAATTTTTAAAAAATATTTTTTTTCCTAAAAATTAAATTATTTTATACCTAACAAATATAAATATACTTAATTCTTAAAATTTTCAATTTTTCAATATTCTTTATTATTAAGAGCCACTGTAATATACTTTTGAGAATCCTAAAATAAAAGACATTAAGATTGAATAAGTTTAAATCTAAAAGATAGAAATACTCCACTTAATGAAATAAATGCATTATGTTGGGTTCAAATCAAATATACGAATGACTGATTTTTTCATCAATGCCAGCAGGAACTTATTTTAATGTGCAGTTTAATTGTAAGGTGTAATAAGTTCAAATCTCAAATATGAAAGTATTTGGGTGAAACAAAACCAATGTTACCCGTGGGTTGACTTCTCATTTAATGTATCCTACATGCATATAATTAAACCCAACAGCAGCTGCAGGTTTTGGAATGACATTATTTTTCATAATTGACTACTTATGTTCGAACTTGAATTTGTTACGCCGAGAGGCGTAGCTATAAAATGGTAGCGAAAATGAGAATACTAGCACGAGAATATGCCATCATAGATTCTTTGTAAATAAAAACTATTATTCTAAATAACTAATTAAAAATTAGCTGGATAGGTGACAAAAGTATTAACTGGCCGAAAATATAGGTGGCAAAAAATATACTATTCAAGAAACTATTCAAATTCCATTGGAGGTCATTCTCTATCCACACATAGAAAAAACCGAAAATAATGGAATAATGACAGCAAAAATAATACAATACGGAAACAACAGCATTAATGGAACAAACGTCCATCGCACTTTCAAAATCATATACGTTACAGAAGAATTGGGCGAATGTAGATTGATGAAGCGGAAAGCAGCAGATTTGCAGTGGAAAATCTCTTAAAAGCCTGGGCTGAGGCTTTGGAAAGGGAGGCGTGGGAATTGCTTAAAGTAATTAGCAATCGTCTTAAACGGAGGGTTTCGGTTACCGGAACTCACTTGGAGAGAGCTGCATACTACTTTGTCGACAGTCTGAATCCTCCGAAGGCGTCGGAAAGTGCAGGACATAGACTAATGGAAGAGATTTGTAAGGAGGCCTCTGCAACGACGTTTCAGGCGCTTTACGAGCTCTTCCCTTACGCAAGATTCGCTCATTTTACGGTGAATCAGAGTATCCTGGAGTGTTTTGCCTCAAGCGATGCGAGGAAACTTCATGTCGTTGATTTTGATGTAAGGGAGGGTTTGCAGTGGCCGCCATTAATGGAAGCTCTGGCCGCTCAGGGCGGGAAACGATTGTTGCAAATGCTTCGCATCACGGCCGTAAAATTGGAGGAAGATGTCGGTGTGGGATTCAAAGCGGTGAAAGCTACTGCACGCAGGCTTCGGCGCGGCTCTCAGAATTTCCTTTTTGTACGAAGAAATCAGATTACAAGACCTTCGGTAGTGTCTTCTATGGGAGGAGCCTGATTTTTGCCTGGCATTCAACATGATGCTCGACGTGCCACATATGTCATGCCAGCGAAGCGAAGAGGAAGCGCTCAAGTTTCTTTCACTTGCCCACCGGTTGCCCCACCCACCGGCAATTCTGACCTCAGCATCGCCGGTCATCCACGACGGCCACGTCAGCGACACCGTGGACTACTTCTGCGCCATGCTGGAATCTTTGGAAGTCGGGTTGCCCGGTGAGGGTTTGGCGCGCAATGGCCATGCGTGTGATGGAGCACATCTTCATCACTCCGAAGATCCAGACTAGGGTTTGAATATCTATAAAAATATAGAATTTTTGTTTGAATATCTATAAAAATATATAGAAAGATACTTTTTTTTAGGTTTTACTTTTAAAAGTTATTTTAAAACATTCATTTAGAAATTTTAAAAAAATTGAATTTATATGTCAAATGTTGTTTATAAATTTAGAAAAATTTTAGAAAGATTTATATATCTACAAAATTTGTAAAGATTCTAAAAATATTTAGATTTTTCTAAAACTAATTGTTGATTCATTTAAAAATTTAAAAAATAAACTTAGTTTATGTTTAGAATGAATTGATTTTGTTTCCAAAATGGAAAATATAATAGAATTGTTGCTTATATATATCTAGATTAATTTATATTTCTCTAATTTCACAACTAAAATCATACTCTATCCAATTAAAATAGGCCAGTTTCTACTAATATCTAATTAAATAATATTAATAATATATTTAATATAAAGGTATAGGACATTTTTAAATAAAAATAAGTTTCATATTGTAAATAGAGAGAGGGGGGCATTAAAAAAGTTATATAATAATAGGCTATATGAATCTAGAAGTTACTCGAGATTAACAATAATCATAATCATAAATCCTAAACCCTAATCCTAATTCAAACCCTAACTCTAAACATAATACAAACCATTATACTAAGAATGAGTAACCCTAATTATAAATGCTAAACCCTAATACTAACTCCAATCTTAATATAAATAATAGTAACTCTAATTATAAATACTAAACCCTATTGTAAATTCTAAACCATAATCCTAACCCTAATTGTAAATGCTAATTCCTCATCTTAAATACTAAACTCTAATCCTAATCCTAAATGCTAAACCCTAATCTTAAATGTTAAACCTTGATTTAAGTTTAACATTTAGGATTATTGTTTATCAATTAAGGTTTAGAATTTAAGATCAAGGTTTAGAATTTAGGATTAAGGATCATGATTATGGTTAGGGTTAGGCTATCCGTTTACATCATTATTAGTGTTATGGTTAGTGTTAGGATTTGTATTAGGGCTAGATTTAAGATTAGGGTTTATCATTTATTGTTATAATTAGTATTATGGCTTAGCATTTAGAATTAGGGTTTAGTATTTAAGATTGTGGTTTGAGTAAGGATTCAAGATTTAGGGTTGTGCATTTAGGATTAGGGTTTATCATTTAAGATTAGGATTTACCATTTATGATTAGGGTTTAACATTTGGGATTATGGTTTAGGTTAAGATTTAGGATTTAGGGATGATCGTTTAAGATTAGAGTTTAGCAGTTAGGATTTGTTTTTATTAATTAGTATTACAATTAGGGTTTAGTATTTAGGAATATGGGTTAACATTAAGGATTACAATTTAGCATTTAGGATTTAGGGTTTAGTATTTAGGATTAGGGCTTAGCATTTAGTATTAGGTATTAGTGTTTAAGATTTACAGTGATGATTAGGCTAAGGGTTATGGTATCAATTTATGTATTGTTAGTATTATGATTAGGATTAGGGTTAGGATTAGGATTTAAGTGGTGAGCAGGAAAATACTCACTTGGATTGAGTAAAAAGTACATAAAATTTTGGGTTAGGGCATGCCCTTATATTATGGTTAAGGATGGGGATTGTATTAGGGTTGGGATTTAAGGTAAGTGTTAGGATTAGGATTTAGTATTTATGATTAGGGTTTAGTATTTAGGATTAGATTTATAATTAGGGCTTTCCATTTAGGATTATGGTTTAGGTAAGGATTTAGAATTTATGGTTTAGTATTTAAGATTAGGGTGAGGATTAGGGTTTAGCTTTTATGGTTATAGATAATATTTAAGATTTAGGGTTATGGTTAAGATTGAGATTATAATATTGATTTACATAGGGTTGGTATTATAGTTAGGACTAGGGTTAGTGTTTACCATTTAGGATTAGGTTTTAGGTTTAGCATTTAGGATTAGATTTAAAATTAGGGATTATCATTTATGATTATGGTTTAGGTAAGGATTTAGGATTTATGGTTTAGCATCTAGGATTAGGGTTTAGTATTTAGGATTAGAGCTTAGCATTTAGTATTAGGGATTAGCGTTTAAGATTTACAGTGACGATTAGGCTAAGGGTTATGGTATCAATTTATATGTATTGTAAGTATTATGATTAGGATTAGGGTTTAAGTGGTGAACAAGAAAATACTCACTTGGATTGATTAAAAAGTACATAAAATTTTGGGTTAGGGCATGCCCTTATATATTATGGTTAAGGTTGGGGATTGTATTAGGGTTGAGATTTAAGGTAAGTGTTAGGATTAGGGTTTAGTATTTATGATTAGGGTTCACTATTTAGGATTGGATTTATAATTAGGGCTTGCCATTTAGGATTATGGTTTAGTTAAGGATTTAGAATTTATGGTTTAGTATTTAAGATTAGGGTGAGGATTAGGGTTTAGCTTTTATGATTACATATTAATATTTAAGATTTAGGGTTATGGTTAAGATTGAGATTATAATATTGATTTACATAGGGTTTGTATTATAGTTAGGATTAGGGTTAGTGTTTACCATTTAGGATTAGGTTTTAGGTTTAGCATTTAGGATTAGATTTAAAAATTTAGGTTTATCATTTATGATTATGGTTTAGGTAAGGATTTAGGATTTATGGTTTAGCATCTAGGATTAGGGTTTAGTATTTAGGATTAGGGCTTAGCATTTAGTATTAGGGATTAGACTAAGAGTGCATATTGGGTTAGGGCAACCCCTTATATATTATGGTTAAGGTTGGGGATTGTATTAGGGTTGGGATTTAAGGTAAGTGTTAGGATTAGGGTTTAGTATTTATGATTAGGGTTTAATATTTATGATTAGATTTATAATTAGGGCTTGCCATTTAGGATTATGGTTTAGGTAAGGATTTAGAATTTATGGTTTAGTATTTAAGATTAGGGTTTAGCTTTTATGATTACATATCAACATTTAAGATTTAGGGTTATGGTTAAGATTGAGATTATGATATTGATTTACATATGGTTAGTATTATAGTTAGGATTAGGGTTAGTGTTTACCATTTAGGATTAGGTTTTAGGTTTAGCATTTAGGATTAGATTTAAAATTAGGAATTATCATTTTATGATTATGGTTTAGGTAAGGATTTAAGATTTATGGTAACTTAGTATCTAGGATTAGGGTTTAGTATTTAGGATTAGGGCTTAGCATTTAGTATTAGGGATTAGCGTTTAAGATTTACAGTGATGATTAGGCTAAGGGTTATGGTACCAATTTATGTATTGTTAGTATTATGATTAGGGTTAGGGTTTAGCATTTTGTATTACAGTTACCCTTACCATAGAGTATGTATTAGTGTTATTAACATACTCAACATATACTCTATATAATCTTATTGTATTAACGTAATCAAAATATAACAGTAAATCTTAACACTAAATCCTAACCCTAACCCTAATTCTAATAGTGACCCTAACATAATTCTCACACTGATATTAAACCCTAATCCTGATTGTAAACCCAACCTTAACACTAAACCCTAACCCTAATCATAATAAAGAATCTAAAAAAAAACCTAACCCTAATGCTAACCCTAACCGTGATATAAACCTTAACCTTTAATATGAACCCTGATTATAACCCTAATCAGATTAATTTATTCAATGTTTTATGCATGCTGCGACCGCTACTAGCTAATATATACTCTATATATAATACGTCGAGATGTATCGAGGCATTTATTTTTTTCATCATTCACCTTTAATGATAATTAAAGTTGAAAACCTTACCAATACGACTAACCTCAACTCTAGCAATGGCACTAACCTTAACCATTATAATAACACTATCCGTAATTATAACTTAAAACTTAGCAAATTTCATAAATGTAACCTAACATTTCCCCTAACACTAACCTTAACAATCTCACTAACCTTAATTATAATAGTTTAACATACCCTAACACTAACCTAACCATTATATTAATACTAATTACAAATGTAATCCAACCTAACCAACTGGGTTTAATAACCCTTGTGACAATTATTTTAAAAAATATAAAATATTAAATGTCTTTCGTGTTGCGCTGCCGTTGCTACTAGCTTATATATATTTATATATATAATACGCCGAGAGTAATCCTTCTCGAGGCACCTATTTTCTTTAAATTGCAACCTGCAATAGGCGCCTCGAGAAGGATTACTCTCGGCATATTATATATATAAATATATATAAGCTAGTTTCTCTAAATGTCCTATAGAGATACTATTCACCTTGTATTCTTAATTAATGTATGTAAAGTAAATAAATAAGTATGGAAGTTGAATATTTTAATTTAATTTAATTTATACAAATTTTAGATGAAGTTTAATGTGAAAATGTTTTTATTTTTTATATTTAACAAATCAATTAAAAGAATTACAAAATTGAATAGTTGTAAAAAACTAGTGAATCATTAACAATCTAGCCACAAGGATCACTTAAAAAGAATAATGACTACACCATCATAACTTGCCAAGGACTACATAAGTTGAATAATATTTTTACAGGGACTTCTTTAATTTGTTGAAGCTGATGCTTAAGCTCTTTATTCTTCTTGCAAAATGTGGGCGCTCAATAATAATTGGTTTTTATGATTATTAAAATGATAGAAGTTTATTGCATTGAAAAATGATGGTGAGATTTTGAATAAGAGGTTATATTTATAAAAAGTTGATTTATGACTTAACTGGTATGAAGTGGTTAAATGAGTACATAAGGGAGTAGGGGGAGTTGATTATTTGCATGAAATAGTATGTTTGAAATGTAACTTAGACTTGACCAAGAGTTAGTACTTTGAATTTCATCTTTGATGTCATTTTAAGGATTTGAACTTGAGTCTCCACAATGAGATATCAATGCTTTAATCCCAATCTTTTGGATAATGGGTTAACATCTCTCTCTCTCTCTCTCACACACACACACACACACACACACATTAGACTTAATAAACATTTTTTGAATTGATTGAAATTTTCACAAATAAAAATGAGGGAGCTTCAATACAAAACAAAATTATAGATTTAGTATTGCATTCTAAGTTAAATAGGGCTCTCATCTTTAGAATTCTAAAATATTGATTAAGATAATTTTTTTGACTGGAGCTATGAATTAGGATACACAAGAAGGGCTTGTACCCAACTACAAATTAGACATAGGGAAAATAAAGCTCATCTCAAAAGAAGAGAGACATAAAACCCAATAGTAGGTATCGACAAAGAAAAGGTCCCAACAAACCCCAAAGAAGAATTGTAAGAATTTGCCTAAGGCAAAGAATAAAAGCCAAGATCTAGAAGCTCAAGAGATAGCACAAGAGAGATAGGAAAAATAATCAAATAATTGATTATAGCTAATTGAATTGAATACAAAGTAGGAGTGCCTAAATATATAGGCAATGCAATAAGACTACATGATAAGGAGATGATAAAATATCACCCACACAAGGTGGAATCACATGTCCACTAAAGGTGGATCATCCTCCATTGTACATCAAAGTATGTGCAACATGTGCAGCAATGAGAGGATGATAATGTGATAAGAGCACTAAAGGTGGATCTCACACACAAAGAGGTATGTGATGACAACTATCACACCTAAAGTGGAGATTCTCCTAACCATGTGCTAAAATGAAATGCAAACTCCTAGGTGTCACAATGACAACTAATATGAAAATGCATTATCCTAAGTAAACTTAAGTAAAGTGTAATTAGTAATATTTAATTACACCAACAAGAATAACAAACATAATAACACCAATACATTAGGGTGCTTTGAGGTCAAACCTAATCAAGGAGCTTTGGACTAGAGTCATGGTAAGTTTCCACTTGTCACTACTTGTAATATTGCAACTATCATTTGTAGTTCACAACCTGTACATACGCACTTGCACCTACCATTTAAATGTAATTGTGCCTCCAAGGTGCCAGTATTCCATGCAACACTCAACATGAAATAGTAACTACCTTCATGCACAACTCCACTTGTAATAGAAACTCCTAAATTCTGTCCCTCGAGAATAGAAAATAAAAATTCTAACTCATAATGCAACATGAGAGAACTATCAAATTTGACTTAAGTTAATTTGCACAAAGCGGAATGCCTGCATCCTAAAAATAGGAACCATGTCTCCCATGCCACTTAACATGTTTGCAATCATTGAATACACTAAAGTTAATTAAGTAAAAACTTAAGATAAATAAAATAAATAATTACCTAATTAAATGCTATAACTCTACAAGTTGAGACACCTTAATCCCAACATTCACCCACTAGTTCAACAACTTTGAAGATCCAAATGAAGTAGCATGATTTAACTACTAGAGAGTGTGAGGCCTGTAGAATTTGAACACCATCCAAAATTATTAGTTCTTGTTGGCTTCATCAATGCATCTGCAAAATTCCCCAAAGTGCCAGTTCATTATGCAAACTCTCCTTTCGAGCTTCCACCATATCATAAATAATATGAAATTAAACATCAATATGCTTTTCATTGACATGGAATGTGAAATTATTTGCCAAGAAAATGAAACTTTGGCTATCACAACATTTAATAATATGCTCTATACCACTACCAAAAGAAAAAATATGCACCACATCAAAACTAATATTAAAACATAAATGCTCAAGCCTAATGGCTTCCTTGCAAGCATGAGTAGATACCACATACTTTGATTATGTATTGAAAAAAATGACTTTAGCCTACCCCCTACTCATCCATCTAGGAGTACCACCAGGCACCATGAAAACATGTCAACTAGTTGATCTTTATCTACCAATGACACCTACCTAGTCTAAATCCACATATCCTCAAATGCTCAAAATATTGAGGTCTAGTAGGATACCTATGATAACTTAGGGAAAATTGAGAAATAAACTAAAAATAAATTAATAATATCTTAACTACATTTTAATGTTCCCACATTTAATTATCCATAAACAAAGGTAGGCGATCTTGCAATAGTGGGTTACAAACTTGAGGATTCATGATTTCTGCTAAAATATTTTTAGAAAATATAATGATTTAAGTCTTTAGAGTTTTTATTTGAATGAATTAATTGAAGAGGGACGCTAGATCAAATCCTCTTAGATCGAACACCCTAGAGGATCTAGTCTTAAGTCATACCTACAATGGAGTCTTCTCTAAAAAATCACTTTTACTTTACTTTTTGAGGGATCAAATGAATTCATTTAAAAGTTATGTTTTGTAAGTATGTAGTCCTTATTATAAACTTTTCAAAAAGTATAATTTTGAATACATTAAGTTTCATTAATATATGTCCTTTTTATTTCTTATGAATGTAGGTTTTTCAATTGAACATTGTTGGCCTACCCATGGTACCCCCAATTTACATTTTTAAAACCATGCCCTTATCTCATTAATGATGATCAAAGGTGAAATTTTCATATTTATCCCATTCTCCCCTAATGATTTTGTTCATCACCTTTTTGCAAAATTGGCATTTTATAAGAGGTGCATCCGAGAGAATTGTTGAGCCATAGATGAAATAGTTCAGGTTCAATGGTTCAAATGGTTTAGAATCATGGTTCAAAGAGTTCAATAGGTTCACAGTTTCAACAAGTTACAAGTGGTTCAAAGTATTAATATAATCAGGTCCAAGATTACTGAGAGGGGGGGTGAATCAGTAATCTATCCAATCACATAAATTGAAACCTTTTAATTCATTTCCATAATCTCTTATCAACATGCATTCACCCTTTTAACCTTACCATGAAATAAACATCACATCAAAGATAATCATCCACACAAATCAACACATAACACTAGTATTTTTATCGTGAAAACCCAACTTGGGAAAACCACAGTGGGGATGGAACCCACTAAGAAAAATGCACTCTTTTGGAGCATTCCCGATTAAGAGCTTAGCCTTGTTAAAAGATTACAATAGGACTGATTAAGAGAAAGACCCTGTTAGGATTCACCCGATCAAGCGATTTAACTTTAGCACTGTTAGGAGCTTCACCATGTTAGGAGTGGCCTAGTTAAAGGACTTTAAACTAAAGTTAATGTGTTACCTTGTTAAAGGATTTACAAATCAGATTTGTTAGGATTTACCCAGTTAAGGGATTTTTCTTGATGAAATTGTTAGGGATCAACAAGTTAAAGTGGTTTGAGAAAGTAGCACTTATCTTCTTCTAATACAGATCCAATTCAAGCTCAATCTCTTCTTCACATGCAGAACATCCAAACCCTACAATCGCACACCTACCTTGGCGATCTTCTTGCTCACACACTTGAAAATACAATAAAGCAGTACTTATACTTCTCAACGCATATTAGGTCTTAGGGAAACCAAAAACCCTAACACAAACACTTCAATCATCATCCACCGCCATAGGAAGTGTGTTAATTTTTTTTACTTTCTCAACAACACATGTCAGCTATAGGAATCTCATCGCACGTTTGATTTGACCAATAAATAAAATTTCATAACCTTTCCCTAGGAACATGCATAAATTCAAGAAATCATTTCCTTTTTTATCACTGTAACATGTTTTAACTTTACAATTCATATCTTCCATGTCACCACAACACTTGGAGCATATAAAAATTCATTAGTTGATACTAGATCACCCAATCTAACAACTTTACTGATCAAGCATGTAGTTCATTGTTCTTTCTTTGTTTTTCCTATTTTAGTCACTTCAAATCTTCATAAGTAATTCCTCCGATTTCCAATCATGATGCGATCATAGGATTAGGTAGATATACCCATCTAGATAAAATATGTATGAACACACACACTAAATCCAATTCTCTTCTTCATGAAGAGAAAATCATTCAACTCTGGTCATCCACTACTCTACCAATTTACCTATACATGTTCATCTGATCATAACTTATAGTGTAATTAACTTGAACCTATGCGGTCATAGATATACCATATAAAGATATCAATGGATTGTCCATCATGATCACACACTCCAACTCTCAACACAACTTGAGATTCATTCAACTAATCATTCCTCTGCTTATTAAGATCATAGTCAAGAAACACCTAGTTGACATTAATGAAAATATCATAACTGATCATTGTACCATTAGATCAACATCAAACACATACCATAATATACTCAACTCATTTGATCATCAGTTATGCTAAAAATCTCCCCCTTTGGCATTGGTGACAATACCAATGATACCAAATCAATACCTCACTATTCTTGATACAACAATCATTTGATACTCTCCCCCTTTGATAAAAATGCCAAAGCCTCAACATGCCTAAGTCTTCTTTTTGCTACAACTATCTTCATCTTATTTCTGACTGCTCCCCCTAAGGAGTAGTCCTCTTAACATCAATCCAAAGTGAAAGATATAACATTAAGTCCATTGGATTGATGCAACATCTACATCTTAATTATGTTCAAGTAGGGGTATAACTGCTAACTTACTTGTAAGATACTCAAAAGTATCCTTAGGTAGTGTCTTTGTGAAAATATCTACTATCTTCTCCTTTGTTGGTACATACTCCAACTTCACCTCCTCTTGCACTTTCTCTCTCATAATGTGATGCTTAATCGCAATGTGCTTGCTTAGTCTTGGAGTGAATTACTGGATTCTTTGAAATATTTATTGCACTTGTTATGTCACAAAACATTGTTACCAGTTCATTTAATTTTTATTTTATACCTTCAAGAATTTTCTTCATCCAAGAAATCCGAGTACAATTAATTATTTCAGCCACATATTCTGCCTCTTCCATGGATTGTGAAATAAAATTCTTCCATTTTCTTGTCCAAAACACAAGTCTTCCTCCAAGAAAGAATACAACACCACTTGTGCTCTTTCTATCATCCGTATTTCTTGGCCAATCAA
Organism: Chamaecyparis obtusa; assembly: GCA_027943335.1. NCBI lineage: Eukaryota > Viridiplantae > Streptophyta > Pinopsida > Cupressales > Cupressaceae > Chamaecyparis > Chamaecyparis obtusa. The sequence continues at coordinate 2,453,472 of BSBK01003918.1, forward strand.
CAATTGCATACACGTCTAAATTGAAATATCCTTTGTAAGGATACCATAATCTATAATCCATAATCCATAATCCATAATCCATAATCCATAATCCATAATCCATAATCCATAATTAGTAGTCCCTTTTAAATATCTGAAAATCCTCTTAACTGCAACCTTGTGTGACTCAAGATTTTCTTGAAATCTTGCAACAATACCAACTACTTGAGAAATGTGCGGTCTACTGTCAACACCATAGTGCAACTTACAAAGTAGTATCAACGACATCAGATTCATCATCTTTAGATAATTTACAACTTGTTACCATGGGGGTAACAACTGGTTTGGAATCATCCATACCAAAAGTCTTTAGTACTTCTTTCACATACTTGGTTTGACTGATATATATATGCCATTATTCAATTATGAAACCTACAACCCAATAAAAAATTTGATCTCCCCAATCATAGACATTTCAAACTCATTCATTTCATTAGAAAATTCTAAATTCATCTCATCATCTCCTCCAAAGATAATAGCATCAAAAAATACTTCAACTATCAACAAATTATCTCCTTCAACTTTAAGATAAACATTACTATCATCAGATGTTTTATCAAAACATATCTTAATTAGATAGGAATGTAAATTTTATACCTTGCTCTTGGTGCTTGTTTCAATCCATATAACACCTTTTGAAACTTGCATACCATGTGCTCTTTTGTCAAAGAAAAATCATCTAGTTGTTCTATGTATACTTCTTCTTCAAGAACACCATTTAAGAAAGAAGATTTTACATCCATTTGGAAAATTTTGAATTTATTATATGCAGCATAAGCAAGTAGAATTCTTACCCCTTCTAATATTTCTACTAGAGAAAAATTCACACAATAGTCCAATCCTTCTTCTTGCACATATCCTTTTCATACAAGCCTTACCTTGTTCCTGATCACATCTCCATCTTTATTCAGTTTTTTCCTAAAAACCCATTTGGTGCCAATCACATTTTTATCTTCAGGTCTAGGAACAAACTATGCCCATTTATCATTCTTCTCAATTTGATCAAGCTCTTCCTCCACAACTCTTACCCAATCTTCATCCTTGATTTATTCCTTTACTGTTCTAGGCTCATATTTTGAGATCAACCAAATACTTTCTCTGATATTTCTTCTGGTCAGAATACCTGCATTCTTATCACTAATAATCTAACTTGCACAGTGATTTAAATCTCAATTATTTTTTTATTTCTCTTATTGAAATACTTGTATGCTTTACTTTTAGTATAATAAACCAAGAAAATACCTTCATCACTTTTTGGATCAAACTTGCCTAAGTGATCATTCCTTTTAATGTAACATCTACTGCCAAAGACTTTGAAATATTTAACACTAGGAGAGTGACCATACCAAAGCTCATAAGGTGTCTTATTGGTTCCTTTATTTACTTGCACCCGATTCAATGTGTAAACAATAGTAGTAATTGTTTCTCTCCAATACATCTTAGGTACATTACCTTGAATCAATATTGTCCTTGTAGAATCTACTATAGTTATGTTCTTCCTCTCTGCAACACCATTTTGTTGTGGAGTTCTTAGGGTAGACATTTGCCTCTTGATTCCATTATCTTCATAGGGTGAACCCACAATAGTGGGTTACACTTTTTACCTTGAACGGACACTGAACTCTACATTTTGAGAAAAACTTTCAGATTCAGATGCATATTGCCGTTGAACCGCTCGAAATCGGAGGATGAAGTAAATTAGAGTCTTTTAGGATTTTCTGTCTAAATTCTAAATATATATTTTTTTATTTTTTTTGAATTTATTTGAATACGTTTTTCTTTCTCCCATGAAAACTTGTATGGTGCTGAAAATGTCATTTTCAAATAGTATCACTGTTTTCATAGAGCATAACTTTTTTTGTAAAACAGATATGGATGCGATTCTTTCAAATTTAGTTTTGTAACATCCATACGGAGGGCATGCAATTAGTTTGATGAAATTATCACTATTATTGCATTTTTTTATTAACATTTGGAGTTGACTAAACCAAAACTTTGACCTACCTTGACTACATAGCTTATAACTTATTGTGTATTTATCGAATTTCAATTATTATTTTTTTAATAGAAAGTAGACTCAAATATGGAGGGCACTGTTATTTTTCAGAATTTTTTTTCCTTGTTTTACTATTTTTTGTTGAATGTCAAACTCAGAGGTTTATATTTGATAAAAAACCTACATTCATTTAACGTCAAAAATCATACACATAATAAATTTAAAAATAGTCAAATATATAACCGTTAGAAAGCTAGTTCCGAGTACTTGTTGTATGCAAAAGGATGTCTTTTTATTCATCCATTTGATCAACACGCTTGAGGCCTGAAGCCATGAAATTCTCAGAATTTCTTGAAAACTTGAAGCCAACTCCCATTTTAGGCACTTTCGATAGAAAGTAATTTCGATCGAAAGTAATGACTTTCGATAGAAAGTACTTTCTATCGAAAGTACTTTTGCAGAAAATGCAAAATTTAGTTAATACTAAAGGACTTTTGATCGAAAGTCAAACTTGACTTTAAAATGCAACATTTAGTCAATAATAAGGGACTTTCGATCGAAAGTCAACTAGTTTTGATCGAAACCAATGTCGGCCTTTTCGGTGGCATTTTCAGGTAATAATAATTGGGTATAAATAAATGTATATTTTTTTCATTTCATTCTGAAAGCAATAAAATAATTCATAAATTTAGGAAGAAGGAAGACATTTTGGCACAGAATAATTTTGTAAGTTGTGATAGGAAATAAAAAGAGAAGGCTAAACAAAAGTACACAACATTATTTAGAAGAGACTGAACAAAGACTACGTGAAGAATCACGAAAAAGATATCACTGTCAGAATCAAGGTATGTCTAAGATGTCTCTAGATAGATATTTTGAGTTGATGGTCAAGACTTGTCTTAATGTTCATGTAAATGTGATATTGTACAGGTTTATTAGACTTAACTAGACCTAATTGTAGACCTATTTTGACTAATAGGACATATTAGGACTAATTAGGACCTATTCTAGGACTATTAGGACCCAATTAGAATCAATGAGAACTAATTAGCACCTAATTAGACTCAATTAGGACTAATTAGGACTTAATAGGACCTATTAGGATTAATTAGGACCTATTAGGATTAATTAGGACCTATTAGGACCTATTAGAACCTAATTAGGACCTATTAGGACTAAGTAGGACCTAATATGACCTATTAGGACATATTATGACTAATTAGGACCTATTAGGACCTATTAGAACCTAATTATGACTAATTAGGACCTATTAGAACCTAATTAGAACCTATATGAATCTAATAGGACCTAATAGGACCTATTAGGACTAATTAGGACCTATTAGGACTAATTAGGACCTAATAGGACCTATTAGGACATATTAGGACTAATTAGGACCTATTAGAACCTATATGTTCACCTAATTAGAACCTATATGAACCTAATACTACCTAATATGACCTATTAGGACCTATTAGGACTAATTAGGACCAATTAAGACCTAACATGACCTACTAAACTCAATTAGGACCAATTAGGACCTAACATGACCTACTAAACTCAATTAGGACTAATTAGACTCAATTAGGACCTAATATGGACCAACTAGACTCAATTAAGACCAACTAGACACAATATGACCAATTAGGACCTAATTCAGACCAATTAGATTCAATTATGACCTATTAGATCTAATTAAACTCAATTAGAACCAATGAGGACCTATTAGACTCAATTATGAATAATCAGGAACAATTAGGACCTATTAGATTCGATTAGGAACAATTAGGACCAATTAGGACCTATTAGATTCAATTATGACCAATTAGATTCAATTAGGGCCACTTACATTCAATTATGACCAATTAGGACCTAACATGACCTATTAAGACCTATTAGGACTAATTAGGACCAATTAGGACCAATTAGGACCTAACACTTACTCAATTAGGACCTATTAGATCCAATTATAGTCAATTAGGACTAATTAGGACCTAATATGACTTATTCTAGACTCAATTAAGACCAATTAGACTCAATTATGACCAATTAGGACCTAATATGGACCAATTAGGACCTAATATGACCTACTAAACTCAATTAGGACTAATTAGGACCAACTAGACACAATTATGACCAACTAGACTCAATTAGGACCAATATGGACCAACTAGACTCAGTTAGGACCAACTAGACACAATTATGACCAATTAAGACCTAATTAGGACCTATTAGGACCTAACATGACCTACTAAACTCAATTAGGACCTAATATGACCTATTAGACTCAATTAGGACCAATTAGACTCAATTGGGACCAATTAGGACCTAATATGGACCAATTAGGACCTAACATGACCTATTAGACTCAATTAGGACTAACTACACTCAATTATGACCAATTAGGAACAATTAGGACCTAACTAGGACCTATTAGATTCAATTATGACCTATTAGATCTAATTAGACTCAATTAGAACCAATTATATGACCTATTAGAACCAATTAGGACTAATTAGATGAGCAATGAACTATGACTAATTTATACTTCATACATGTGTAGGAAATGCTCAAGAATCACAAGCTCAGCTGCCCAACCTTCAGAAGTTGGACAAGGGTCATCACAAGCTCAACAAGCCCAACCTTCAGAAGTTGGAGAAGGGTCATTACAAGCTCAACAAGCCCAACCTTTAGAAGTTGGAGAAGGGTCATCACAAGCTCAACAAGCACAAGTCTCAGAATATCAAATAAGTACACATCTCTCTCTTTCTCTCATAGATTCTCTTGATTTAGTCTCTTATTGGTGAATATATATTTTGGGTCTTTTCCCTAAGAATCTAAGTTATTATTTTTGTTGCACGTACATGCAGCCTTTGATGATGAAAATGTTGGACAAGGGGCATCCCAAGTTGAATCAACCCAAGGTCAAAAAAGTATGTGTTTCTCTCACTAATGTATACATTATTATAGGTAGAACATGTTCAAGAGCTTGTAAATACTTATTTCATGAAGGTCCCCTTAAGATGAGATATTAAGATTTTTTATTTTATTTTATTTGCAGTGGAAGTGCAAGAAACATATGTGAATGATAATCTACTCCAACAGTTGAAGACAAAAAAAAAATCGTAAAAGCATAGATCATTTAATTGAAATGGATGTGGAAAAATTGAGAGATTATGCTAAACAACCCATAAATATTACGAAGAGGGCATTGAATAAAAAGTCTAAGCAAATAATGAAACAATTTGAGAATCTTGGTACACTTGAAAAAAATCAACTGTTATCAATTACACTTCTTAAAGATGAGTTAAAAGAGCCATTAAAATTATTGGGTGTAGATGCAAGTTTGAAAAAGTTAAAATCAAGTAACGTACGAAAAAAAATTGTTGACAGTGTTAGTGAAGGTTTGCATTCCATTGGGAAAACAACTAGATGTACAGATAGGTCCATTTCAAGAAGAGTGATACTGACATCTATTTTAAATAAAAACATGTCCCAAAGAAGACAAATTTCTTCACTTTCATCTCAGATTGGGTACAGTAGGAAGACAATGACACACTATTTGAAAAGAAGAATCAATTTGGATGATACTACATTGGAAGGTAATTGGGCACTAATGTGTAGAGCTCCTTGGTCAGATAGAATGAATGAAACAGTTAGGAACTTAGTTACGTCATTTTGGACTGATCATACTCGTCCTTCACCAAATACAAGATACATTATCAAGAAGAGGATTGGGCCTAAGGAATATTTCCAGCACACAAAACATTGGTTGGACACCACACAACATGAATTGTATCTCTCATTTTGTAACTCAAATCTTGACATTAAGATTGGACAAACAATGTTTGAAAGATTAAAACCATTTTTTGTAAAGATAAATAAATCTTTTGAAACTTGTTGTTGTGGATATCACATTGAATTCGATCTCTACTACCAAGGGTTTAGAAAGATGATAGAAGAAAGTGGTGGTTCTCAAAATGATTTTCCTAAACGTCCAAGTCAATTCATAACATCAATCTTATGTAACAAATCAATTGATCATGAAATACCTGAAATAGATTGCATAAGAGGAACTTGTCAAACATGCAGGGATTTGGCTAAATTTCCTTTAAGACTTGAAGATACTGACATGGCGAGGATGATAAAATGCAAGAGATACAAGTATATAAAGTTTGAAACAAAAGTCAGGAAAGAATCAACAAGGTTGGAATATGTAGAAGATGAGATACCTATTGCAACATTTATGGAGAATTTTGTAAATTGATTCAACCATACATACGACATGTTTTTTTCACTAAATGGCAGGTAGAACAATTCCAAATACAAAAAGAATCTTTTCCAGTTGGAACGATTTTATCGGTTGTTGATTTTGCAGAGAAATACTCCTTTGTATCTCAAAAACAACTTCAAGCAGAATACTACTATACAGAGCAGGTGACTATCATGGTACATGTGTCTTATCAACATGCACAATTAGATTTGGATGGTGTTGAAAGTACATATGAAGCATGAGTCATAAAGAAAGAATATCACTTTTACATAAGTGATGATAAAGAGCATGACATACATTTTGTTGAGCATTGCTTTAAGACATTTTTTGGATATTTGGAAAACAAAGGCATCAAAATTAAAAAGCATTTTGTTTGGTCGGATGGATGTGCAACACAATTTAAATCAGTAAGACCATTTTACGCACTATGTAGATATCATCGATACCAAAAGATACCACATATTTGGAGTTTCTTTGAGAGTGGACATGGAAAGGGAAAGCATGATGGTGCAGGAGCTTGTATCAAATGTGCTTTAAGAAAGTATCATTTGGACTATCAGGGATATCATATAAATAATGCTCATGATGTAGTTGAGTGGTGCAAGATACATTTTATGGTGCCAAATCGTGATAACACATCATCACGATCAGATCGAGTCATACCCTTTTGAGTATTCTGGGAGATAACAGGTACTAATTTTAAATTTATTGATCATTGTTTGAGTTAACTTATATATATGTCTTTAATTTTTACATGTGACCTCTCTATTGTTCAGGTGTTGACATAAGATCAATCCATGGATGCAAGAGAGTAGACAAAACAAGATCCCTACATTCAGTTATGAGTACGGATAGTAATGTGTGGTCATTGTACACTAGAGATTATTCATGCTTTTGTTATGATTGCATTTTTGAAAACTATGATGAATGTATCAACCAAAAATGTGGATATGTTAGTGAATGGAATTTGGTTCCACTAGATGTTACAAACATAAATGACATTTAGGATGAAAGCTTTGAGGACATTCCATTGATTTCTACAGATTATGACCATATTTCAGGTTTGATCAAAATAGGTACGTGTGTGTTTTTATGTACATGTTTTTAAAAAAGACTTATAAGTTCTCAATTCATTTAAATAAAGTTTGTTTAATTTATATTTACAAGTTCCTAAAATTAAAAGTTCACTTTAAATGCAGGACATATTTTTGTAGTAGTAGTAGAGCCTGGAAATGTGGAAGGTGTTAGTTACTATTTATTATGTTGCTGTAAGGAGAGGATGAAGCTAACACAGAGTGAAACAAGTGATGGAATTATGTTTCCCATAGGTTCTAGTACTGTATTTAAGTTTGTTTATGTGGTTAGTATTTATCACATCTATATATTTAACATTGAGGAACACATTGTGTAGGTTCAATTGTCGTGCAAGGAACATATTTGAAGCAAACCAAAATAATTAAACAAGGGATTAATTTTATTGATTATCAACCTAACAATAAGGTTTATCAGTATAGTCATCTTGTAATTGCCACCGTCCTATCTCTTGTTCTTGTGACGGGACGTGGCATTCGTAAGTGGAGACTTGATACTAACGACCATGAGAGAATATTAAATGTTATTCGAGAGAGAGATGAACCACTTGATGTGGACTAAATCACGCATGAAATATGATTTGAACTAAATTTTTCATAGGTGAGACCAGAGGTTTTCTTAGCTCCATTCTTTCCTACTGGTGCCCATAGTGAATGGAGCTTGAATTAAATTAAAAATTAAGAATATATAGATCTCAAATTTATGTCTTACAAGTGGATATCTTATAATTATCATGTATGTACTTCAAATTTATGTCTTACATGTATGTATTGAATTTTCATGTGTTACATTAGAACGTGCATGTTTTAAATATAAAATCTACTTGAAGTACAATAACATTAAATTAAAAGTACGCGCACACAACTATTATCGAATGTACATTTAAATCAAACATGTGTACACTCAAAAATCATTCATGTATGTAATTTATATTGAATTCAAACATGATTCATGTATGTTTAATCTATTGAAATCAAGTTCATCAAATTTAAATTAAACATGTACATGTGTATGTAATCTATAATTGAAAGTAATGAAAATTTACAAGTTCATCACACACATGCACATGTATCTAGAGTGAAAGTATATATATATAATGTACATGCATGAAACATCAATCATGTGTGTAGATCAAGTACTGTAAATATGAAACATATGAATCAATCATGTGTCAAACATTCTATCAAAAGCCCATCTAGAAATAAAATATAACATCAAACACATCAATCGGTCATGTAGAGTCTAGAAATGAAATATAGTTCATCAAACACATGTGAATATATATATATATATATATATACACACACACACACACACACACACACACACACACACAATATGAAATATGTCTCTAATCAAATATGAATGTGCCTATGACTCATCATGTCGACTCCTCACTAAGCTGTCACACCCAGAGTGACTATCATGCTCTGAAGGATGTGCAGATCCCTACAAAGAAAGAGATATATAAATTAAAATATATAAACATTGTACAAGAAAACATGTTATAAAGTGTGTGGAACATAGATAATAAATTAAAAACTCACCCGTCCACTACTGATGTCATCATCGAGTGAGTCCCGACGACGTACATGATTAGTACCCAAAGAAGGAGTAATAAGAGGCATATCCTGGTAGACAAAAAATAAATCAATTGATTGAAATTTTGAAAATAAATTTAAGTTTAAAATTGTAACATTAAATACATGTATATAATCTGATTTATACCTGTGTAGGTGGTGGAAACTGATAGTACTTAATGGATTCACTGGCCTCAATCCTATCAACCAAGGTATTAAGATTTTGCTGTGCTTAGTCCTAGCTCAAATCTGCATCTGCAACATGAGTAGACTGCACACGCCTCTCTAATGATGAATGCAATGGACTAACTAGATGAGATGGCATGGAAGTCATATCATCACATGTCAACAAATCTAAATAACCTGTAGTGGTCATGCTGAACTCAACATCATCAAGACCAACATCAGAGAACTGATGGCTTGCACTAACTGAAGGATCTGTACGCTGTGCCTCTCCCTATGCAACAATAGAGTGGTCAATAGGTGGATCCTCATGAGCACTGCCACTATGGCCACGGTCTAGGTGAGAAGGATGTGACTGAGCATATCTGACAGTACCCACACAAGATCTAACCTCTGATATGGGGATATCATGCTCTGCTGCTATAAATGCATATGTATCCAATAGATCCTTAGCCAAGCTAGTCAGTGTCACCCATGTCATCTCCCCTGTAAGTCCCTCCAGGCTAGAAAGTGAAGGGATGCCTACTGCAGTGTACATGTCATCTGCGGTTCTGCTAGCGGATGCTCCACTTGATGATCTGAAGTGTCATCGAGACATTAGGTACTGACCAACCTGATCACTAGATATGGATGTGGTAGCTGCTACAATGTCCCCCACACTATCAATCGCAGCTTAAAGCTGGGTGCTACCAATAACATCATCTGCAACAGGGCCCAATGAAGGAGCTATAGCAGGTGCCCTCTGACCAACAATGGCCCTGTGTACTGGTCTTTGTCGATCAGCTCGATGATAAGCATCTCTATCAGCAAGCCTACCACACCCCTATCCTAGATGTGCTGGAAAATTAGTGTAATTAACAACATGACCTAAATGAACCTTAGCAAAAATTTGCTGTGCAAAGTATAGTGGAATCTGGTTGTTATTCGGATAACGACCATGGGCAGCTAAAAATCTAGGGTATATCAATGCTGATATAGCAGGATCTGCACACCTAGTAACCTGATATCCCTTCACATAATTTTTATCTACATAAGAGGGGAAAACTTCCCCTTTTAGGGTCACTTTAGGCACTAAAGCCTGTACCTCCTTAAGAGAAAGACCAGAGCCAACCTCTTGTCTCTTCTTCTCAAGTATGGACTCTATAATATCTGGGGCATATGGAGTGGTACCATGAATGTCATCCCTAATGCTAATCAAGCTATTAAGAATGGAATGACACGTGCTCTTATAGACAGTAGAGCTAGATGGATTATTTATAGATTCTTGCAGCCGTTGAATCTCTCTATTAGTGCGTGAAAATAGTTCTGCAGGGGGAATCGATGCATCTTCCATGTGTGATGTGTAATAATGTCTGATAGAGAGAGAATATGTATGTACCTAAAAGATTTTATTTACTACATCAAATAAAGTCTACATATACATACTACGTTTTCCTAATTTAAATAAAAATAAAATAAAATACTATGCATGCATTTCACTACATTATTTGAAAGTAAAATCAATTACATAAATTACATGTTTAAATGTAAATTACATTTTAATACCTGTCTAATGGAGTCTTAAAGGGTCATATAACCTATCATAGGTCCTAATAGGTCCAATTACCTATATGTAATAGGTTAAATTAGGTATAATTAGGTCTAATTGGGGTGTGATTAGGTCCCAATTGATCTAATTGGGTCTAATTCTAGGTGAAGCACTAATAAGTCTTAAGGGGGACATAACACTCATAGTGGGTCTAATTCGGTATTAAAGGGGTCATATAACAGGTATTATAGGTCCTAATAGGTCTAATTAGGTCATAACAACTAATTGGGTCTAATTAGGTACTAATAGGTCTAATTAGGTGCTTTAATATAGGTCTTAAGGGGTCATGTTACTCATAGTGGGTCTAATGGGGTCGTATAACCTGTGTCCTAATAGGTTTAATTAGGACATAATTGGTTTAATTGGGTATTAAATTAGGTCTGAATAGGTCTAATTTGGTCGAATCGGGTCCTAATAGGTCTAATTGGGTCTATTTAGGTGCTAATTAGGTCTAGAATTCTATTGTAATAGGTCTTATCTAGGTCTAATTAGGTCGTAATACATCTAATTGGGTCTAATTAGGTGAACTAATAGGTCTACTTTGGTCTTAAGAGCTCATATTAAGCATGTATTAAGTCTAATTAGGTCTTAAAGGGTCATGTAGTACTCGAGTATATTAAGTGTTAATTAGTCTTTAAATTCGATCTAATTACAAGGTTAGAAGGGGTCCTATTACTCATATTGTACATAGATAATTAGGGCAAGCTATTATGACTAATTTGGTCTAAGGGGTCCTATTAAGTTCATAAATATGTCCCTAAGTAGGCATTATTACTAT